>VWZP01008812.1:311709-358618 GCA_013396995.1 Dicaeum eximium | reverse complement strand
CTGGAGCTGCTGAGCACAGCCAAGGGGTGACTCCATCCCTCTGGAGCTGCTGAGCACAGCCGAGGGGTGACTCCATCCCTCTGCCTTCCGGAGCCCCGTGAGCCTGTCCGGGACCCCTCAGCCACAGCTGCTGGCTGGCAGTGGCTCCTCTGGGGACAAGCCCTCAGCTGGAGCTGCTGAGCACAACCGAGATCTCGGGGGCACGGCAGGCTCCATCCCGACGTATTGGGGAAATAACAATACTCCCCGCTCCCAGATACTGCCCACCTCCCCTCAGGAGCTGTCCGGCCCCTTCAAGGAGTGTGAATCACTGAGCAGACCCAGAACCAGCTCAGCCAAGAGAAAAAGGGTTCTTTGCAGGGCAGCAAGCTCTCAGGAGCCCCAGAGGCAGCGGCAGGAGGGAGCAGGAGCACGCAGCCCTGTGCAGCCAGGCCTGCCTGGCCTTGGGCCGAAAGCTGGGCTTGTACCCCGCCATGTCATGGCTCACGGAGAGCTTGTGTTAAAGACTGGCTCATGAGTAAACTCCGGGAGATCATTTTATCCATCAGCCTAGCATTGGGAATACACCTACTTCAGCAAGCCTGTATTTTATTTTGAGTAGGTTCAGTGAGGTACAGAATTTTTTTTTTCTGATTATGTAGGCTTCTATGTTGAGTGCAGCAGCAGAGAGCAAAGCTGCTGTCCATGAAACCACGGGGTCACACCAAAACCTGCAAACAGTTTGAACAACAAGGCCCTTTAGGGCTGCCCAGTGCTCTGATTAAAGAGTGTTTTCCTCCAAATCTTCTGCCCCACTGCTCCTCACCAAGAGCTTTTGTGGTGCAAACATGGGCACAGGGACAGCAGCCGAGTTGGCCACAGCTAAACCAAGCAGCGTGAGGCTGACCAGCCCCTGCACATCCCTCAGCACACCAAACCCCAGGAGAAACCTACACTACCCCTTACACCCCTTTAACAAATCAGTCTAAAATTACTCTTTAAATTAAGCTGGTTAATCAATGCCAGGCGTTATCTACAACTCAGGGCCACAATGAGCACTTTTTTATAATCAAGATCAAACGTAAGTAGCACAAACACACTAATAATTTAAGTGAGCAAATAATGTCTGCAAAGAAAATACACTTAAGGAAGGGCCATTCAGCTTCAGTGACTCAGTACAAACAAACCCCTGGGGCAAAGAATAATTACAGTACACTGTCTATAAATGAATAGAATAACCAAGTCAAGACAAAATTCAAATGTTTGGCAGAGGCTCTGAGGTCAGAACAAGAGAAGACATATCGAAAATTTTGCATATGAGACAGAACAAGAGCAGCAGAAGCCCAGCATCTTCGCATTTCCTGCAAAAACTGAAAATATTCGTGACTCCACAGAGAAAAAGCCTGAGCCAAGACATATTGTTAGAAAGAGGAAAGGTCACCAGGAATTTCCCTGACAGTTTGTGACATAACAACATGCCCTCCACATATTCTGCCTGATATTAAGAAGTTCCATCACTCCTCAGAGCAGTGCTGCACCTAGAAAGGGATGGTAATTGTTCTTTGGGACTTCACAAATCTGAACTGGAACATTTCTCTCTTCAAGCTGCCATTACATTAAAATTCAGTTACTTCTGGCTTTTGTCTCGGCAGAATAAATCTAAACTCAGTATCCATGAGTTTTCTGCCCTTACAAATGCTTTGGAGATATCTGCATCTCTTCTCTGGGATGGGGTGAAGCCCATGGCAATGAGACCACTTCCATTTCCTAAAAGTGCACACCTGAGGTGTACACCTGAGATGAGGCTGTCACAACGACGTGGATGGGAGATCACCAGCAAATTCTTCACAAATTAGGAGATTTTAATCTCATATATAAGCAACCAAACAAAATTAAAAGGGAAAAATAAGACTAACAGGCATTTGAAGCTTAGCCTGGTATTTTTTCCATTGCTAATAAACACGATTATATTAACAAGGGGATTTAATTATTTTCTTTGTCCTGTAAAGTCTGAATGATCCAACTTCCCCATATTGCCATGAAGGACTGCACAAGGTGCAAAGCCTGAAACTGAGACCATTCTACATTGTTAAAAACACGTTATAATTCCATGGAACACTATGGAACTGCAGCAGCCTGTGCCAGCTGGGGGCCCATTCCACATGAAAAAATCCTGGCCAAAAGATGAAAGTGGCAGAATTTCCACTGCAAACAACAGGACTGGATGTTGCCATAGACAGTCTCTTCTATTTTTTATCAGAGACCAGTTTCCAAGGCTTATCTTTATCACACTTCTGGATTCCAGGTACAGGTTTACTGTCCCATTTTATTTATAAACATTGGCTTTCTATAGATTTTTTAATATTTTATTCCCCCTGCCAAAACCATTTTTTGGCATTCTGACTGCAGCCTTCTGGACTATCCTAATCCCTGAGAAGGCTGAGACACAGAACTAACTAAAATTGTCTAGTACAGCCAACACTGTGCTTAAAATAGTTTCCCATGCTTTTAATCTATTTTTACTGGCTAGGGCAGGATTTAATCCTTCAGTTATGGGGTTGTGCCTTAGGTTTTATTTTTAAATGTGTTAGAAACTTTAAAATATCTGTTTTACTACATGTATTTTCTGATGTGTGTTAGATAACTTCAAACCAATATAAAATTAGGAGACACGAGTTAGTCTTCAGCAAGCAGAAATACCTCATAACTCATCTTTTCCAGAAGGGTGCCTTATGCTGAAAGTCTGATTATCTTCATGTCAGTGCATGGTTATCCCTGGAGGACATCCATGTTTGTAATGCATGGTCACCGTGCCTCTCCATTGTGGTTTATTCTTTTATTTTTCCCACAGTGCCATTTGTATCCACCTTATGCTACTGGAAAAACCAAAATAATTACAGTTGTTGAAATAGATATATATAATTGCTCAGAAGTTTGCTCTGGTTTCTGTTGGCTTTCTGTTCAGCTATAGCAATGGGTGAGAGTAAAGACCTGCAGGAATATCAGTGGCAATGCTGTCAGTTTTAGGATTATCTGGAGGACAGACCTATCAGAGGGCGTGGACAGCAACAAAGTTATGCCACTCAAGTCCCTTACTCGTATTTAAAAGTGCAGGCTCATTCTGTCTTTCTCAATGTCCAGAAACTGTGCTTGGCTTTGGTTACTGTTCTTTGTCTTTTGGTTACCAAGCAGTAGCAATTTTGAATAATTTTAAGGAGTTTGAAATTGAATTTTAGTGTTTTAAACTTTTCCCCTTTCAAGGCAAACTCTGATGAAACCCTGGCAACACCTGAGACCAGGATCAAATGTTTTAAATGCAGCAACAGGACTGGATAGACACAAAGGGTCTTATAATGTCTGACACAACATACCCAAGTTTAAGGTATACTGAGGTTTTGACCTGTAGCAAGAGACAAGCTTGGCTATTCTGAGCCCTACACACATTAACATCCTTCTTTTGAGAGAGCTGTCCTTAACCAGCTTAGTTTTCAGCTCCTCCTCAAAGCTGGGCAGGTGATGCCAGCCTCTATCAGAAGTGCAAGAGTGGCTTAATTAATTTTTCATAAATTGATTTGAGATGTTAGAACTACTACTTAAATATAAAAGGTTTAGTATGAGCTTCCTCTGGCCTATTAGAAGTGGAAAAGTAATTTTCTCTGGATTGGAGGAATCCTCTAGAAGTGATCTATGACTGAAATTATGAGACATCAGTGATATCCACACAAGTAATATGCAGGCAAACAAGCCTACAATTTTCATTAAATATTTATTAAGGTTCTATTAATTTACAAGTACATACTCATTAGGAAAACTTCTGCATTTCTAACATTTGACAAGCACTGCCTCTAGCATAACACTGTAACTGGGACCTATGATCAAAGATCTCTGCCTTAAACATATTGGATCCTAATAATAAAGTTAACTATTAGAAACAATACCAGTTATTGAAACAGACTTTAAAATTAGTCACTTGAATATCAAAAGTCACTTACATGCAGCATATGCACGAGTCAAATATGCCCTTTTTCTGCAGCTGCTTCACATCTACCAAAAAGCAGGGCTGCTTCCGTCAGAGAAGTTGAGAAGCTTTTTGCTTTATCACTGTGTGGACCCCATTGTAATTTGACATGTTTTTGGAATGAAAATTGTCTCTTACATCAAATTCTTTCCTGTGAAAAAATGTTTTTTTTCAAGGCCAAGGGATGGAGGGAGAGGTGTTTGTTCAATTTTAGGGACACTCGATTTTCTCCTCATGTGTTTTCCATTTTCTTTTTGTAATTGAAAGAGAGGAAAGAGGACTTCAAGAAAACTTTTTTTAAAAACACAATTGCGTAAAAACGCAGAGTACTTTCTTTAGTTATTAAAATTTGAGAATAATTTAATAATTTCTCAAAAACTAACAAGAATACTTGCTGTCTTGTTTGCAAGTTCCGAAAGTGCCCCAATGGCTGCTGGGTTACAGCTTTGTCTGTGGGGCAGTTATAACTAAATTTTCTTGCAGGAAGCACTCAAAAATAGCTACTAGTTTACATTTGTAGTAATGTAAATTTGCCTGATTATGGAAGAGGAAAGCTACTAATAGAACATAGATCTAAAATACAGCTAATCACATACTAAAAGCAAATAAAAAGCTGATGCTAACATTTGTGCTTTGGAAATGTAAAACATTGCATCCAACTAATGCCAAGTATAAACTTGACAATATTTGTTAGTTAAAAATGAAAGAATAACTTTCATTTTTCCTGTTTCTTTGTTAATCTTCTCTCATTGTTTCAGGTTAACATACTGCTTGTTTAAAAAGTTAGATTGTAGGTAAGGTAAAAAACCCCATCATTTCAACCTAAAAAAATGTATCTGAAACGTGGCCTCATGCAGGAGAACTTCCTTCACAGTGGATCAGTAATAGGGACACACTTGGCATATGTCTTATAAGCATATATACAAAGATCCATTTCTTTTACTACCTCTAAAAAATCTGGTGTTCCCAGACGAATGCACCTATAATCATCCTCCCTAGAAAATCAGGCTCTAATAGTTTTATTAGTAAACTGAATCTGGAACTGTGGCTTCCAGGCTCTCTCTCTTTCCCAGTTCTTAAAGTTCAGAAAAATAATCATGTTTTGTAAAATTAAGAAGCTATTTAAAGAAACTTTCAAAAACCGACCTCCCCCGCACACACACAGAAAGAAAAAAAAAGGGCGAAAATTAAAAAAAAAAAAAGAAAAAAAAACTTGCTTCCTCATTGGTTTTAATAAATGCAACCCCAAATTTCTAACAGCACACATTTTTAAACCATGTAATAATCAATACTGACAGAAGCGACTGGCAACTCAGGTGCACTGACTTCAAGGTGCCTACATGGAGACACCCCCAGGAACTTGGCTTTAATAATGAGGATGTATTTAATAATTTTTCCCCACTGAAAATCTTGGCCCAGACTTCTCTTAATTGTCAGTGCAATAGAAGTTGTGCCCTGATTTCTGCCTGAGAAAAGACCCCTTTATTCTGCTATGCAAGCAGGGACTCCATTTCCCTGCTGCTGGAACATACCTTCATCTCCCTCCATCCATAATTAAAGCTGACTTATCTTATGTGGGCCATTCACCTCTTATTCAAAAAGAGTAGCCTACTGAAATAGCTGAGAGGTTTGCAGGAAGGAAGCAGTTAAATGATAAAAATGTGAAATGTTATGCAGCAAGCTGTGTACAATTAACTAGAATTCAAATATACACCTTGTTCCAATCCAAGCCATTTAGGAGATAAAAATAGTCTACTAGAAGAATGTCATGATTAATGAGGTGAGACTCCAGCTAATTACTGTTTCCTCCAGAAGTAATTAGGTTGGCATTGCTAATCAAGATGAATGAACACTCTGACCCGCTTTTTTAAATGTAAAACTATGAGCTGCAGCAGCAATAACATCATTTAGTTCAGGCAATGTAGTCTTTATTAGGCTTGTATTTTGATTAAATTCTTTTGTTATACCAGGCTTTCCACACATGAACAGATGAATGCTGTGATGTTCAAAGAGTTTGTCACCCTTAATTAAAGACTGAAAAGGCTTGTTCAATTCACAGGGCAGCACACAGGACAGCGCTAAATTGATAGCTTTTAAGTGGGGGATAACTGAGCGAGTCACAGGGCTTCCCATCTGCAAGAGGATCCCTCCCTCCTTCCACAGTTTTCTGTCACAGTAGCTGGAAAATTAGTGTCAGATATTTCTGTATTGATTCCATTAGGCAACACTCATTGCATCGGAGCACCTTTTCACACACAACTATACGACTTCACTTTTACAGAGCCAATCCATTACCAGTTAGGAGAAAGAAAGCTGCAAGAAGTAAATACAAAATATCAGATAATTTGCTGTACTGTGTCTGACTGTGACCCTTTTGCACAGCTACCAAGCCCCAGAACAGCCTCATGTCCCTCCATCCCAGCAGTTCCCACCACAACCACACAGCTGAGAGTGCCATCTGAATGATGCAGAGATACAACGTGTTATAATGCAGTTAACGAGCAGTACTCTCCTTTTTTTACCTCGTACTAGCAGATAAGGCACTCCCTTGTAACCAGGATTTATTAGGCCCAAACAGTGCTGTAGGTGCTCTTTCACTTTTATTGGCACATCCCCTTAATCCCTGTTTTGAGAACATTGGTTAACTGACTTAAATTAAAACATAGAAGCAAGCTATTTTTAAATCTGCTTTCCCTGGGCACAGCTGTGGCATAAAGGTGCTTCCCCTCCTCTTCATGCCTTATTTCCGTGCATTCCTGCTGGGTGTGTTCCAGGATTCTCCAGAAGGTCCTGTTGCACAGAGCATGGGGCACAGTCATTTCCTCATTTCCATCTCCCAGCCTGCTGCTGCCACAGTGCAGGCATTGCACCAGTGCCTTTGCTTGGACTCCTGCAGACACATCACTCTGGGCTGCTTCATTCCCTGAGAAACAGTCTGCTATATAGGGACTGCCGAATATTTTTTTGGCTCTTCCCTTCCCTATGTGCCATCTAAATATTGTTGCAGTGAGGTGTGATGTCCCCTCGAAGGTCTGCCAGGAAACAAACCTGGATAGACAGGGGATGTTGAGGATGAACTCTCATTTTGTGTGAGATCTGATTGGTTGCTTTTTTTTTTTTTAAAGTAATTTTTTATTAGGAGAACTACAAACATCATTGCTGCCAAAGACTGATCTCTACCCTAGCAATGTAAGCAAAATTATTCTTAGCTCCCCTTTTGGTTTTTGGGGGTTTTTTGCTGATAATAAGACCCAAGGGTAGCCTAAGAAATACTGAGAGAATTAAAATTCTGGATGGCTAAACTTGAAGTGAAAAAGCACAAATGAAGTAAGAAGAGTTAATAAACCCATGAGGTCAGTGCTGGTGCTCAGCTCATGGCAGGGGACAGGGAGCTGGCAATCGTGCACATGGAGAAAGGAGGGTGGAGCTCACATCCATCAGTGAGCTCATCTCCGTTCTGATCCTACACTTCCCGCGTTTTTGGAGCACAACTCCTGCTGTTTTAGCAGGAACTGAGCTCAGCCCTACCAGCCAAGGGGTGTAGAGGGTCAGGAATTCCCAAACTGCTCCTCAGTTCAGTTCATAAGTCCCTGTACCCTCTCTGCTTGAAGAGAATTCTAGATCCACCTACTCTCTGCACTTTCTGGGCTGTTGACGTGTCCCAGAGCTGAGCTTGGCCAGCCTGGGAGTCTGTCCCACAAACACTGGTGCAAACACCAGTAAAAGCTGGTTGTCGTGGCTTGGGTGTCTGTGGGTGCCTAAACCATAAGGCAAATAAAAAGATCAGTTGCATTTCTCAGACCCAAAGTGAATTAACCTGAAACAGAGGAATGTTTGTGCAGTATTCAGGGAGGCTCCCAGCTCTTTTCACTTCTCCCAGCCAAAGCATCAAATACAATGTTTAACATGCATTGTACATTGCACTCAGTCTGGGTTGGACAGCACAAATCAGAGAGAGCTGGTTTTCCCACCTGCACAAGCAGCTGGAAGAGCTTGTCCTGTGCACAGATGACGAAGACCAGCTTTTTAATATAGGCAGCAGGGCTGGGTGTACAAAAGTGGGCACGAGGAACAACACCCTCTTCCCATGTAGATTTTTGGGCTGTTTTCTTCATTTTTTGGGGTGGGGGGGAGTTGAGTTTTTGGTGGGTTTAGTTTTTGGTTTTTGTGTGGGTTTTTTTTGTGGGGTTTTTTTTTGTTTTTTTTTTTTTCTCTCTCTCCAGCAGTTTTCCAGCCTTCAGAGCTTGTCAGGTTTGTAAAAAGAACAGCCAGAATCTGAACAAAATTGTTCTTGTGCATTTTTTAGAGCCCCCTGCTTGTTGTGCTGCTGCAGCAATGGGTGAGAGAACACAGGCACACAACTGGGCTTGTCTGCTGCAGGTTTCCTTCAGCTAATCCAGGTTTTGCAAGTCTTGATGTGGGCTTTTCTCCCTGAAAGAGTAAAATGGAAAAAGTCACTGATGATTTGTTCTTTGGGTCTATTTTGGTGCCAATGCATCGTTTAGCACTACAGCAACCATCAATACCTATTCAGCCACTATCACAAAGCTTTTTCCTAACATTCACTGTGTCATTTAGAAAGTGATAAAAATCTCAGTTAGAGCAGTATATTCTTTTGTGGTCCCCTAGTTCCAGCAACCTTTTAAGGTACTGGACAAAATTAGCAACAAATTACTTTATGAATACCAAGTCCTTTTGTTGCAGTGTTCTGAGAGTTTGTAATGCTGTCAGATTTGAATTAAATATAACAAAAATTAAGCTACTTTGTGTGGCTGCTTGCTTAGACAGTGAGGTAATTATATATAATAAGGAGATCTGATTAACAATCATTCCTAGTCATGGCAACCTCACACCATTATTGTGCTTAACATGAAGACAGATTGTTATATTGTTTTGGAATGTGGGAAATCAGCAGTAGCAGTGGCACACCATAACCTTAACATATAGAGTAGGATTTTTAACATTGCCAGCTGCAGTGAATTAATTGTTACCAATATTTTATTTTTTCAGGGAGTTTGGTTTTGCACGTGGGTTAAAAAACTGTAAGATGCTCAGTAACTTGTACACTGTTCCCTCAGCAGAAATAGCATTATGGCTAAGTTTTTGTTGACCAAAATAAAAACAACTCTAAGGGTGTTGGTTTTTTCTTGTTTTGGAAGGACACCACAGCACAAAATAGTCATTGTCCTACCTGTACGTCCCAATGAGGTGTGATGGCAACAGTAACAACAAACGTCCTGGAAGAAACACCTTCTCCACTGAGTCCTGTCCCAGCAGCTCCCCAGTGCCTTCCTTTGAGCCATCGTGCCATGGGCCAAGATAACTGGAGTACATGCTACCGTGAATTTGCAGTGCCAGTGATTTTTAATTCGGGCAGACTAACAGAAACAGAGACTTCAGACACGATATTTCACACATGGCACAAGGGCTTTTGTTCCCTCTGCCCGAGCAGCCCTGTGGGCACACACCCTGTTTATCCTGAAGGGTGGAAAGGGGAATTTTATAAATAATGCATTTTTTTCCTGTGTTGGTAAAGTGTCTTGTCCAGGGTTAGAACAAGCAGCTCTATTTTGGGACTCTCCTTCACAAGTGTGTGGCATTTTAAACTCAGGGAAGCAGCTGGAAAAGAAAATGTCACATTCGGTTCTGTTCAAGACTGAGTTTTGAATCTTGGCTAAGCTTAACCAGCCAATCAAGGAGTGTGAGTGAGCTTGCTGATTTGTGCCTTTGAAAAGGAAAGAGCCCCAGCCTAACTGCATACAAAATAAACAGCCGTGCTTTTCAAAGGGGACATTACAGAAAGCTGTGAAACTCTTCTCAGCAGAGCAGGAGGAGAGGAGCAGGGAGGAAGGCAGCATCAGGAAGAACTCATCTGGTACTGAGGGGATTTATGAAACATTTGAGAGCCATTTCAAAATTAAGAGTGAAAACAGAGCAGAAACCTCTCATGGGGCAGCAGTAGCCAAGTGGAGCTCCCAAACATCTCCAGTGCAGCTCCCACGCTGGGACTGCGACACAGGCCAGCAGCACAACTATTTGGCACAGGCAGCATCTCAGAAATCCAAAGGTCCATCTGTGGGAGAAAGTTATTGGGTGAGGAAGTGATAAGGTAGCCAGGAAAAACACAGGAACAGCAAGAAAAGCAAAGAGCTGCGCTCAGGCGTGGAGTCACCGGTTGTCATTCAGGAGAGCTCGGTGTCACCGTGCCTGGTGCCACTGGAACCCTGAGCCCCTGCTTCAGGGAGGTTGAACAGGCAAATAAGGCACAGAGAACCATGGGGGAAGGAAGTAAGGAAGGAAGGGCAGAGAAAACAGCAAGGAGAATCGCTGTGTTTGTGTCTACTTCAAGGGCCTGTTGCTACCCTTGAAAATGACACAACATATATAGAAATAATATAGCAACAGCTGGATCACAGCTCACAGCAACATCTGTGGGATGGGGAACAGAGGCACCCTGGGGCTCTCCAGCCTGGACAAGAGGGAACTTTACCTTCCATCTGCTGGTGGCGGCAGTGAAGGGCTGGAGGGGGAGATTTGTGGCTCCTTCTCAGTATCTAAGTCCTAAGGACATGAAATGAATTATCTTGCAACAGAACTGGAATAAGCGGAGGAAGCACTTTTCCATGTGGCACATAATTAAGCTCAAACACAGATAATTCTGGAAGCCTAAAGTATAATATGGCTGAAAATGTAATTTGACAAATTCATGGAGGAAAATCTATTACGGTCTGTGCAACACAAAGCCACAAGTCTCCAGCTCAGAAAATCCCTGAGTAACGGGGAGGGGAAAGTTTTATGACACATTAGACTCCTTCCTGCACTCCTTTTTTCATGGGAAGCAGAAAATGTTGTCTGGTCTGACATACTGCTGCTATCCCAGTGTTCCCAAATTAGCTGCCCAGCCTGACTGGAGTGTCCTAAGACCCAGCTGTATGGCTGAACCCTGCAGGATGTGTTGGGGAAACTTCCTAGCTCCTATTTCCCCATGTGTAGGGTATGCCCTGTGCCTTTTATATCTCAGTTATACAAAGATTCTTCTACTCCATGAGGAAGATTATATAGATTATATTATGGAGTGGAATAAAATACTATTTTGAAAAGCTTGATCAGGGTCACACCCTAAATTAAGTAGAAGGAAGATTCCTGTCCAAATCTCGCAGATGGTTGGGGGTGGCAACCAGTCTGCCTCAGGTTTTAGTCCTATTTTCTCCTAGAGCACACTGAACTCATCATCTCATTGAACAAGCTTTAGCAGTGAGCAACTGTGAATAAGCGACATCCAGGGAAGTCTGCATGGATAGGAGGCAAAATGCAGAGTTCTTCTCCAGAGAGCAGAGCTATCCATGAAAAAAAAGTAGAAGCAATCTAGTCTTTCTCAAAAACAAACTAGGAAACATAAAACCTTCCTCTTTTCTTTGATCACAGTGATCTTTATATAATCACCTTTGGATGCAAGGCTGGCATGGAAAAATTCCAGTCCAAATGGTGAAAGTTTGAGAAAGCTAGAGACATGAAACAAGGAAGCTACAGATGAAACCAGGTTTTCAACTACCTCAGGCAGATGCAATCAGTCTTCTCATTGAAGGGTGTGAAATCCATTTACTGAGAAGACAGCACAGTGTGCCCAAGCTGAAAAACCCCTGTTCATGTGCACAGCACCCAGGGTATGCAAGTGCACCCTGTCTGCCACAAACTGCTGTGCCCACCCTGCTCTTCATCACATTTCACAATTGTGGGGTCTTATATACAGGTGTAATCAACATTCCAGAGGGATTGAACTGAAAATGTCCTCTGAGGAACTTTTCACAAGGGCAGGTAGTGACAGGACATGGGGGATAGTTTTATACAAAAAGAGGAAAGATTTAGATTAGATGTTAGGAAGAAGTTCTTTACTCAGAGTAGGGAGGTACTGAAAGAGTTTACCCAGAGAAGCTGTGGATGCCTCATCCCTGGAGTGTTCAAGGTCAGGCTGGATGGGACTCTGAGCAACCTGGGATAGTGGAAGGTGCCTGCTCAGGGAAGGGGGTTGGAACCGGATGACCTTAAAGGTCTCAGCCAACCCAAACCATTTTGTGATTCCATGATCTGTAACTCTTCTCTTCTGTGTCCATCTGAAAGTATCAGTTCTGCTCTTACACTGCCCAGAGACCTTAGGGAGCACCTGGAAGACTTTCTATTTAGAATTAATTCTATATTACTGTTCCCCACATTTCTTGCTCTCCTTGGGCAGATTCAAGAGGCTTGAAGGCAGCAGAAGCAGTTTCTAAAAGTACAACTGTGGTCTCCACAGTCTGGCTGTTGGGTCCTCTCTGACGCAGTAACAAACAGATAAACTTCTCCTGAATAAAAGAAGAGAATTGCAAATACCTGGTCAGGTTACAGTGAGGATAAAGCATAAACTGAACAATAAAATAGGTTCATATGTTTAATGCTTCCAGGTGTTGATGTGGTCATCCTGCTTGCACATCTCTTCTTATATTTCTTCAGTATCTCTTCTTACACAACTGCTTGTTTTGTTCAGGTTGAATGTTTTCCTACTTCTCTTTCACTCTTTGCTTCCTTTAAATTTGCTAGGTATTGCTCTGGAACACAAAGTAAGCAGGAAATCTTGTGAGGCATCTCTTTATCTACTTCTGTAAAATGTAGTTTAAAAAGCAGAGCTTGTGTCCTCTTTAGATAGAGGAGCCAGAGAAATGGAACTCTACATTTATAAACTGCACAGTTTGTCACTAAGCTCATGTATACCAGCACTGAATATGCTATATTAAACCCAAAAATTCAGGCTGTCTCAAAATCTAATCACTTTTTCTGTTCTATCAGTGTTCTTTACTGTCTGAGTGCTGTAAGCAAAGCATCTTCCTTATGCACCACTGGTATTAAAGGTCCTTGAAGAAAAAATTAAGCTCTCTATCAAAAATCTGATTTATTGAATTTGGATGGGGGATATAAATAAAGTTTAGTGAAGTTCTCTTCCTGAAGCAAAATAGCATCTCGTTCACTCATTGCTACTGTTGCTCTGCCGTGTTAATGACAGAAAATGCAGTAATTTTTTGTCACTTGGAATATGACTCAGAATAAGAGCCAGACAATAATTTTTCGTCACTTGGAATATGACTCAGAATAAGAGCCAGACAATCTACTGATTAGGAAAGAGGGGAGTTGATGATTTAATTAAGGAGTCACTTAATGAGTTAAAATGGTACTTTAGATCTATCTAAGCCTGCAAAAATTTTAGGAACACTGTAAGGTTTTGTATTTCAAAAGCAGCTTGGGTTAAGATTACTTATCCTTAAGAGGTGACATCTCAGCTTTGCAGATGGAGAGAGGACTTTGAGTTCTAGAGAGATTAGTCACTGCCAGTAACATCACCACTATACAGTAAAGAAAGTATATTTTTGGGTATCATGTTACTGCTACACAGGGAGAGCAGTTCCATAGCTGAGATAAAATTTTGTTACTTTTAATGAAAAATGTTGACAGGGTAGGCAATAATTTTTTTTTTTTTAAATATTCTTTTATGCAAAATTTCAGACCATCAAGGTTTGGACATGTACAAGCTGAAACACTGAGGCTGAAAATAGCATGCACAATTTTTTAGCCAAACATATCACCAGGCTGGATACTTAGTGGCTATTATTAAAGAGTTTTAAAGTTTAACTGTACTTTGGAAGTAAGACTTTTCTTTTTAAAGAAAAAACAAATCAAACACTTCCTAAAGAAAATATTTTTTGTTGAGAAAACCAAAACAGTAACAGACTTCAGTCTTGGTGCATGATACAGAATTGAAAACAGACATTTTCCCTAGGAATGTCCATTTCATCAAATTTTCCACTTTGACCAAGCTGTTGTTTTTCTACACACAAGGTGGGGGAGGAGTTTCATGACCATTTTTCTATTACCTCTACTATAATTTCTTACTTTTCATATTATGCCCCCCTTTGAGTTGGGTACAGAGCTGCTGGCTGCCCCACCCCATTGGGTTTAGGCACCAGCCTAAATCACAGAATAGTTTGTGTTGGAAAGGACCTTAAAGGTCATCTTGTTCCAACCCCCTGCCATGGGCAGGGACACCTTCCACCAGACCAGGCTGCTCAGAGCCCCATCCAACCTGGCACTGGACATTTCCAGGGATGGGACAGCCACAGCTTCTCTGGGCAACCTGTGCCAGGGCCTCACCACCTTCACAGGGAGGAATTTCTTCCCAATATCCAATCCAAACCTACTCTCACTTTGAAGCCATTCCTTTGAAGCCCAGCACAGGAGGTCCATGGTCCCAGCCCAGCCCAGGGGGTTCAGGGTCCCAGCCCACGTGGCCAGAGCACAGCCACGTCTCATCCTCCAGCACCTCAGGTCCTTCTCCCAGGGCTACTCCATCTGCCCATTCCCCAGCCTGGATTAATAACAAAAAGGCTTCACTTGGAGCTTATTTATGTGCTAGTTTTACTTCCTAGTGCTAAAGCAGGCTCTCTTCCACCACAGCTTGATATAAGCGTTTCCTTCACACATTTATTAGTGAGCTGATGCCTTCAGCTCCTCTGCAAGAGTAAAATCTTCAGTCAACTCTTAACTCCATTTGGTCATTTAAAATACCACTTACTCCAGAGAGGCAGGTTCTAGATTGCCTCTCATTCCTCCACTGTGCTTTTCCACAGCAACAGGTTCTTATGTGGAAGGAAAGCTATTCAATGACAGGCTTAATCTGATTTTTTCCAGTCATCTCTTGCAGTGCTGTGTAGCAGTAGAAGAGGTGACTCGGGATCCTTGGGCACCAACTATGCCTGGTTCAGATTGGGATGTCCCAGTCCTGTGAGGACTCAACAATGGGATTATTCCCTTGTCATGGGCACAAGCTCAGCCAGGCTGCAGCAGGGACAGGAGGAGGGGAGTGAAAGAGAAAAGACAGGGGAACACAGAAGCTGAAATGAAGAACGTCTATGATAGCCAGAAACTGCAGTACAAGACAGGATTGTGCCTAGCAATCTATTTTTAAATTGGCTGACAAGAATCCAATGTGTTGTTTGGGTAAGGATACTGTGCTGGTTTATAAGTGGAGCCAGCCGTGGGAGGGGAGAACAGTGTGAGTCCCCAGCCTTTGCTTCTGCTGTCTCCTGCTCAGACACAGCAGCAACACCGGGCTGCAGCTGCTGCCCAGGGCCTCAAGGGTCAGGAGCTGCAGCTGCAGCTGCTCTGAACCTGACAGTCCCCAGGGATTTTTGGCCCTTGAGCACAAACCTGGCCCTTCGTTACAAAAATGTCTATGCTCTGTTAGCAGTAAGGGGAGGGAAGACATCCAAAGAAGAGGGAAGGCTGAAAGCGGATGTCAAGGGAGCCAGGCTGCCTAACATCATCTGGAGCTTTGACACAGGCTCCCCATTGAGCCAGAATGTCTTTTAATTTGTAATCCTTTGGGCTTTGGCAAATCACCTCCTTTTGTGCCTCTCTTTTCCCAAACATGAACTGCAAAATGATAAACACTATTCAACTTCCAGGTCAAGGAGTGCCTGCAGCTTCTAGCCTCTGTCTTGCTTTGGAACTCTTTCATTTTTTTCCTTTGTCACTCACACAGAGATTAAGAGAGCTGAGGTACTTTGAGGTGTTGATGACACGGCAGTGTCCCTGTGTCCTGCACGGCAGGGTGTGCAGGAGAGCAGCCACAGCTACACCTGGGAAATTGGAATATGGACTCGGGATCAGCCTGGCTCTGGCTATTGCTGTTTACTGTGCCCACAGAGGCTGTGCTTGGGATATTTTGATATTTAACAAAATAAACCTCAGTAGCTCCCAGGAATATTGTCACCTTCGATAAATGAGTATCTCCACTCCTTCCCATGAGACTTCCATTGAAAATGAGATCACTCTTCCTGGCCTGAGCAACTGAGGTGAATCTCAGCAGGAATTTCTGCCAGGGATGCCTTTGGCTCATGATGTCACTACCCATGTCCTGCTCAGGAATCACAGTCTGTTGCTGAAGCCTGTAAAAATGGATGTTCAAACTCCTTGGAACATTTCTACCAGTTTTATTCAGATCAGGTCCATTTTGTAATGCCTAAAGTGGAGAGACACCATGGAAAATCTGGCAGATGGGCAGAAGGGGAACACGACACACAATTTTATCGTGGTTCTTGTCACACAAGAACCTTCCCAGAAGCCAAAGGCTGTACCTTGGCTCATGTAAGCACACCTGATGATAAGGTACATTGCAGATTTCTCCTTTAAAGATAAGTCTCAAATTAATTATCTGCAAAGGAAAATACTGGAACTTTATCTTTGGCTTCATGTATGACTTTTTTTCCATCCATTTTTCTCAGATCCTCCATATTTCATTTCTTTACTGTTATTCCTTCCATTTACAAGCCTATTTTGAACTCCATTCCTTAGCCATTCAATTTATTATCTCTTTTTCTTTGCCTCTTCCACCGCAGCCATGGACAACTTGGAAAAATCCTTCTTGGACAAGTCATTCTCTTACTGCCCATCCACCAGAGGATACCTGACTCTGCCACACAGCAATCTCATGCTTTGGTGGCCAGGAAGCAGCACAGCAGCCACCTCCACCACCACCTGCAGCCCAAAAGCCCAGCCTTGGAGCCACTTTGGATCCCAGCCTCCCACCATGGCCTTCCAGATTTATGGGTCCCACAGCCACACCATGAGCTGGGTGAAGAAATGCTCTGGCTGAAAATGAAGTGCTCTCAAAATCTGACTTTTGGGGGTCAGCCTGCTCCTACCCAGGGCTGCATCAAGCCTGGGAGTTTCCAGGCAACCTTGGCTTGGTGGGCTCCTATTGATGGTGAGTGGCACAGCTCGAGCCTTTGCTGCACATTGTTCATGCGTTTTCCAGGAAATCTGGGAGAGAACTCCAGAGTTTTACTGCTCTTTCATTGGAATGGCCCTGATTTTGGAACACCTGGTGTGTAGTGGGCTGTGTAGTGTCTTACAGTGTGTGAGACTACAGCTTCAACCTCTTAAACTATGACCCTTCAAGATGAAGAACTGTAAGAACACAACTTGAACTCCTAAAACTAAGAAAAAGAACAACCAAAGCTTTAAAATATATATTATTCCAATTATAAAGTGACAAAATGAGCTCACTCTAGTAGGTGGAGCAATGTTATTATTGTAACTAAACCACTGTTACTGCTTATCATTGTTACAGAGTGGGTGTTTAACAGATCAAGATTGCAAATTTACCTTGCAGAAAATTTAGGGCTGTGGAGAGGAGCTGAAAAGGTTTCCAAATCAAATCAAAATCCTGTGGCTTCAAAAATCAGTAATGCATTAAATTTTGCTTTCAATTTAGTTTAGAACAGTGAACATATTTCCAATAACTCATTTGGATAATCTTTCTCCATCTCGTTTGAGCTTCTCTTATGTTAAGTATGATGTGTTACCTGGTGTATTTATTATGCAACATGTTAAAGATACTTTAATATAGAAAGAAAATTAAATGAAAACACGATAAAGTCAAAACAATTTTATCTTACATCAAAAAATGTTTTGATATTATTAAAATAAATCAAGAAAGTAAAAATGAAATGTTTTGACTTTTTCTTGTTAAAAATATTTGTCAAAATTGACATGTTCTTGCAAAACATTTGGATTTTGACAAACAGAATTTTTTTTACAGAAGAATTGTTTCACTGAGCTTTAATTAAAAACTGGCTGACTCACAGATCTCAAAAAATAGGTGTCAGTGGTGAATTATTACTGTGAGTCAACTGTTTGATGAAAGGGATTAGTTAATGGGCCAGTACTATTTAATACTCCAATCTGTGATCCTGAAATAAATACAAAAACACTTCTGAAAAATTTCTAGGCACTAAGGAGTTTAGCAGAGTGAGCAGGGCCATCACAGTGTGATGGGATCACTTTGGGAATCACACCTGTGACTCAAATATCAGCTGTTTCAAGTCAGGAACATCCAGACATTGCCCCCACAAACAGCTCTGCCTTGTCAGGACAGGACCACGGGGTTTTAATGGATAATTAACAGGAAAGGAAATTGGGCTGGAAAGGAAAGAGGGGAGAAACAAGCAAGATACTGAGAGGAGACCAGTGGAGGAAGGTGGTGTCCTGCTCTGATACCAACAACACCGAACTGTGAGAGTGGAAAAATACACTGAGGAAAGGATAACTCAAGTTAGTACCCTTTGTTATTTTGCCCATCAAAGACTGAAAAGTGATGAGGGAAAATGAGGATAAAAGGTTACTGGGATTTTTTTAAGGACAGAGTTTAAAAACCCACATGCAGAGGCTGGATCAACACTGCAGCTTAGAGCAACTTCAGAGTTCTCACATTGTCACCACAGCCCAGAGAAAAGTGGAGCAGCAGCTGCTCACAAGCTGAAGCTTCAGCCCAACTTTCAGAGAGTATCTTAAGCATTTAAAAGGTCAAATAAAAGTTTTTTGTGTCCCTCTCTCTACAGTCTTTTCTTGTTATTTCACTGATAAAATCTGGGGAGGACATGCTGCTGTTTTTATAGTGCAACAGGATTGGCAAAGCCCCACTTTAGAAAAGTGTAGGTTGCAGCATGCATGACTAATGATTAATGATGCTCATTAAAAAATGAAGTTCTGATGAAATTCATTAATGCTTGGCTTGAGTCTTGCTAACAGTTATGCAACATTAAGAGCAAGGCAATTACAGACCTTGGCTGCAACTCATTGAGAGATAAAAGAATACCCTTTTTCCTGTTTAACTCAATGTATGACATGCTGCACTACAGAAAAGAGCTGTCTTGGAAAAGCTTCTCCAACAGTGAGACACAGCCTGCAGCTCCATTGCCACCTGCGGGTAAGTGCTGGAGTCTGTCATCCTGCTTCATTTCCCAGAGCACAGGGAAAAAGGGATCACAGAAAAGAAGCAGGAAAAGTAAAAGCCATGCTTCTAACTTGCCCTGGGGATGTGCTTAGGCCTGAGCAGCAGGCCTCAGCCAGAGCTGACTTACAAGGTGAATCCTGGGCCCTGTGTGACTGACACCACCAGTATTATTTAGCTAAAATAGATTACAAGACACTTGTGCTGGGTCTGTTTCCCAGCTGACATGAACAGAGGCTTGTTTGTAGGATATTTTAGGGGAAACCCTCCCACTCGAGGCCTGGGCCCTGGCCAAGCCCTGGTCCCTGCTGGTCAGGATGTGTGCCATCAGATCCAGGAGTTTCTGTGATAAAATGTGATCAAGCCACCCTGACTTGCTGATTTGAGCCTATAAAAGCTGGACCCACTTTTGGGGTGAATTTGGAGACCTCACCTATGGGTGAGGCCCTGTGTAGGATTTTCCCCAATGCCGGGAAGGCTCTGCAGGCCCTGGCTGTGAATTGGGGCTCCCCAGTGACTGTGGGCTCTGCACGGTGTGAAGCACTTGGGCAACTGGTGATGTCTCTGTCTTTCTCAAGATCTTTCTCCATCACTGTCCTTTCTCCTGTACAGCAATGATTAGGTGCATTACCTTGCCTACTTTTGCTTGTTGCAGAACACCTGGTCAGCCAGAAAATAGTTTCAAGTAGACATCACTTTTGGCCCCTCAGGTGAGTATTATTACTTCAACAGTTTTATACATTGATCCTTTCACACTCCTAAAAATCTAAAACCTAGATGAGCAACTTTATTCTAAACAGCACAGCAAGTGACCGGGGTAAAGGTAAACTGCCAGTTGGTTATAGGGAATATTAACAAGGAATGGGAAGGAAACATATATAGTATAATTATTTTATCTATTAACAATGTACTCATGTTAAATATATTAACTTATAATCCTATATACATCCTAAATAACCCAAATCATCTTTGTATTGTTATTAAGGTTAAATGTGCTATTTTGAATTCACTCAGGAAGACTCCTGGGAGTGCACATTTCATATAGCTGACATTTAAATACGCTACACATTGGAGTCCACTACACATGCCATTGTTTTCCCTCCTATTTTATGTCTGTGCTTTGCTCTTCATCTAAAGAAGAACTAATAACTTATTCAGGACCACATTTTCTGGGTTGGCCTCAAAAAACCTTTTCATTCCTTCCCGTGGACAACTTTCATCTCAGTCAGAGCTTACTCTGAATTTTCTGGCCAAGCTGTGAATGAAGGATTTTTACTTAAGGAAGAAAAGAAAGATTCCCGGTTACCTTGGATTAATTCATCAGCACAGACCTCCTTTGCACTGCAACTACAACAGTGAACAATGCTTAGCCACAGCTCTGCCCTCCCTGTGGAACTCTGAGGATTTGAGCAGTGGATGCCAGGGAAACTCCACCTCTTGGCTCTAAGCAGCAACTTAGTAGGGATAGCAACCCTAGAAACTCAGTCACAGTCTGAGCATCTTCTATTCAATTGAAATCATAGAATGGTTTGAAGGAATCCTAAAAGATCATCCAGTTCCAACTCCCTGCCACGGGCAGGGACAATTTCTACTATCCCATGTTGCTCAGAGCCCCATCCAGTCTGGCCTTGGACACATGCCAGCTGATCCACAAGTAAGTATCCAACCCAGTGCCACTGGCACTGGATGCAGAGCTTATTTTCAGCATCATGGATCAGCCTATAAAATGGTCCCCCAGAGTTAAAACAGCACTTATGAGGCATAAATGAACTCCAGTGCACCCCTAACTTGGCATGCTTTGCTCCTTTTCCTCAATGGCAGTGATCCCTCCTGACTGCCATGCTCCTTCCATCTAATTCCTGTCTCCCACATTAAATTTCAGCAGACAATGACCAAGCCTATTTAATATGCAAAATAGTTAACAGTTTACTTTGTGCAAGCCAAATTCTGGCTCCAAATGTTTGTTTTTAGCTATATTGCCAATCCCATGGAGAGGTATTCATTTGGGCACAAGTCAGAACCGTTTAAGAACTCTTGACCACTCTTTATCAAGAATTTTCAAACCTGGGAAAAGCAAAATCATCACAAGATAGACTAACAGTGCCATTAGAAACCAACTTTATTGTTGCAGTTTGAAATTATTTACACAATATAAATCTCTTTGAAAGATACATTACTTCATTTAATCAGTGATAGAAGGCCTTAGAATAGTTTCAATCACATTTAGCTCAAAAGAAATACAATTCACTCCAATGAATAAATGATGCACCTAAACACCGCAACATACAAGAGGCATGGGGACTCTTCTGGGGGATGACAGTGCTGCAGGATGACAAAGGCTCTCTTATAAACTGAGCTTAGTTTACTCACAGGACACAAGTGGACTTGTGTTTAAAAGAACACTGAAAAATCCACAGTAACAAAGAAAATGACAGAAAATGGAATATATTCCTAATATGCTGTGGCCCTGTGCCTGCAAGGGCCCTCTGTTCAGAGGGTTTTAGTGAAAAGGCTTAGAACCAATGGCTCTAACTTCAAGTCCCACCTCAGAAAGACTGGATACATTCTCCTTGCTGAGACTATTCAAAGCATTCGTGTACAAAGCAGCAGCATTAACTACCACACTGTGATACAAAATGTTAAATGGAAACTTGCTACAAAAAAAGGAACTCTTTCACACACTGAAGGCTGGACACATTTTCTGATAACACTTAAGAATTACTACTACCAAAAATTTAGAAACAGATACTTTTTCTCCAGTTCATGCTGTATTTTATCAATTTTATACAGTATTTTTCACATCTCTCTTCCAAGGTCTCTTTCATCTTGTATTTTGCACGAGTCTCTATGTGGGGAAAACACCCAAAACCACTTAATAGAGGAAAAACACAGTTGCAATGCCACAAAAATAGGCTGGTGCAGCACCTGAAGTTATTTCAGCATTTAGTGTCAAAGTTTGCTTGCTAGATTTCAAGTAACTTGTTTTCCTTTCCTTTTCATTTCCATGAAGTTTCCCTCTGCGTCATCTCTATATAAACATCAAAGGCATTGGGGAAGTCCATGAACTGAATTCCACACCACAGGGAAACTGTGATAGCAGCTTGACAGCTTTAGGAGGCTGCAGAAAGAGAGGGTGAAACCTCGAACCAAAAATCTGGGCATCTGGTGAAGTCTGGCCATCTAAGATCCCAGTGATCTTCAGGGCCATCGCAGCCAATTCTGACATTTCCTAATAGTAATAAAACCCCTTATGAAAGAATTCTGTGCAGAGCACCATCCACACTGTTAAATACACAGAAAATCCCAGAACACAATGTATTGCAAACTAATCAGCTACAAAGGTGCTTCTTTATAAATGACTTTTTGAACAGTCTCTTCCATATCTCCCCAGGGCGACTGGTTTCCTAATTACACAATCTCTACAGATCAGACCAACTGTAAAAGTCACTTAAAAAGAAAAAAAAAAACTTAAAAAAATCAAACAATGCTGTTTCCAGTGTCTCAGCACTTCACTTGGATGGAGCATCTCCTTACAACCAGCCCATGCAAACGTTTCACACATTTTCCTTCCCACTGAAGGTCTCTAAGCCACAAAGTCTGGTTTAATCCAACACATTCCATCTGGAATGGTGTGATTTCTCACTGTTGAGAGCCCCTTTCCTAAAGATCCTGTGTTTGGTTAAGAGAACATCTACCTTGCACAGGCTCAAAGGTCTTGGTTTTTCCTATCTTTCACAGCTATTGAAAACAATCAGTTTGCCACTCACAGTCATAAAGAGGGAGGAAAAATCATCTGCAAGACTGCTCCACACCAGCCTTGCATTTCCCTTGAAGTCTGAAAAAATGCTCTCTGCTCCACTACCATGACTACAACCTGCTGGATGTGGAAGATGACAGTAGACAGTTGCCAAGTGCAGCAGTTCAGCAATCTTAACACACAACAAATAACAAAACCCATGAAAACAAGGAACACACAACCACCCAAAACACAGACATGGGTCAGGCTGCTCTGCTAACCAGGACTGCCTCAAACAAGAGATTATAGCATCACTGCAGTTTGGAACAAAGTTTTATCTATTCAAAAAGTTACGCAATTTTAAGATTTCTTTTGGTATGAGTAACAAAAGAGTATTTGTAAGCTTCTGTTACCTACCAAAGGCTCTAAAAAAATCTGAGCTTCATTCTGAAATAAACTTTATCCTTTATAACTTGCTCTTGTCCTTAAACCATGAGAGTAAACAGGCACATTCAACACCTTGTTACAGCAAGAACTTGAGATTCCAAGTGAGTGATTTCCTTTTACTTACATTTACCAAGCCCATCCCTCCTCTTGACTAGCACTTCTTGGATAAACTCACTTCCCAGGACCTTTGTCACCTCAGGTGTCACCACAGCTAAGGCTGGGAGGTTGTATAAACTGCATCAAGATCAATTTGTCAGATGGAGAACAAGACTTGCAAACCAGAATTTTCCAGCCAAGGTATTAAAGACACCAATCAGAAGAACATACTAACAGCTTGAAGGACACTATGGAGCTCATAACAGACAAAGGCAACAGTGATGAAACACAGTCAGGGAAAAAACTAACCATCATGATGTCTGCATTTCCAAGGTTAAAGGCCTCTTCAGAAAGGGGCTTTTTACACACAAAAAAATAATCTGATGACAAGTCAAGTACTGACAAGGCAGAATGTAATTTAAGTCCAAACAGAAATAGTGATAAGCCAAGTATGGAAAGGAATATTTTAGATTCATGTTTATGCTAAAAGATGTAGGGTTGTGGGCACAAGGAGGAAGGGGAGGGAATCATACACAGGGAAAATACCTCAGCTTTAAGTTTTAAATACTCTAAAGGGGTATCACTAATACTAGTGTTGAGGTAAATTAATTGACAGAACTCTGAGTGACTTGGGCATTCAGTATAAGCACTTACAAGTTAGCACCTAATCCTACTAGAAGGCTATATCCACCAAAGGCATTTGAGGGACTCTGTCACAGCTACCTCAACCAGTGTCCCCATGGGCGCACACACCTCAGGAGTGCTTCAATCCAACACCCTTAGTTTAGAAGTCAACAGCACTCAAGAATGTATAGGAAATGTTTGGAAGTTGAAAGAAACAATTTTAACAGCTTTGCCTGTCCCATTGGTACTGCATATACCTCTGACACATGCCCTAATCCTAGAACAGATTTTCTCTCTTAATCTAAGTACTGTATAAATCTCTTTATTCCCAGAATCATTCCCAAGAGCAAGATTTCAAAAAAGCTAATGGGGGGAAAAAAGACACTGGGTGCCCAAGGCTATAAATGGGTATCTTAACATGAAAGTATTATGCTCAGTTATAAATCAATTTAACAAAAGAAGTCCACACAGAGTTAGATTTCTTCTTTACATCAAGATTCTACAAAATAGGAGAATACAATGCAATACACAAGTCCATAAATGCAAGATAGAGTACAATTCACACTAATTTACAAATGGTTATTTACACTGTTGTATATACATGTACAGTCAGACCTGGTTAATGCAAGTTCCACACATCCTTTTAAAAAGCAAATCAACAAGTGTCAATGAAGGTATTTAACATTATGTGACAGGAGACTAGTGACCACTGAGAAATCTTTAGTACTCAGGTAACCTAAGAAATTAGGCCTGGATTAGCCAGATCTGACTGCAGAAATGAGAAGGAAACAAAATGAAATCACACTATTCTGCTTTACAAAAGCAACCAGGCCACTACAGTCTATTGACTTGATGCTATTTCTGCAAGAATGCCCAGATTGATAATCCTCTTTATATTTACAATATAGCTTTAACTACAGCAAGAATTATTAATTTTGGCATTCCTGCCCTTAGCTTAACAAAGGCAACAGAGTATCTTCTTGGCAAGTCACAGTCACAACTACTATAGGATGTTTCTAGAGCTCAGCCATTTTTTGTCCTCCTTCAAATATCTTCATGTTGCTATTCCAGAGACCGAGACAAATTAAGTGAAACAAGTACATGTTTTCTAGTACCTAACTTACATTCAGAATGTCCTGTATTCACAGTTTCAAGCTACCTTATCATCTGCAATGCAAATTACTACTTCCAGCTTAATGCCTCTGTAGATATTCCTCAGGAAACGAGGATATCCGAGTGCTACTGGCTCAAACGGATGTGGAACAAGGCTCAAGGCAACTGGCATTTCATTCTGGGAGATGTTTGACAGTATTTCCTCAGAGCTGATCACAAGTGGGTTTAAGCTGCATTTCTCTTGAGAGGAAGCTGATGCAGAGCAGTGCTGAAGTGTGAAGTGAACCCCAAGGTGCAAACTTAAAGCCTTGACCAGCGCTGCAAAGCCAGCCAGGTAACCTGTGACAGTCCTTGTGCTCCTTCAAAGTGGCTCAGGAAAAGCTTGGGCTCCTTGCTACCTGCCTCAAAGTGCTTTTACAGGATTCACTCCACAAGGATGAGACTGAGCTGCACTCAGGAAAAGCTTTGGTTCTGCGGAAGCAAACTTCCACTCCTGCAGTTATTGCTACTTGAGCTGTACAAACAAAAATACTACTGACAACAATTACAGTAACTCCAAACCTAGGTAGTACCTGAAAAGGGAATGTGTCTTGCCAGCCATTGGGAAATGTAGAATCTGTCAACTGAGGGATTTCCCAAGACCAAATTAACTTCACAGCCTTCTTTCAAAATATTTCATAAATACAAAGCAACACAGTCAGAAATAAAGCCACTGCTTGGAAGAAAATAGTAACAAAGAGCTCAAAAATCTTTAGCAATCTTAGTTCCAAGGACATCTTGCTGAACTTAAAGGAAATACAAGACAGCAGGGTATTATTCATCAAATGTCAAAGTCCATAGGGAGAAAGTACAGAAGATTAAGGACTTCAGTGCCTTCATGAGCTCTAGCAACATCCTTGATAACTGCTACAAAGTAAATGATAAATGCCTATTTTAGCTATTTGTTTCAAATCAAAGTGTTTGTTCAGTATAGTAGCCTCCAGCTAATGAAAACGGTTACCTCATTTCAAGTTACAAAAAAAATCCCAGCTCTCCCATTTTTATAAAGGTTTTTTTAAAGTTTTGACTGAATAAAAATAAAATGAAAACATTCATAGATTAATATAAACAAGAGGAAAAACAAATTCTAAATGGTGCTTTTGTAAAACAACAGAATACCATTGGAAATGGTCTTTACTGGTGAAGATTTTTCATTCACATGAATTTTCTTTGTCCTGAATCACTCCAAGTTTTTGTAAAGCACGTATGTATGTACGTGTGTACACACTATACACACATACACACACTGCTACGTGCCATAAAGCAGTTTTGAATAAATATCTTTGCTGGAGTCTGTACAACAGACTCCCCACGTAAGTTTGTGTCTGCATGTGCTCATGCACACGCACAGACCTTGTACACGTGGGCACTTGTGTGACCAAAGTGCAAAGTTTTCAGAGTATCATCAGAGTCCAGTTCATGCCTGCCTAGCCCCAGACTGCACTGTTGGGCTTCAGTTTTCTTCTGTGGGCTCCTTCCCATCTCCTGCCCCCCAGTCCCACCCTCCCTGTCACAGTTAAAGCCTCTTTTCCACACAAACTTATGCATTGTTCCATTAGGTAAACATTTTCTTTGCAGTTAACATTTTGTAATCCAGACCATTCTTGGTATAATAGCTTTAAGAAATAAAGTGTGTGTGATGAGCAAAGCCTCATTCCTCAAGCCATACACTTTTCTATACTGTCTTTCAAACTGGAGGCTTTGAAAAGCGATTTGCTGACAGGAAAAAAAAAATAAAAAAAGAACCAGACATAGCAGAATCTGCACAACTACAGGACCAGGCATTTAAGACTTAAGAGTTCAAGGTTAGAAGAGGACAAAAGTTGTCACTGATACAGAACTGTAAACCTGTGTCTTGTTCCCCAGTGCCACAGGACCTCTGCTCACCCATCTCGGGTCCCACAGTCCGTTCTGCCACTGGAGCATAACAGATACAGACACCAGAATAGTGTTCAAATCCAGAATCAAGTTTCAAAAAGGAACAAAGATTTGGAATAGTGGTCTTTTGATTTTAAGAGTACACTTGATAAGCAAGCAGCTTTCCCACGAAGTTAGGGATGGCAAGCTGTCCACTCAACACCAGAGATTGGTACCATATCCTCAGAGAATCTTGTGGTCACAGAACTTGAACACTTCTACAGCCCAATCCAGATTAAAAAAAAAAATCAAAAGGTTATTTATCATTCCAACAAGCTGCTTGATTCTTGTGCAAAAGAAGACTACCATCGTATGGAAAGCTACCTTAAAAAACAAACGGGGGAAAAATAAAGATCATCCTAACCCTTCTCCCTAGCTATACCACACTAGAGATCTCAAGTCTACTGTCACTCCTTCTGCTCACAGGCCTCTAAAAGAAGAGAACTGTCTCTGACATGTCTTCTTCAGCATAGGTGAATGCAACTTCAATAAAATAAGTTGTTAAATGAATCCTTTGGAACAACATCACTGTCTGCACCCAACTTTAACAAAAACTGATGAAAGCAGCAACGGAATCATGTTAAACACATAATAAATAATTCACATACAACATATGTTAAATTACAAAGAAGGATTAAATTGCCATTTCTACAACTTTTTATAGATTTAGCAAGTTTCTAATCCGTTTTATATCAACAGCAGTACGTATGTTCTTCATAATAAATTTAACATTGAAGGACTGTCTAGAGGCATTATTTATAAAGCAAGAACCACCAAGTGAGCATTACAGCACTTCAACAAATGTTTAGCTTTTTTCCCAATATCTGTTCTCAGAAAAGATTCAGGGATTGTGTATCCACTTGGTAAGAGTCCTCCTCTTCATTACTCAGGAAGAGTTAACGTCATGACCTCCAGTTTCATTTTGAAATACTGGTTAAACCGAACAATTGCATACCTGGTCAAAGGGAGAGAGACATTCAGGTTAGGAGCAGCTAACTCTTCACATGACAACAGGCACTTTAAGCAGGACTAGTCAAAATCCCACTGACCCCAGCACCCTGTTTCCAAACTGACTCTTGGCAGCTGCCAAAGGAAGAAATTAAGAACAGAGCAACAATATTACAGTACTTCTTCTCTACCAGCCCCCATCCCAGCTCACAAAAGAGAGGCTGCTCCAGGATTACCAAGGGTGGTGGTTTAGTGTTTAATTGCTGTTAAATGCTGTCCAGCAAGGACAATGGCACAGAACTTCGGTGCTGATTAGAACAGAAGGGCCGGAGCTGGCAGGTTTAGCTTTGTCCCTGTGCTTTCACTCCCCCTAGCGGTGACGGCCGGGTCCTGCGGCTCCACACCGCTCTGACTCACAGAACCACAAAATACAGCCCATAATAAACCGCCTCACTCAGCGCAAAAAATACCCAAGTGGCACCTTCTGCCAGCCAAAATGATGCATTTTACCACCTTGCTCAGTCCTCAATGGAGACATTAACTCTTCCGCTTGTTGCCATGAAAGATCATTTTTAAAAAACCCAAAGATACAGGTATCTACATGAAACAGAACTTAACATTTGTTGATGGTGCAAAGACTCTTTAAAACAAGAATAGCAACTTCCAGGATCAACACCCCATGCAGTAAGTACTCAAGCTCTTTTGTACTAAATCTTTTGATTCTCACTGTTGGACATGTAGGTCTTGCATCTGACAGACAGCACACCTCACTGACCACCTTGGCTTTTATGCCTTTGTCTCCCCAGCAAAAACCACTTCATACCCAAAAACATTATGTTCCTTGCCTTGTAAACCATGTGTTTTAGCCCAGGGGCTCGTAATTTAGAGAACTTTCAGCAACAAAAGCACTGACAGCTTTTACTGCCTTGTTTTCCCTTAAAAATGAAGAGTTTTATTGTATGATCACAGAGGTCACACGTGTTGCTCAGAGCTGTTTCTGCCGGGTGGGGTTTTGGACTAAATGGCCCCACAAGTCCCTTCCACCCTCCAGTATGCCATGATTGTACACTTACCCTAGAAAATCAAAATCAATGGTGGAATATTTGGCTTGAATTAGAGCCCACAATCCCCAAAAGAAGTGCGAAGCCTGGAAAAAAATATTTAGCAGCAAAAAATTAACCTTATAGTAAATCTAACATGTAAATATATTCTCCACAGAGACAATACTTCATCTATAAGAGAACACTCAAAATCCAATCTTTTTGTAAAGTTATTTGATCTCTCTACCAAAGAGATTTATAAGCAGTATTACAGAATAAATTACTCACAAGCAGACACGGAAATCCATTGAAGTCTAACTCCCCACATTGAAAGCAGCAGCTGATTGCTGCTTTTCAAGAGAAACAATGTTGCATTTATAAACTGTGTCACCTAGTAAGTAATTGTTGTATGCCTATATACCCCATGCTAAAAAAATGCACAGAAATAGAACCACCACCTCTACTGCTGTAAATTTCTATTATTCCACATGAAACTCTAGTGCAAACAGGAATCTCCTTTTGAATTTTCGATTACACCCTCAGACCTATGTAATTACACTCACTTTCACTGCTTCTTTGGACAAAGAGATATGTAATGCTTTAAGAAAACCTCTAATTCATCAGCATTTACACAGGTTTCTCATCTGTTCCGGACTTACTTCCATTAGGAGTCCAGAGAACTAGTCTGGAGGTTTCTGTTCACTTTCAGATTGAAAGTAGGGATCATATTCATGATATGACTGTTAGTGTACTTCAAAATGAACAGGTGATGGCCATAAGCTTGACAGTGTCCTTGTGGGAGGCATTTCTGGACAGCCAGGCTACAAGTGACAGATTTTGGACCGCAGTAAATGACTGCTTACATTAATTACCTAAATGGCTTCCTGAAGCTTGCATCCAACACCTGACCAGGAATTTAGCAGACATCCATGGACACACCTCGAAACGCCTCAAAACAGCACTTGATCTGTGTCCATGTGAATCCTGTACCTCCAGTTCAGGTAACTTGGCCAGAGAGCTGCAGTCCATCCTTTCACATCAACATCCAGTAACTTTAAATCAAGTTTTCCCTTACCAAAGCTTCCCACATGAACTGGCACAAGTCACACGGGGTTTGTGCAATTCTACAGGCAAGTCCTGACTTGTTCTCTAAACACAACTCTATCCTCTTAAACATCACTATGGCCATTGTTAAAAACTGATAAAATAATGCTATTTATTTTCAAACAGACCACCAGCCTGCTAAATTGCAGCTCTAACTTTCCTAAATGAATGGGACAGCGGAATTTAACAGTGACAAGTTAACATTTTAAAAGAATAGCAGCACACAAGCCATTGTCTTTAAAGCTTGTTTATTAATCACCTTCCTGTTAACTATACTTCCTCACTGCAGCCAGTAGCTTTTGCCAGAAAATGGAGGCTATTACAGTCACAGAGGTGTGCTTGAATTAGTAGGAAAGAGGACTAAAAAATAAGGCCAAAGTGGCTACTTTAGCCTTATTCCTCCTACAAATAGCTGGGAATGTTATTCTTCAGAAGAAAAAGAATACAGGCACTTTTGCTGTAACATTTCCTGTCACATCATCTAGGCAAAACAAGATCAGCAAGAGACTCTAGAGTGACCTATTTATCTGCAAAAGTAAAAACAAATAAAATCCATATATTCTAGTTTAACAGAATGTTATCATCTTGTTTTAAAAAAGGCTTTTAAAGCTTGTAAGTCCTCATGACGCACTACCTTGTTTTTCTGTCTGCTTACCATTACCAGCAAAAGTTCAAAGACCCACCATAAGCTGTGGCCAACTTAAATTTACCAGACCAATAAACAGCCAACAGAAATCCTCACTCACTGCTCATGTCCTCGTTTTCTGAATGTACAGTGCCTCCTTCACTAGGAATATTCTACAGAGAACATTTAATATGCAACAGAAAAGCAAGTTTCCATAGAACAGCAAAGTTTTATTTCTTATGGAAGTCTTCTTTACATGCCACAACACTCAAATTCAAGAAAATAGCAACTACATTTGTTCAAAGAGTATCAGGTTTCTCTGCATAAATTAAAATATTCTAATAAATCATTTGTTACTTACCAGTGCAAACTGATTGACTTGGACATACAGTACTTCAACTTCTTTTTCACTGACTTCTGTGCCAAATCCTTTACATTCTTTGTAGGCCTCAAGGTAAGACCTCAGCCATTGCTCCTGTAATTTTCTGTTGGGATAAAGGCTGTAGTCTACCTCATTTACTCCTAGGAAAAAGAAAAGAACACAATTAGAACCTTATGTTGCACAAGGAGACCATTAGAAACCCTTTAGTACTACCATTAGTTGTCTACTACTGTTCCCCTTCCACCCCAACACACAGGCCCAGACTGATGTGAACAAACACCCACATTTTTACTTTGACCTGACCTTAAATTACACGTTGCCAAGAACTCCCCACATACAAATCAGAGTGTTCCACATTACAAATCTATGTTTTCAACCAGATAGAGACTGCTTGTACACTGGGATTCAACACCTTGGGCTTTGAGAAAAAGCTGAAGTATTTGCTTTATGAAACAAAAACCATCACAAACAGATCAAGTATTAGGTATTTGGTAGGAAAAGAGACTTGTATGCCACAATATCCCAAGCCAAATCCTCATGCATATCCAGCTATCACTGAGCTCATGTTTGAAGATAACTTATCATGAGTCTGCCCCTCTCCTCCACAGGGCATTGGTAGAATTAGGAGCCCTTAACCCATTTTTATCCTATTTTTCCTCCTACACTGGAGGTGCTTGGTCACAGGCTACAGGGAGTCTGCCAGGAGCTCCAAACCTGGATCACAGTTGACTTTCATTATCACTCCTAGCAAATTCAGGAATTCTCATTAGTTCCTAGATTATGAACATTGCAACCCCCTAGCACCTAAACTCTTTTGTTAGATCCACATAAATTTAGCTTAAAAAAATAACTCAGATTTTTACTGGATAGATAGAGAATAAAAGTGAAGCATAACTGTTCTTCACAGGCAAAAAAAATGTATTTGTGCATTTACTCTTCCACAGTATTTCACTGCAGTGGGCTGTCTCTGCTGTGCCACCTCACAGGACAGGGTGAAAGCTGAGTGCTCTCAACTTATCTAACTGCCAGAATTTGGGACATGATGTTTCCATCCCTGAGTTAGAAGACCTGCAAAGGAAGGGCAGAACTGGCCTCCAACATGAGACAACATATTCTGGGCTGACAGCTGTAAGCATGTACCCAGATACACAAACAAAACACCAGAATGAGTTTGTTGGGGTTTTCAGTCAACTCTTACCTCAGAAACCCAATTCTCACCTGCAAACTCATTGAAGTGGTTTCCAATGTCATAAGCCAGGTAGTTGTAGCCAGAGTACTCATAGTCTATGAACTGCACATCACCTGTGTGAGAGACAACAGCAGCAACATCACAGCAAGTCAAGGAACAGCCCTGATCCCCTGGTGTCCTTGGAAGATTTCTGGGGAAAACAAGCCACAAACCCATCTTGTACCCAGCTGTGTGCACTCAGACATTTCAGGGTAAGGCTGTGACTTCCACAATATGAGATATTTAAGGGTAAATATTCCTTCAGGAAAGCTCTTAAATTTAGAGCTTGTAATTCTCTCTGCTTCAAGTCTGAGTAGGAGAATTTAAATTTTAACTTCTACCACATGAGGGCCTCCCTTACTCTCAAAATGAGAGGTAAGGTAGCATAATCTTTCTTTAAACTTTATGTAGAAATAGCAGATTAATTTCTCCCTGACTTAAAAAATAACAGTGCTGTTTATTCTCACACAAATGTGCAGCCACAATGGACTAACACATTGCAATATGCTGATACTTCCTGTTTCATCAACCACTCTTACAAAGCAAGATTATTCTTAATTGTTGCTTTTTTAAGCTGGACTCAACTAGTCTCAAGAAACCATCACAAAATTGTAAGGTCCCCAAAGCTATCAAACTATGTGGCATTGTGTAAACAAAGGCTGATAAAGCAGCAAAACACAGCCCCAAATGTTTCCAAATTATGTGTGCCTGCAGGGAAGCTGGGGAAAATGCACTGAAGCTGCTCAAGAATGTCTACAGCACATAAAGCAGTCAAAATGCAAACAAGATGGATTAGGTAAAACTAGAGCTCTTGTATTTTAAGGGAAAGCAACAAAACTACCAAAACATCAGAAAATGAAGCAATGGGTGAGCCACTGAGCCCCTAGAAACAGCTTCAAAGACCAGGATCTGTGCAAGGATCACAGTTGAAAATTCACAAACAGCTCACCCACCCAAAGGATAATTTTAGCTATAAATACCCAAAAGAGCTCTGCAAAACAAAACATTTTTTAGATCAAAACCAGAAGCTTTAAAAATACCTCAGTGTTCAGAAGCACTGAGCACCCACAGACTCCTACGAAAGATCACAGAAAACATTGGGTAGGCAGAGGGAATAAACAGAACAGAACTATCCCTCTACCTACACACAACTCCCTGCCAGCTGATTTTCATATATGCAAAAAGAGCACACAAACAGAAAAAAGAGCTCTGATACTTCATCTTGTTGAATAGCAAGTATGCGAATATTCCTAAAATATCAGGGTTTTTTTTGGAAATTCCCATGTCACATGGGGGAAAAATAAAAAGCAAGAAACAAAAACAGAAAAAAACAAACAACAAACAAACATAAAACCCAAACAAATTTAGGAGCACCAGAACACAAGGTCTATAAATAAGCTGTACCATGCTTCAAGCATATTTTGAGTATTTTTGATGTCAAAACTGCAATAAAAAGCAACGTGAAGTGCTGAACTATATCCTTCAGAGGGTAGATGATGGTGATAATTGTGAGTTATGTAAAGTAACACTTGCAGATTTTCATATCCTGAGTGACTGAGAATGGACATTAACAAAACAGCAAGAGGCAGAGCTCTCTGAGCCCCAGCAGGAACAAATTCAAATCAGATGAGTGAAACTCCATTAAATGAAGTTAACACTCAACACGCTCTTCCAGGCTTGTAAATAAGGACAGGAGACTGATTTTCCTTAAAAGCAGTATGTGGCATGACTCTGGTTTTCCTTTCAAGTCTGAAAACTTCATGTGAATTTAATGCAGAGGATAAATCTAAGGCAAAGCTCAGGAACAAACTGTGATTATTCACACTGCATTGGACACAAGTCCTAACATGTCCTGATAGTCTGCAGCTTAAACACATCCCCTCCCACTAGTACATGTGCAAATTAAGCATTCAAAAACAAAATCATCAATACAGTATTACTAAAACAAATAAATTAGGTTTTCTTTGTGCCAGATTCTGAAAAGCCAGACAATACTACAATAGTTCTGCACAAATTTTAGTGAGGAATAAAGAAAAAACAAGGTATTTAATCTAGAAAATCAATTCTCTCCTTCTCAGTTTAGGGTCACCAAGGTCTTTTGGTTACACAGAAGCTTTTCTAGATGAAAAGCAATTTTAGTCAGAGTACTGCATTCACCAAAGCTGTTAATTACCTTCAGACAATTTGATGCCATTCCTAATGAAGCTCATCTTTAAAAAGATTATATTTTGTGCTCTTGCAAAATTTCTTTTACACCAAGAAAAGCTTTTGCTCTGCTTAACACAATTCCAGTTATACATGTTTCTTTACAGTTAAAGCTGAGCTTCCTGTTTATGCTCTGTAAAAAGTGTGCTAAAAAAACAGCTATCAAATGACAATCATCCTTTCTGCAGATGGCATTGAGGTTTGGTTACTATGAAAATGGTCCCTGCTGTACCCAGATTGCGCAAAGTTTACAAAACAGTACATGTACAGTACTCAAACGTAAGTTTAATAATATCTTTACTTCACATTTCCAAGTGTTTCCCCAGCTGTTTACAGCTTGCTTGAAGCCTAAGTACTTCACACAGCTCCCTCCCCCCCACCCAGCCTCCAAACCCTAAGCACTCACACACTTGTTACTGCAGGATTGCTCACAAGGGATGCACCACTGGCATTGTTTTTTCCCCCATTCTGTTTACAAAAAGAAAAGCACACAGCATTTGTTTTTCAATTAGGAGCTTCAAGCCTATCTACCATAACAGTGAAGCTTTTAAAGGAATTCCTCAGATTTTTTTTCTTTTTGTAAAATGGTTCTACTGAACCAATGAAAAGTGACTACAAAAATTACTTTTACCTCAGTGGGTCTGCTCTGGAATACTAAAATTCAAGGTAATTTCAGCACTAAAAAACCCCACATAGTAAAAACAGATTTATTTTTGATAATACAGTATCACAACTCCAAGTGTGTAAGACCACAAGTCTGGTCTTATGTACACCTTTCATGCTTTCCTCCCTTTCTCTTTCTAAGCAGAACTCTAGTCCATCATTGAAACTCAGTAGAACTACTCAGGCTTGGTGGTGAATTCAGAGAATTTATGTTAACAGCATTGCTAGGGTGCATACACACATACAGGCATATATAACTAAAAGCAATTCCCTTCAAAGGTGGTATTACTCAGAGGGAAACCTGTATACCAATCACCAAAAGATTTCCTCAGTTTTCCTCAATTCACATGGTGATGCAGAAATGATGCAGAATTCACACATGATGCAGAAATGTGTTAGCACATACAGCCAATTTTCATACTAGAACCAGCACCAGCTTGGTTTTGTTACTCTTTTTCTTTAGTAGTTAAGGCACATAACTCACATGCCCACAATCTCACTCAAGTGGCACAAAAATGTGCAGCTACTAAAAGGAATGCGTCATCCTTATTTCAAGAGGAAACCTTGTAATCTGATTAGTCACATTTAGCTGAGCTCAGGCATTTGAAATGGGAGGAAAATGGTGCATTTTTACTGCACAGTGGCCATTTTAGCGTCTAAAGTTTGCCTTGTTTGTTTTAATTCCCGATTGACTCACTTAGTAACTGAGCACCAAACTAAAATCAATAAGCTGTGGGTTTATATGAAAGCTTTAGCAGATCTTAATAACATGAACTACGAGTTAAATGCATAGTAATAGAAACAAAAATAATTCACTTTTGCCAATATTATGTGCTGCCTACAGCAGTTTAAACAAAGCACATATTTACAAAAGAAATCTTTTAAGATGTCTGTATCTCTGGCAGAAAACAAATTGAGCTACTGAATGTAGTATTTAGTATCATTAAGATACTTCATTATGAAAGGGTATTCCCCACAATCACAAACCAGAACATTACAGAAGACTATTTTCATGTTACTTTCTATACTTGCAGGATTTTTTCTTCCTAAAAGCTTTACACAACCAGAACATAATTAGCATTCAATTTCATACTTTGAAGCCCAGGCATACCGGCAAGCTGGGGATTAACAAATTCACGAGTTGATTAAAGAAAAGCAAGGAACACTGATTTTCATCCTCTACAGCAGCACCCAGATAAGAATTAGCTAATTAAGCACAGGTATCACTACCATTAGCAGCAGACCCACTACCACTGGGTCTCCAAAGCTCAAACTGAGCTCACCCTAACAAGTGAGTAAAACACCACTGATGCAGCACATGCAGCTACAGCACAGATAAAGCCACTCACTGCTCACACCCACCTCTTTTCTTGTTGTAAATAATATTCTTACACAACAGGTCGTTGTGACACAGCACCACTGGCGATCCTAAATTCGACAACCTCTCCTTCATCCAGGCCATCTCTTCCTGAAGAACTTGAGGGCTCGGAATGTCACTTAAGAACCTTTCCAGGTGTAAGGAAATAGAGTGAACATCAGTACTCTGTGCTCCATATCAAGCATTTCTAATCAAGTATTTTTCTCTACGTTCTCCCCGCAAATAGCTCAACAGACCCTCTCCCAAATCAGGGCATTCTTTCCCAAGGCACAACAGCAGTCAAATTATGACAATCATTTTTCCCTCTCCTCTCCAGAAAACAATTTTCTGAAGACTATCTGTGCTGTAAACACAACAGTTAGTCCAAAAATCAGGAGCAGAACATGAATACACTCCCACACATTTTAAAGGTGCAAAGGCTAAAACAATTATTGCATGAATTTCATTCACTTTTTGTTCACATTCCAGTACTTCCTCCAAGAAGAATACACAACAGTCTTAGGTACCATATATATATATATATATCTATACAGAGGAAATTAACACTAATTTTTAGTCTACTCACAGTATACACTTAAATAGCCATTTTGTCCTCTACATTTTCAGTTACCTATTCATGTTTTCTCCGTTTTTTTATGCATGTTATGTTGTAAAAGAAAAACCACTTTGCTAGAGCATTCTTTAATTACAATGCAGCAAGAAGGGTATCCATGATTTCAAAGTAACATGAAGAATATTTTTAAGCTGGAGTCTGCTTTCTGAGAGATACAAAGTCTGATGATATTGTACAAATAAATCCCAGCAGAAGGAATGTGAAGTCTGGAAACAACATGATGAAAATACCCACCTTTTATTTACTTCCTCATCTGCAAATTCTGTGGGTATGAGAGAGAAGTATTTCCCCATTTTCAGCCACAAATTTGATTTAGGGATCCATCCGTTGTGTGCATGAATAGTATGGATTTTAGCCAGCTGTCTAGCAATGAGTCTAAAAAAAATTAAATTAAAATAATGTTATATTTAACTGAAAAATTCTAAAAAAATACAGCTCAGGAATTCAAAGAGGGTTTAAACAAGAGCAGCACAGCCATAGGGCAGCACAGTTCAAGACTCAAAAGTTCATTAGGATCATTACCTGTGGGAAGGATTCGAGTTCAGTTACAGCACACAAACTTCACCTGCACTTACACCCTACTCTTGCTTATTTGTCCATGTACTGATTTAAATTAGCTGCTATTTTTAGGCGAATACATTTCAGCGCACAAAGGAAAAACTAAAATCTTAAGACATCGGCACTTCCCGTTCACTGCTAACAGTTTAAAAAATCATTTCTCAATGGAACTTTCTGGTATCTATGCACAAAAGGAAACAGCTGGAAGCACTTGAACCAAGTCCAGCCCCCTACACCTCCACCACATTCAGTGACCTCTGTGACGGGGATGTGCAAGCATTAAATACAATAACCAGGCCTTTAATGAGTACAGTGTTCTGTGGGGCATCAGAGCTCACTGGTGAGCACTGAAATACCGTAACTGAGGCAGTGTGACCATCAGCTTAGCGCGGGCTTACAGAAATACTTTTTCTGCTCAAACTCAGCTCCAAGTCTTTTAGGCCAGGTAGAATTCCATAAAAGTACAATGAAATGATGAGATTTTAAAACAAAAAAAGGCAACCTGAAGATGTCAGGGTTGCAGACGTGCTCGGGGTCCAGGGCCTCTCCCTGCATGAACTCATAGCAGAGGCCGTTGTTGAAGGTGCAGTAGAGGCGCGGCGCGCAGCCGTGTGCCTGCAGCACGCGGAAACTCTTCACCTCCTCGTCTCGGTCCACCAGCAGCTCCGTCCTGTTCCCGTAGATCCGAACCAGAACCACGTCCTCCCGCGTGTCCCCCACGTAGCAGCCGATCAGTTTGTTGGTGATCCCGTCGGTGAACAGCTGCAAAGCAAAAATAATGCACTCAGCAGCTCAGCTCTGCATCTTCAACAGGCAGGAAGACAATGCCGGGCTATCCTTCAGTTCCCAAAACACAAATGTTCACTAGATTCAGCAGGAGGAAAAGCTATCTTTAAGACAGAGGAATATCGTGAAGAAAATACTAGAATATAAATGTGAGGGGTTTTTTGTATTTACAGTCATGGCTCTTCTTCCACTCTGTGCCCTCAAAACCCTAATTCTTAATTCAAAAATAATGAAAACATTATTATAACATTATACATTATTATAACCCTCCCACAAAACATCCTCACAGTAAAACAAGCAAGCAGCAAAAAGCAGCTTCAAGTTGGATAACATAAACATGTCTTAATTTTTAATAGCAATGAGGCCAGAAACTCAGCTGAAGAAGAAAATAAATGTATTTATCAGGATCAGAGCACTATGTGTTCAACGACAACAGTTCCATTTCCTTATTCACTCGTGTCCAGTCAAGCATGCTCTGATATGACTTCTGCCTCAAGCCCTAAGTCAGGCCTAGAACAAAAATACTGACAAATGCAGTGATGTGCTGTTGGACATTATTCTGAGTAATGCTTAATGAAAAGGTGCTTTTGCTAAAAACACACACCAACAACAGGAAACATACCTAAAGATATCATAATTCTTCAGAACCTTGGACAGTTTGGGTGGGGTTTCGTTACGGGCTGGGGGAGAGGTGTTTAGGGGTTTTTTTTGTTTGTTATATAAAACAGTAAAACATTTCAGAAAGTTTGACTTCTGTCCCCCCCTTCAAGATATAGCCTTTATTTGGAAAAGCAGTATCACTCAAACACAAGTGACAGGTTATTTCCGAATCTCAGGGGGTTAGAAAAATTGAGAATTAGGAGCAAATTTTTTTAATTACTAAAGAAAAGAAATCCAAAGTTGGGTCAAATCTCCTTGTCTAGGAAAAGATGAGACTTTTACAGTAGATATGTTTTGGTTCATACACCTTGCTTTCCCAAACACCCCTAATTTGATGAGGTCAACAGATTATAAACGCAGAAAAGCGGGGAAGTTTCAGTTTTCATCGCAACTCTAGAAGAAATAGCTGAAGCCCCTGAGGAAAGATGCAGAAGATACAAAGGTACTCCATTTCCTTCAACAGTTACCAACACTCAATCTTGAAGAAGCAGGTATAGCAAATTACATAACTTTCATCTAGACAGGGTAACCATAAACTCAAATAAAGCTGCTTACAAGGCCTCTTTGACTGACTCAAAATTAAGATTTTACAATGTATGGGCACATGTCATTATTAGCCACGACTTTAATAATTCCAGATGAATAAGGGAGAATCCTGAACAGTCTTCATAGTAACTGCTACAATAGTAACTACTTCCATAGCAACTGCAACTAAGAAAACTGTTTCTCCCTAGCAATGTAGAAAAATTTGAACATTTGTACTGCCCTGTAGGGACAAAATTTACCTATAACTTTATATAAAGGAGACACATTACAGTATAGCTGTTCCATTTCAAAAAGGAACAGGCAATGCTTCTGATGTTATAGACTTTCTGATAAATAACACAAAAATTAAAATCTTCAGAACTTAAATTATTCTATTTTCATCTTCCATCCTACATTTGTGTTTTATGCTATGGTGTAAAAAACAATTTAAATGTTAAAATATATTCCTGATTTTAGGTACTTGTAAATCTTAGGGAAACAGAGGATTAAGCATTAACATATACTAACTACAGTTTAAAAACTGTTTAGCTGACTAAACAACTTACAACAGTAAATTTCTGCAAGAGAAGTTAATTAACTTTTTGTGTGTCTTACTTCTACTGGGGAGGCAAGAGCAGGTCACAAGCACCTCAAGACGGCATCAACATCCAAGTAACTGATTCTTATACCTTTTAACATAAACCCAGAATTAATTTGTTTAAAAAGTGTGAAGTGCACTTTGCAGAAGTGATTTGTGTTGAGCTGTTCAAGTTAATAAGCATCTTGGTCTGCCATACTCAGATAACAACTACCAAAATGTAGTTTAAAGGGAAAAAAAAAACCTACTATGAAAAAGACACAGCTCTAAGGTCATCAGAAATAGTGATACTACCAAAAAAAACCTGTTAATAATGCTGATGGAAAGAAACAGTAAGAATTTGAGCTGTTATGCTGTTGAACAGAAACTGCTGGGCACATTACACCTTCTGTCATAGGTCTATTATCTCCTTATAACAAGTTTCATTAGCACTAATAAAAAGAAATCTGCAACAAGGAAATTGGACTCCCTCAACTGTTAATTTAGGAACTCTACTCATTAGCATCTATTTGTAACATGCTGCTACCAATAATTATTCACATCCAGGAGCATTTTGGCTCTTGCTTCTTAAAAAGGCAGAAGGGTTCATCCACTTTTCTAATAACATTATTCAAAGTAGACAATTTCCATATTCCATCGTAAGAAAACATCTAGTGTTTACTACCACCAGTAAAAGAACATAATAGTCACTTTATTCCTTTATTCAGAATGCTTTTACTCTACCATTTAAACAATCAGCTTAGAAGGCCTTGCCCAAAACATAACCTGAAATGGAGCAGAGCAAAACAGGAGTTCTATAGCAAAAGCATCAGCTGAGCATGAAATGCAGAGAGCAGACTCTGATGACGTGGATCAGATCAAGGCCACATGGAAGAAGATGGAAGAATCTACAGAATGCAATGAAAGTAGAAAATTAGGGGAATAAATTTTTAAAAGCACAGACAGAGATTAAGAACACCATACAACACAGAAAAAACCTCCAGAAGCAAGAGTCTGACACTCCTGTAAGTCACAAGAAGTTAATTACTGTGATATGCCCTTATCACAGCTTAATACAGACTTTCACATGATGTGATACAAAGGTAGAACTAAAGCCAGAGACATTTCTGGAAATTATATTTATACTGCCCACAACCAGATCTAGCTTCAATCCAAGGCTTTCTAGAAAAAAAAAAGTTTAATGAAATGCAGACTTAAGGTGCAAATAAGCTTAAGTTACTCAAGCCTCAGAGAGCAGCACATGGTACAAACAAGACAGGCCAAGGGAGCCCAGGAAGAGCAAATCCAGCCAAGACACGAAGCATCTTTGAGACAGCTTACCCTAAAAGCACTGTTACTAGGTTATTACATTCCTGGAAAGGGCATATGGTGCATCTGTTCCCATCTAATAAGCAAGTGCTTCATGAAAAGCTTCTCTCTAATCCCTTTGCTCCAAGTGTTCAGAAGAACGAGAACAAAATTGCAATCACATGTAACAGGAATGAATAGACAGAAATAAAAGTGTCACGGGGCAAAGTAGAAAGCACTTATGACTCAGAAGAGATAACTTTTCCCTTCTAGACTGAGTTATTACATCCATGGGCAGAGAACACAGGGAACAGCACTGCAGTGCCATAAAAACACAACAGGATGTGAAGTTGCAGCACAAATAAGTAGGAACTCCCTAAATTCTACTGCTAAGCCCCAGACTGATTTTGAGACCTCCAGAAAGGAACAGACTTCAATAACATGCTTCTTTAATGCTCACAAAACTTCAACTTTGTAATGTAAACCTAGGCTGATCTTTTTTCTGCAAAAGGGTAGTCTACACAGACACATCCACAGGTATACAGATCAAGAACTTAATTCCTTCAAACAAGGCTGGTTATTTCTCTCTCTGCAGTTACTGTAGCTGTCTTTCTGTAGCTATTCATAAAAGAAGGACAAAGTACAGCTACTGGAAAATGCCTTGGGTAAATTCTCACATGATCAGCAGGGCTTAGAAGAAACCTCATTCTGAGGTCTCAGGCTGGAGCCACATCCTCCAGGTCATTTCACTCAGCAGGTGAAAGTCACTGGCTGCATGGTCTCAGGGGTCAGGTGAGCAGGAGCGAGATCATTTGGTGTTAAAAATCCCAAAAAAAGCAGGAGCAAGCAAGTCTGCAGCTCTGTTCTCTGCATGCACAACAGCAGCAATGCTTACAGCAGATCCTGTGGAGTCACTTCCACATGGCTTTTTTGGGCTACCAAACCATAAACACTTCAGCCTCAATGTGTGGGGGGGGTTGTTTTGGAAATTTTAGGTTTAGGGCTGGCTTTGATTGAAATGCGTGACAGTATGCGAAAGTTTTTGGGTTTTTTGTTTTGGTTTTGGGGCTTGTTTTTTTTATGCCGAAAAAAAGAAAATAAATTACTTGTTTTTCACCTTGTTTCGGCAGAATATTCTTCTACCTGAAAACTGTCAACATCAGGTAACTAGTTAACACTTTGAAAGTGATGAATTGACTTTACAAAATTTGTGATACTGATTAAAACAGCTACAGATTTTTTTATCATAATAATAGTTTTTAAAAAAAGCTAATAGGAAAGGAGCCTAGAACTTATTCTAAATCAAAGAATTAATTTGCTGTTCCTCCCACTGGAAGATTTTGACATGAAATGCCTGGGGGCTGGGGAGGGAAGGGCAGAGGGACAGAAGTAAACTGTCCTGGATTACTCCTGTCCAATGTTAGAAGCATGTAGCAAAAGTTATATGCCTTTACAAGGACTCCTAAGAGCTGTGCCCAAACAAATACTGATTCTCTGTAATCAGAACCTCAGCCATCAATAAGCACCCCTATATCACACACAGCTGAATTACAGCATGGCACATCACCCACATACAGTGCCACTGCAGTGTCTGCCCCACACAGACACCACAAAAACCTTTGGGAACAGGGGACTGAGATTATCCAGCTCCATCAGAAGCTTAAAAAGACTGGAGAAACCAACCCAGCCTCCAAGGACATCCAATCCTGCTGGCATTTCCCACTGACTGCGGCACTGCATTCAGGGCACGCCTCAAATTACAGTTTTTCCACCAAACATCAGTAATGCAGCCCCATCCTGCAACTCTGACTTGTCTCACCCTTCTCACTCATCACTTCTCCATTCGGAGGCACCAGCACTTCTCTGTGGATTCAGTCCTTCCTCTTCCTGTAGCAGCTGCTGCAGTGGGTGAGGTGCCAAATCCAGCTGAGCAATAAACATCTCACTTGTAAAATGTTAACAGCACTGAGATACAAAATAAAGCTCCTTTACTTTGTTTCCCAAAGACTAACATTGTCAATTATTTCAATGCTGTTAAATCCATGCTCAGTCTGTTTAAATAAACTAAAAAACACTCCAGCAAGTTCAGAAATCTGAACCAAATGACAGTTTGTTATAAAAAGAGAACCAAGATCAACACAACCAAGTAAATTAAATCAGGAGCCAGAAAACTCTGCTTGAAGAACAGCTACTGAGTGCAAGTCAGGATGAAAAATCAAAGAAAAAAGGACAAAAGCTAATCTGATAAACATCAAAGCAGGTGAGTGGTTGTTTCTGTGGTGAAAGTACAATTTTTATAAGCCTTGAGCCCATCCCATTCACATTTCATAGCTGCAGGAACAAATCTTTGCAAATTACAAAGTGTTGCAGTAGTAAAGTCATACAAAGTGTTCGTAAGTGTGAAGATATGTAAATTTCAGGGGGAAAAAAGAAAAAGATAAAACCCCCACAGTACACCAGGAAACAAGCAAGGCCCAAATATTTCAGAGAATGAAAAAAGCACATTAATCCAACTTATTTGGAGATGCTGGTTGCTTGCAGGATTTGCATGGGTGGGTTCTGGGGTGTCTACGAAAAATTTAATCCCCTTGCAAACCAGATTCTTTCCACCTCTCCTCAGGTTTCATCCAGGGCAGGAGCACTGTTTGCCAGCCTCACATTTTCATTATTTTAGATCTTTGAATGATTCTTCAGCAAATTTTTTCCCACATATACCATTCTGGTCTACCCAAATAATGGTATAAATTAACACTATTGGTATGAAGCCTTTTCACCAATAAAAACAGTCAGCCTTTATTCTCAATATTAAATATTATTTCAGAATGGTAAGAAATACTGATGGTTTTTCCTGCACTATAACATTACACTGCAGAGAAGAACTTGTGCATTATCCTAGTGAATCCTTCTTTGCCACCAGACTTGCAAGAGGTAGGCAGTCATGGGACAAAAGAATCCTGAATCACCACTACTGAAGTGCTAACTAATTTTCCCATACTGTAAGCAAACACTGATCTTCCTTGAATCTCCACAAAAGAGAAATAAGGAATTCCTAAGGTGAGCAACAAAATCCAACATGTGAGTGTATTTTAACTTTAGGAAGGGTAATACAACCTCTTTACAAGAGTAAAGAGTTAAAACAATTAAGTTTTTATATTTCATTAAGAATCATGCAGAATATAAAAATTGGAAATTTCAAAATTCAGGCAGCTTACAAAACTCAGAAGCCCTGTTTTGAGCTAGAAAAACATTTTTAAATGAAATTTTAAAACCCTCTTTCTCATGTTCACAACAACCAATTTCTGAATTTAGCAAGCAGTGAGGTTTTCAGCAGAAGTTTGGGAGAGACCTCCAAAGACTCCTTCCAACCAGAACTACTCAACACTGCTATTACTAAAAACCAGCCATTCCAGAACCAAAAGTGTCTCCTGCAGAAAGCAGAGAAAGCAAACCCCAAAATTCAGGAGTTAGAAATCAAGCACCCAATTCTACACAGTTCCTAGGCCATTTTCAGTTCACAACTGCACAGCCTACATGAACAGGAGTGTTCAGACAGAAAAACTCTGTTTCTCCCTAGCAATGTAGAAAAATTTGAACATTTGTACTGCTCTGTAGGGACACATTCACCTATAACTTGATCTAAAGGAGATACATAACAGTATAGCTGCCTCCATTTCAAAAAGTAATGGGCAACGTTTCTGATGTTATAGCCTTCTGATAAATAACACAATAAAGGAGTCATTTAAGCACTGAAGATTTAATTATTTTCATCTTCTGTCCTACAACTGTGTTTTATGCGATGGTGTAAAAAACAATTTAAATGTTAAAATATATTCCTGATTTTGGGTACTTGTAAGTCTTAGGGGAAGTGACGATTAAGCATTAACATATACTAACTACAGTTTAAAAATTATTTAGCTGACTAAACAAATCACACACAACAGCAATTTTTTGCAAGAGAAGTTAATTACCTTTTTCCAATTAAACTCTGGACTCTCCAAGTGCTTACTAACTGTTCAGAGCAAGAACCACTAAGAGCAAAGGTAGCAAAGGCCCAGCTCACAGAGGAAGCAGCTGCTCACTGTGCCTTTCACTGCTCTTTGTCTGCTGTGCTGCTCCAGGTGAGTCAGGCGTGCTCTCCATGCACCACACGAGTGCCATCCTCATCTCCCTCCTGAACACACCCGTCCAAAGGGAGGGCTCCAGGGCATCCATCCTCCCACTCACCCCACAGGAAAAGTATTTCTCCTTCCCCCAATACCTTGCTGTATTCTGCAAGTGCACTGTGCCCCTGGCTGTACTGCCATCCCTGCTCCAAACCACAGCATTCCTGCTTCTTACAGCAGCTTAAACACCAGCTCAAGAGTTGAAAGGCCATTGAAGGGCTTTGTGAATAGAATGTTCTTTGAGCACTTGTGGTGTTAAAAAGGAAAACACCAAGCTAAAAGTGTTCTTAAAGTAACTTGGTTAAAACTAAACTCAAGACATTTTTTAGACAGAAAACTCTAACCACAGACAGTAACCTCCTACTTCACTTGTGTGTGACCAGCCAAAAGAGTACCTGTTCCACGCCACTGCTATTGGTGTTTTTCATTCTGTTGATTTTTTCTTGCAAAGGGAGTGGCAGAAGGAATCAACACTTTTTTTTTTCCTTAAACCTACTGCAACTTATTCAAAGGATAGAATCATCCCTGCTTAACAAGATAACGTTCTGGCTTCGTTTCTCAACAATCCTGAATGAAAGACATAAAAATTTTCTGCTGAGAACTGCATTCATTGGGGAACCAAAAAAAAAAAAGCCACTATGTATAACTTGATGTAGCCCTGCTACAAAAAGCAGCAGGCAGTTGGATTATGCTTATGGGCCCCTTCCAACTCAAGACATTCTATGAACTTGAATAGCTGCATTTAGCTTTACATGTTGTAAAGCTATCTTAATTGCACTTCAAGATGCTGGGACTGTGCATAACTTATGGCCATTGCTTCAAACAGATAATCAGAAAACGCTCATCAGCTTTATTTTCATGCTAACTGGACCGGCACGTGTCAAGTCTCATTTTTCTTTCAAGACACCAGAAAATTTCAGTCGAATTATGTGCCACTGCCTCAATGTGATCAGCTTTCCTACACAAATTAGTTCAGCAGCTCTCTGAAGAGGAATTTCATTGAAATGAGACACCTCCGCGTAATAACAGCTGCTGAATAACACAGCTGAGCATACAATAAAACGCTCAACTAACCACAGGCTGAAGTGCTATTTCAGCCAGGCAAACTGGCTAAGGAGTTTTTAAGCCCAGAGGGCCACACTGAGTATATCCTAGAAGCACAAAAGCAGGCGGATGATTGTCACGGGTGCGGATGAACGCCTGCTCACCTGGGGAGCAGCAGAGAGCGCGGCGAGCCCGGGCCTTAGCGGGGCTGCTGCTACCGGCTGTGCCAGCTAAGCGCAGCCCAGAGCCCAGCCCAGAGACCCCGACAGACACTCGGTGCGTTTGTTATTACAGGGAGCGCCCCAGGGGGCGGGA
>VWZP01008812.1:7933-310565 GCA_013396995.1 Dicaeum eximium | reverse complement strand
CCCCTTGCAGTGCCCCGCTGTCCCCTCCGATCCCCTCTGTCCCCTCCTTGTCCCGCTGTCCCCCTTGCAGTGCCCCGCTGTCCCCTCCGTTCCCCACTGTCCCCTCGTTGTCCCGCTGTCCCCTCCGTGCCCCGCTGTCCCCTTGTTGTCCCGCTGTCCCCTCCGTGCCCCGCTGTCCCCTCCGTGCCCCTCCGTACCCCCGCACCCCGTGCCCGGCGGGATTAACCCCGTGTGTGCCGGACAGCGGGTGTCGGGGTGCTGGCCCCGCCGCTCGGGGTTCCTGCTGCGGTTCATTCTCTGCCTGTAACCCGGCCCCGGCTTTCGGAGCCCCTCGCCGCCTCGCAGTTCTTCTGTAAAACAGCTGAATTGAGTTAGAGGAAGGCACAAGAACTGTGTAAGCACAGTAATGGTCGGGCTCTCCCCTCAAGAGCTGATACTCCAAAACAGATCCGGGTCAGGGCACCTTTAATCTTAGTATTCTTTTCCGTCTAAACTTTGATTCAAACCAAGTATTTAAAACCTTCTGAGCCAGGAATCGGTCTGTTACAGCTCAAAATAAATTTTCCTTCTAGTCTATTTTAAATTAAAATGTAATGTTTATGGGTTTATGTTATTAGTGTGTTATTCTACACTAATAAGATTTTTCTATCAAGCATTAAAGGGGAAAGAACATCAGGGTCTGACTCAAATTTCAAATGCCATAAAACTTCACCCATTTCTTCCATTAGCCCACTTCACTTTTCCTTCTTTGAAAGTAAGGATATTTTGAAATTTAAATGCTTTGAAAAATAGATTTCTTTTAACACATTCACCTTCATACACTGCTTAGCCCTGTAAGTCAATATTGCCATAGATGCATGCTATCACTCTACTACATCAAGCATGTGATTCATAGTGGCCTCTGCCTGTGCTTCAGCAGTTTGGTAGATGATAAACTAAGATTTATTTCTAGATTAAGGCCAAAGAGATATTTTGTTGAAATAAAATATCAAAGGTTGAATGCTCCAGCTTCCAAATGTTAATTTCAACACGAACTGGTCTAAACAGAGATCCAGCCTAGCTAGTGCTGAGAATAATAAACACATCCACCAGAAGGTTTCACTTACTAACCCTGAGAAGCCTTGTGAATTTACCCAAGTCTGACTAGATTTCCATCAGTTGTTTGTGAGTGTATTTTTAACATAAAGGGGGGAAGCTGGAGGAGTTATGGTGCTTGGATTGTTTGGGAATGATGAGATCTGAACTTGTGTATACTAAATATTTACAAAGTATGTAAAAGAACCTCGAACACCTAGTCCATAGCACTCTAATCTTTCTGGTCATGGTATAAAGACACATCCTTTTGGCTTGTCCTCATGGTGCACTGGGGATTCTTAATTCCTGGGGTTTTATTTTTTAAAAATCCTATTTTTCTTAATTCCTGTTATTTTAACCAGTAAAAGTTACAGTTAGCTACTCACCTGGTTTCCTTCCCTTTTTGCCTTTTGTTTCCCACAAATATTTGCTGTGTCCAAATCAAACCCCAAAAAAAGTGTTTTCTCTTAATGCTCGATACGTTTGCAGGTACAGCACACAAACTACACTCGTTCCAAGGCTGCTCACAGATGTTCCCAACAAGGAACTGAAGGAAACAGGATGTTTGCTCCTCTCCCAGGCCTCTGCTCCACCAGTCTGACCTGCTTATCCTCCTTGTACCAGGTTGTGCCATTTCATTCATTCCTACACTTTTCACCTTGTCTTTACGTCAGTGTTGGATGCTTTAGAAATGCTTAAAAAAAAAAAGGCATAAAGAGCAACATCAGGATTAGAACCAGTTTTAACTTCCCAGGTGCAGTTCACCTGGCTGCTTTCCAGCTTTCCAGAGCCAGTAATTCAGTAAATGCTTCAGAAGGACTCATTGCAGAGTGTGACTAGAAATAGGACCCCTTCCAGCCATAATTAATTTTAATAGCATTTTGCATAGTAGTGTTTCATAATGCTTTATATTGTCTTAATCCCACAAATAAAAAAAATTTTAAAATAGGAAAATAGAAAAACTGAATCATCAGAAGGTTTAAATCTTAGACCAGACAGTAGGCTTGGACATAATTTTCTGACTTCCAATCCTGTTCTTTGATCACAGGGTTTCTTCAGTGCATTCAAGCATATCGCTTCTGTTCATTGTTTGTGTCAGGATGAATCACATCTCTGTACATGTGGTATAAAACATGAGGTAAGTCAGCTCTTATATTTATTTATATATATTTATTTATTACATTAATTTTTGAAGTGCCTGGTGGCCTAGCATCCATCCAGCAGCATCCAACAGCATCCTAGCAACAACTCTTGACACACAAATTCTGTCATGTTTATTGTATTCTGCAAACACATTTTGTTTTAATCTAGGGGAAGATGAGCTTGAAATAGTTTATTTTATAAAAATCTTACCAGTTTAGAAATTTCTTGAAGATGCATACTGCTTGGCAGGTTGTTGAAGTGGTAAAAGTCCTCTCTCATGCAAGCTGCTTGACACAATAATAGGTTATAGCTTTTTCAAGTGTATTTTGAAAGCTATATGAGGCAGAGTAAAGTAAAGTAAAGTAAGTTTCTAGGGGAACTCTGGACATCCATGAATTCCCTTGGTTACCCCCAGGGCCTTCCCTCTGTGCAGTCCCAAGAGAGAAAACCTGATAAAACCTGCCTCAGCCACTAGAACCAAAGACATGCTTGCAGCTAAGCAGGTGCTAAATCCAAACCAGCAGCTTAGAAAGGAATTGTGCAGTTTCCCCATTTTGTCCATGCTGTATGTTTGTTTAGGGCTATTTATAAAACAGGGTAGCCACTGAGTTAAAAGAAAGAATTAAAAATCTTCATTTTAGTTACATTACTCAAAAAATACCTGTACCAAAAAATAGGGATTAAACAAAGCAACACAAAATCATAATTAAGGCTGCATTCATTTTAATAGACAAAGCTGTATTTGGAGAGTAGTTACAAGCTGACTGATCCTTGACTAAACTTGAACTCTACATGTATCCAATGATTTACCATATCCTGGTGTTTTTCTCAAGGGCAACAAGTACACATATTGTGTAAGTACCCAAAAAGAGTCTACTTCAGCAGATTTTAAATCCCTTGCAGTCAAGAATAAACTCACCTGCAACAACGCAGGAAGAGGAGCTGAATCCCTTTTGTACTTTCTAGAAATTTATGCTTTTCTAACATTTTATTGACTAATCAAACATCCTCCTACAATGGCAAGTTATAAACATCAGCAGTTTAAAACACAGTCTGTGAAAAGGACAATATCAAATTTGCATTTAAATGTCATGCAAGCTGTAAAAGAAACCTAAAATGCTTTTTCCTCTTTCAGAATGTCATTGTGTATCCTCTAGTGAAATGTCTAATCAATTTTACAGTACAAAGGGGGGCTGAACTAAATTAAAACAATTAAAAACTGTGTAGGGAACTATCTTGAGGGCCTGAGAGCACGGTTATCATTGATAAATTATATTTATGATATAAATAATGCCACTTTGCATTCAGCCTGAGTCAGTGAGAAAGGAGACAGGAACCTCAGGGATGGGTTTCTGCTGGCTGGGGGCAGCCTCAGGCCCTGGGGGTGGGCAGGCTCTGCCTTGTGCAGCTGCCTCAGCAGGGACCTGGTGGCCACCAGCACGTGGCTGCTGGCCCAGAGCTGGGAGCAGTGGCTGATCCCCTGGGGCTGGGCTGCCTCAGCAGCACCCGCACACTGGGCACAGAGGGGCCAGCACGGGGCAAACTCCAACCCTGCCCTGGGCAAGGACAGCCCTCAGAGAGAAAGGCCGGGAATCCTGATGGCCCAAAGGCTGCCATGAGCCAGCACTGTGTCCCCTGGCCAAGGAGGCCAATGGCAGCCTGGGGTGCACCAGAGCAGCAGAGCCAGGAGCCCAAGGGGGCCTTCATCCTCCCCTGTCCTCAGCCTTGGTGAGGCCTCCTCCAGAGGGCTGGGACCACTTCTGGGCACCCCAGGAGAAGAAAGGCTACAAAAGGCTTGGGCCAGCCCCGTGGAGGGCTGTGGAGGCCATCAGGGGTCTGGAGTTCCAAAGAAAGGCTGGGAGAGCTGGGCCTGGAGACGAGATGGCTCCGAGGGGACCTCACCAGTGCTTCCAGGGCAAAAAGGGCCGGTGCTCTGTGCCAGGAAAAGGGGCAATGGCACAAACAAACACAGGAAGATCCCTCTGAATAAAAGGGAAAACTTTACTTTGAAGCTGCCCAGAGAGACCATGGGGTGTCCTTATCTGGAGATATTCAAAACTCACCTGGACTTGATCCTTCCTGTACAACCTGCTCCAAGTGAGGAGAGAGGTTGGACCAGAGGATCTCCAGAGGTGCCTTCCAACCCCGACCATTTTGTGGTTCTGTGAAAGGCAAAGAAAGGTATCCAAGGGGGAAGATGACAGACAGAAGGGAAAGAGCAGGAAATTGTTGAAACTCTGTGTTAATGAGAGAAGAAATTACTAAACTGGCTTATGTGTCTTCCTCACAAAAACACTATTCCCAGCAACTTTTAGTTTTTGGTAGTTTCAGGAAGTCAAGGACTGAAAAAACCAGAAATTATGCAAAAGTTGCACTGCATTCTTGTGCTTATGACCAGTTCCTTTACATTAAATTGACAGATGACCAGGAGGACTCCGGGCCAACACCACAACATCCTTTTCCTAAGCATTCCAGCTTGTGTGCTGAGGCACAGGTGTCCAGTAGCTGGATGCTCTTTTGGTGCCCCTGTGTGCACCTTTTCTCTAGGTCTTACTTCCAACCTTGTTCATAGCCCATTTCCTACAGAATTAGGGTTAATGTGACCAGATTTTGTGTCTGCCCGCCATTAATGATTCAAGAAGGAGCAACTTTAGAATTTCACTAGGTCACTAAATACCAAAGTTAGTTTTAAATCCTATCATTGGGGATTACTGAACAGGTGGAGTCTACAACCTGTAGGTCATCATCTCAGGCTGCTTTTGAAAGCCCTACAGATTATTGTTGTTCTTGTTTTCAGGATTATTTCATTATTTACTTTAGAAATTTTATTTACTCCCAAGGCATTGGTTCTCAGGGGGCTGGCAAAAGAAGTATCGTGGGCACAAGAGAAGAACAGCTCAGAACAGCCTGATATTTAATCATAGGTTGTAAATATCTTTTACAGACTTGTCTGTTTGCAGCTGTCGCTAAGCATAGAAAATTACTAAATTAGTCAGCTTCGTTTATATTTTTCTTAAGGGAGATCTCGAAACATTAGTTAAATTACTTTTCAGGTTTAAGGATAATAAAGCTATGTATTCCTCTTGGAAAAGTAAAACAACATTATGATAGAAAATAAATGTAATAAAATTATTGCAACTACACCAAAGGTAAAGGGCCAAGCTTTGCCCAATTCTCTTCCCTTCCATAGGGCTGTAGAGTTCATCAGCCACAGGAAGCACAGAGGGGAGGAGAATTGCTTCCCTGGCTCCTCTACCTTGGACACCAGCATTAAGCAATCAGGAGGGCAATCGAGGAGAAAGGTATACAAGAATTGCTACAAGAACATTGTGTCTTACTCCGAGTTCCAAGGGCTGGTGTAATTCAGAGTTTGAGTTGTATCAAAACATCTTGAAAGAGAATTGGAAGTCTCACTGCAGTCTAAGCACACACATAATCTTTACTGGCTTTCCTAGATCCTGGTTCTTGCTCCCCTTCCCTTAAAATATTTTGGGTTGTGCAGCAGATCCAACTCTGCAGTCTTTGCACTTGAAGATGTGACACACTAGTAAGGTTTGTGCTTTTTGAATCCACCGAGCTTTTAACATGTGAAAAGCAAAGAATATTCATTCTGGCTTCCCCCCTCCCCGGCCCTCCCTCCTCCCCCTCAAAGCACCAGAGGTGTGGATGGCTCCGATTCCTCCTGGCTCTCTGGAATTCTGCATTTCTGTGCCAGCTGGGCCTCCCTGCCCGCTCTCCTGGCAGGCTCAGGTCCCCCCAGCACAGAGGGAATCTCCTGGGAGCAGCTCCAGCTGCAGCAGTGTGGTTCCTTGTGATCCGTGGGTCTAGGGCTCCAACCTCATTCTGATAGGGACATTTTTATCCAGATTTTAAGTTTCTAAGTGAGGAGAATTTTTGTTTGGAATATACTGTTCTCCCTGGTATTTCTTACAATTGGCTGTATTTCGAGTATGTCAGGCACTTAGTCAGCTGTTCCTGCAACTGAGACTTGTTTTTCTTCTTTTTATCCCTTTCATCCAGTGGGAAAAGTTTCCTGCTCCTCTCCCTGCTGATATTTGATACCCTACCTCCAACTGATGTACATATTTAACTTTTAAAGAACAGCACATCAGCTAGCTCTGCTAATTAAGACTTTCTGGTTTTGTATTGTTTGGTTTTCTTTTGTGTTTTTTTTTTTTTTTTTGTTTTGTTTTGTTTTCACTGAAAGATTATTTTGGAGGTATTACTTCTCAGAGGAATGACTTTTTCTAATCCAGCTCCCTCTTCTTAACAACAATAATTTTTAAAAATCACTCGTTCATGCTTTGTAGCAACACATTTATTTAATCTTCAGCATTAAAGGAATGCTTGCAGGGAGCAAAGCAGCCAGTCAGCAGCTTCTTTGAATGTCTGCTACAAGTCATTGTAATGCAAAAAAGTAGGGAACTTGAGAGATTTGTTTTTAGTTTCTCTAGAAGTGTTTTACATTCTAACAGCATTCCTGATAATCATCTTTCCTCCTCTTTCTTTTTCTTTTTTTTTTTTTAAACAGGAAATAATCTTTCTGTCCCCACCAGCAACTACTTAGAGTGGAAAGCCATTAATATGTAATTATTGATCATGTTGTCAAAATGTATTACTAAGAGAAAGGCTAAAAGCTGTCCACTGATCTTTTTTTGATAACTAAATGACAAAATGCTTCCAAACCATTCACTGAGCACTGAACTCCCTGCTCACCTTTACAAGTATTTGTTTCCCACTGTCTTTGGGAACAAGAAGATCCAAGTGGTAAAAGCCCACAAGTACACAACAGCAGGAACACTGAAGGAATGTTAGAAGGGTAGAGTGACTGATGCATGATTAATCTGATGGATTAATTGGCCAGGTTTATGTATTTCTGTAAAAACCTGCAGTGCTGTTCATAGACCCTCGGTGGTGGACGAGTGGAATTGGTGAGATTGCAGCTCTGGGACAGTCACTGCTAGTTCAATAACTAGAACTTCAGTTCAATAAATCATTGCCTTCATTTGCTTTGCTAAGTTGCATAAAGTCACTGGTTCAGGGTCAGTTTCTGTGTGCTTCTTTAAGTGTCCCAAATCCAGCTCTGACATGGCCTCAGTCACGTCCTTCCTTACCAGGCAGCAGCACAGTGTGATGAAGGAAGTAGAACAAACCCAAATATCTGAACCTTCAGAACCTACCTTAAAAAAGAAAAAAATCACCTTTAAAATCCCCTTGATGAATTTAAGGTCACAGCTTATTGGTAGTTCACTTTCTGCTGGTCAGGGATTTGTATTTCCTCCACCAAGAAGGAAAACCTTTCTACCACAAAAGTTGATGCCAAAAGCTAAACCTCTGGCCAAAACTATTTTCCCTATAATAACATCTCCCTTGCTTACTCTTTTATAAAGCAAACTCCTTAATTGCTTCCAGAAATATTCTGGGCTTCTGGTCCTATCTGGTGTATTTTAATTTGCCATTTTTATCTTTGTGGTGTTTTTCAGCATTTTTTCGTCAGTTAGCTGTTCACGTTTGATGCTTGTAATTCACTGGATGCTTTCATTTAAAAAAAATAGAAAGAAAGAGAGAAAAAAAGGGAGGCTTCTCTTGGATAGAAGAGATCACAAATAAGAGGTTTTACCTGGTCAAAAGAGCCTTGCAAAATCTGAATTTTGTATGGGAAGGATCACAGAGAACACAAATACAGGAACAAAGCACTTCTGATGCAGTTCTCTGCTGAAACCATAACCCAAATCAGAAAAGGGTTAGAAAATGAAATGTAACTAGTACAGGGTTTGGGGTTTTTGAATACTGCATTGGGAAACACAACCTTAATGGTGGAGGGGATGATAAAAGCTGCATGACAGAGACCCTCAGGCCTGAAGTTCAAGAAGCAGCTGAAATAGGCACAGAAGCAGCCATGGAGAAGCACTTCTCATGTCTATGACCCTCTTTTAGAAAACCCCAAAGGTAACTCCAGTTTCACATGAGGAAAAGGAGTTCCATGTGAACACCTTCTGAAAGCAGTACAGGCATTTAAAAAATAAGATAAGCTGTTTCCATAGGTATAATCTGTGGAAACCTTTCCCAAAAACTAGTCATTACCTCTATGATCCTTATCAGCAAAACACGGAATTCATGCAATAAAATTTATGTCCAATGAATTTAGAATAAATTAAAGAAAGGCATTTTTTAGCAGAGCTAGGCATATAGAAAATAGTGCTTCGGGCACTTCAGGTAAATTTTGTGGCTGAATAACTCTAGAGCTGATAATAATACATGCAGTTATTGCACATACCAAGTCAAGGATAATTAAGATAAGGGTGATTAAATGTCATTCTCATATAATATAAATAAAATTGTCGAAAGTCAGGAGGCAATTTTTTCTTCCAAACTTTTTTCTTGCACACTGTATGTTTTAGGGAATATTAAAATATGTTCACCTGTTTCTGGAGGCCTCTGCTTCTCAGATACAGCTGGTAAGAGGAGAGTGGATCACTGATATCATCTGGCATTAGATTATTTTTGATGTCTGTGGTGGAAAGCCACTGGCTCTGCAAACACAGCTCTGCAGGAATTTGCAGTGAGAACCATATATTGCATTGTGGATATATTCAAAAGAATGCTTAAATATCCATTTAGCCATCTTTAGGATGCTGTGAATTTCCTGGTTTGGTGTTCTGGAAGGATCAGAACTTTTTCCTACATTGAATATTCAGAGCGAGTGCTGCTGCATGCTGGCAGTTCTGAGGGAACAGTGTCCTGCCACCAGCCCTTTCTGTGCCTTAATGAGCTCCAGCCCTGCAGGGAGATCGGGAAATCCAAGGCCCAGAGGGAGAATTCTCCCTGGTTTTTCACGCACAAGCCCAGCTGGGCACCAGCTGGGACTGCGTGTGTAGAGCGCACGTGGATCAGGTTTTAGTCTCTGTACCTCTGTTTTTATAATGGCACTGTGAATGGGCATTACTCTGGTTTTATGGACCTGCCTGTTTCACTCAGATGATACACTTGTCAAACAGGCAGCAGGAATCCCAGGGTGTATTAGAAAAGATAGTCACAGCAGGGACCACCTGCAAATCCAGAGCTACACGGGGTAAAGAAGTGGGGGGACTGCAGTACAAACACTGCTCAGACCTCATCTGAAACACCAAGTCCAACTCAGGTCTCATACATTAAAAAACAAACCAGAAAAACAAAACAAGTATGGAGAAAGGATAATAGCATAATAAAGTAAATGGAGCCTCCCATCCTCTTGTAAGATAAACCCGTCGGCTTGGCTAGTTCCACCTAGAACCAGAGGAGCAATGTGTGCACAGAACCATTCATCACAATGCACAGATGTATCCTGAAGGCAAAATATACATTTAGGCTGTGAAACAACATCAGCGTGCAAAAAATAAATCAGGCATAAACTGGTACTGGAGTTCTAGCTGGAAATTTCTAATTGTGCATGGAGGTCCTAAAACAGACTTCAAATATGAACAATGGGGATGAGAAATGTCTCAAAAAACAACAACAAACCACCCCAAAACACATCAAAAAATCTCCAAAAACAAAACCAAAAACAAAACCCCAACCAAACAACAAGCATAATTAAATTGCAAGAATCCTAATCACTCTGTCCTCTTCGAGACTGAATCAAAAATAGCAGGCTTCTTAATGCTGGGGAGTGTAACACCTGTAAGGAATACCAGACGTTCCCAGGAATGCTACAGCTGTACTTTAAATTCAGCATCCCATTATTTTCAGTTGTTGCAATTTGGAACGAGGAGAGTTATGCAGAGAAGCATAACCCAGAGTACAACCAGCCCACCCCCAGTTAAGAGTTTTGATACTTCTGTGCATCTGACTGTATGGTTATAACAGAATTATTCCTTTTCCAGATTACTTTTTAGCTGCACCAATTTCAACTACCTGATCTTGTTCATCACAATTCAGATACTACCAGTAAAAAAAGCTGTGAGTGAGCATTGCATTTTGCTACATAACCAAGTCATTTTCAGTGGCTGTGTGAATAAAGCATGTACCAACATGAATAGAAACTGAAACTGTGGTGAAGGTTCCCTTTCCTCTGGGAGCCACTCAGTATCACAGAGAGATTTGAAAAACAACTTCTCTAACAGCCTGCCCTGATAAAACAGCCTCAGCTGGAGGCTGGGGAAGATCAGAGCTGCAAAACCTGCATCTGAAAGGCTGAGCTGTTACTTCTCTGCTGCAAGCAGATAACAAAAAGTGTCCATGGAAACCATTTTTATGCTTATCTAACAATCCCTGAGCAAAAACCCCGTGGAAGATGTGAATTACAAAGGACAGGCAAGTACCTAGAATGGCAGGGGGAGTCACCATCCTTTGCACACTTTTCTACCGGTTCCCCACCTCGGTAGCATCACTCCCAAAGATATTTTGCCTCTCAGTTCTCTGCCCTGCCCTCATCTGTCTAAGGCGCCGTGCTAAGGGCTCCTGGCCCAGAGGAGCACCAGAGCCCACAGCTGTCCTCTTGATGGTTTCTGGGTTTCTGCAGGTTGTGTTCCCAGGACAGACATGGCTCTCTCAGGGAGAGATTCTGTGAACAACCTCTAGGCTGTGTCGGGCTCTCAAGGACACACATCTGGTGTTCTTCTCTCTGCCTCTCTCTGACCAACGGTGGGATGGAGCTGGTCTCAGTTTTACCAGCACTTCACCTTGGTATGATAAGAAGCATTCCTGTACCAGACACAGGGGCACTTCTGTAACGAAGCAGAGCATTGTACCAGGCTGCACAATACAAGGCATTAAGCCTCGGGCCTGGAACATGGAGCCAAATATAATAAAACTTTTTTAAGCCTTCTGATAAATGGAGTCAAAGTCTTTACACACGGGGGGAAACAACCAAGACAATCGGAAACCCCTTGAGCCAAGACAACAACAGCACACAACAGTGGAGCAGACTGTGTGTGTCTGCGGGTCAAACACTCCACAACGTGCCCCTGAGAATTCCTGCTCTTGGATAATGAGCCAGACATTTCCAGCAGTTTCCCTCAGGCCTTAGCTCAGCTCTGGGGCCGTGAGTAGCCTGACCACACCAGCTGCCAGCCCCACACCAGTGGCTTCACATAAATTCAGACCCACCTGTAGTACAGCTCATCTACTGGGACAGCTCACATGCTGCCTTATCTCAGAGACAGCTGAAAACCAAAACCAAGCTCCACATGCATGTGTTTATTAAGGAAGCTTGTGCACGGCAGACATTCAAAAAAAAAATTCAAATGTTATCTGAGACAGTTTGTGCTTTTTTAAACTTGAAGATCAGGGTTATCAAGCTGTTTCCCCACACATGCAAACAAAAACAAGGTTAAAATAATATTAGATCTGTCTTAATTTCAAGCCTATCATCCAAAATCAAGTGAAGGCTGATGAAGTGATTAATCTATTGTTTTGAGGCACTGAAACATGACACAGTGCTTTGAGATAATCTCTAGCATAAATGGAAAATCACTGGAAAGGAAAGCCACAGATAAAATAGGAAACTCCACGTAACAGCAGTTAATTTGTTGGATTTAGAGCCAGGCCTTCACACAGGTCACAGCTCTGCTTTGTAACAAATTCTTGCAATGGTTATCCTTTGCAAACTGAGTATGTACATTTCTTCACTGGAGGGCTCAGCACTCACAGCAATAAGATCAGGAAGCCCAATAAGTTCTCATACTGCTGAAAAGTCATCTGTGAAAAATCTCAAGACTGGGAGTGTAAAATTATGACACAAATTTAGTGAACACATTCAAAAATGAGGATGGATGTACTGGAATATTTTTATTTCTCCTTGCCTTTTTCAGACTGCTAAAATTAGCAAAGGATGGTCTGTTCTTAGTCCTTATATTAATAACAGCAAGATAGTGGAGATCTTTCTTACTCCAAGAGCCTAAATTGTAGGATATAGTTCTTACAAGATGGCAGTCATACATTTGTGTACATGAAAACTCTCAGTTACTGTAGAGAGGAATTCTTTAATTACTTCTTAAAATATAGTAGTGTGTCTCCTTATTTTGGTTTAATATTAGTTTATTTTTAATTTTGGTAGTGTTTTCCCAGCTGCTAGGTGCTTTCGTGCTAGGAAGATGTACAGTCATTTTGCAGAATTCTTCTGTATAATTAAGCAATTTATTTAGCAAGTGTTTCTCGAGTAATGCTGTTCATAAAAATCTTGGCTAAGAAAATTAGAGCAGCATCTCCCTCAGCTGCTATCAAGGAATAATTCCAAGGTGATGATCATAATTCTTTCATACATAAAAGCAGAGAAAGGCATCACAGGCCTGATGAATGAGAATTTCTGTGCTTTGAAGGCAGTCTGAAGACACTGTCCTTGCATTTCAAAAGCCCCATAAATTTCTGTTAACAGGGTCAAACGCAGCATTGAGGACAGCCCTGCCTGAAGCGAATTTTGCACCAATGACAGGTTTCTCCCTCAGCCAGCTTTTACTGGACACGAGGTTTTACTTGAGAATCAGCATGGTAAGTAGTTTGAGTTTGTTCAAATGGCTAATAATCAAGAAAGTGAGCTGGATGAATTCCCGTTGGATAATAAGGAATAATCAGTACCAAGACCATCTGTCCTCTTTCCACTGTACATAGTTCAGTTATATGAATCCACAGCGATTTATAAATTAAGAGTTTTTAAAAGGTTTGTGGGGTTATCCTGCAGTTCTTTAACTTTTCTGCTTTGTCTGTGAATGGATATTTCTTTCTGACCTCAGGTGGGAATGCATTCAGGAATAAAGACAGGTCTAAAATAAATAATTGCTTTGTTAGAATTATTCATCTTGTTCCATTAAGCCATCAGTCATGGACAAGAAGACTCAGAATTCAGATCCTGAGGCTCCTCAGTCTCTTTTGGCTTGGCACAACACAAACCCCTCTGTATCATGTTTTGACAGCAAATAGGTAGCACTGTGTAGACACAAGCTTGAATTCCACTTTTGTAATGTGAGGCATTACATGCTCCTAAAACCAAAACTCAGCGGTTTTCTTTGTTAACGAGTTTTATTTTTAATATATTTAATAGTTTAACATTTAGTAACTCACATCACCATGTCCATTTCAAATTAAACAGGAAGCAAAAGCATCACGTGGTTATTAAGAACTGCACTCACTCCATGTTTTAGAATATAAAGATTTATTGTTTTGATTATAATCCAATTTAACGCCTTTAATGCACCAGAGAATAACTTGCATATCTTGTGAAGTATCTTGAAGACTGTTCTAAAGATAGTTTATGCAGTTCGTACAGTTAAAATAATCTCCTTGGCAGCACAGACTGGCTTGTGGAGCAGCACTTGTGTGCTTCTCCTGCCTGTGCCACAGCTGCTGATGAGACAGGGACAATGGCTTTAATAAGCATTACAGCACTTCAGAATTGCAGGATCATCACCTTTGATCGTGGTAGCAATTTCAATATTTAAATATATACATTCATTAATATGCCCATGGTTTGGTGTGGGACCTGAAAAAATGATCTATTTATTACATTTTGGCAGGAAAAACACCAACATAACATAACATAATGAAACGTAACATAAGGTAACACAACCAGCAAATGTAACTGTTTAAATAACTGTGGAAGTGTAATACATACTACTGACAAATTAAATATTCCATTTGTCTTGACTCTTAAAGGGAAAAAAGGGTCTGAAAGCGTCACTGAAGGACTATTTATTTTTTAACGCTACAAATACTGCTGCTGACAAGTACACTTAATTAAATTATTTACTAGGTGTTGACTAATTAACTAGGACATTGAACATGGGAAGGACAATGAGCAGCTATTATTATTCTACTGCTTGTAACTCAATATCTCTGCTTGAGCATGTGCACGTGGCTTCTGATCCAGCCTCTGTGAGCTGATATCCCAGTTGTGCCACTGCCACTCAGAAAAAGCACCAAGTCACATGCAACCTTATTTCCCTCACAGAACTGGGAGAAAGAGAAACGATATCAAATTACTGCCTGAGAACGTGCCATCAGATCTAGTTGCTTGATTCCCCCTGCAGGCAATTGCCTTCATTCCTGTGTTAGTGAATATTTATTTTATCCAACTTCTTTCAAGCCTAGATGGAAATCAAAACCTTCAGACAGCAGTAGTGTAATGAAACAGAATTATAATCATTATGGTTTGAATGGCTCTCTGTTTTTATAAACTGCTTGATAAGGACCAAACCCCAAACTGCTGAATCCCACAGAAGATTGACATGAGAAGACTGTTGGAAAGGTGTCACATTCAGAAGAATACAAAGTGTTGAGATCTCATTTCCAAAGGAAATAATTTCATTTGATATACAGGAAACAAGTGTACATAAAAAAACCCAGAAATATAATTTTAAGACTATGACATATAGGTTTTATTTTTACCCTCTTGAATGGAAGCCTTGAAAATAATTCCTGGTTTCTTGTTTTCCTTAAAGGACAACCAGGTTTTATTAAATTCACTAGATCTTCATGGGAACATTACTTTGAATATTACTGGAATTAGAGTTAATTGGATAAGCTTTTTCCATACATATTATGGGATATTTAAAAGACACAAATTTGGAATTAGGTAACTTAGTGGTAGAATTGGCAGTGCTAGGGTAATGGTAATTGAGAGCCAAAATGAAGTACATATTTCAAGTTTGAATTGGTCCTGCTCAGGCTCCCATCCTTCCCTTCCCACACTGTTACATTAGAGATTCTTGTGGTAGCAGGATTTTGTTCCATGTGACAGTAACAGATATTGATATTGCTCTAATCTCATGTTCAAACAGTCTAACTCCAGTGAGCTCCTCCAGGGCAAATCAGAAGCCCCAGCAATGAATAAATGAATTTGTTCATAACAAACCCCCTCTCTTCATTGCAGGGAGACAATTTCACCTTACTGATTTTATTGAGGGAGGATTTCACTCCATCTTTCAATCCAGTGACAGGGATTAGGGTTGCAATGTCAATCAGATACTTACAGGTAATTATAAACAGAAGTGACTGGGATTTTGCCCTTATCCCAGGATTTGCCCACCCAAATCCTTGCAGTGGACACACAGCACAGCACATATAGAGCAGAAGGAAGTTTGGGCTTTTTTCTGGGATGCAGATGTTTTTTACTAGGGATCCATTACTCTGGATGCAGAACCCCTGTGAGCATTATTTAAAATATTGTTGCATTGGGTGTCCATCAGATTTAAGCTGATTTGATTTGTCACACATGGATAGTTTTACAGAGAAATACAAGAATTTTTCCAGAAACCAAAATCTGGCACTGTAATTTCCTGTGTTGATGGTAGCTGAGAGATTCCTGTTTCACAGATGACTTATGACAGTAACTGCAGCAGAAACAGAGCCTGTATCTTCTGTGGACCAGAGTTAAAAAGCATTTTTTCTGTGTTTCAACAAACCAAAACCCCTCCAAAAAGTTTTTCATTCGTTTCTGTTTAAACCAACTCAAGGCAATATAATCCAAAAGCACTTTTTCCCTCTGGGTAGAGACAGCCCAGCACAGCCCAGGTCCTGCTGTGACCTGAGGAAAATCCAGACCACCACCTCCTAATCTGTACCTTGAAGGGAAAAACCTCAGCAAGAAACAATCTAGATACTGAAATGCTAAATCAGATATCACATCTCTTTTTTTCCTTATGAAAAATCACATCTCTTTTTTTTTCCTTTTTTTTTCTTTTCCTTTTCTTATCACGTCTTTTTTCCTTATTTTTTCATTTTCCTTTTCCTTTTCTTATCACATCTCTTTTTTTCCTTTTCATTTTCTTATCACATCTCTTTTGTTCCTTTTTTTTTTCTCTATTATGAAAATGCACCTTTTAGTATTTTTTTTTGAGTTCTGGCATGCATATCACAGAGCATGCACAAACTACAGCTTTAGTTTTTAGTATATCCATTGTATTTGCCTAAAACCGATGGGAATTGAATGCCATTTTGGAAGCCTCAAGTAATTTATAAATTCTAGGGGTCTGAGTATTCTTTGAGCAGAGTCTTGCTACCTTTCCCTGCTGGCCCTGCAGAACTGGAATGCTATTGGCAGGAAATGTGGGAGCAACATGCTAATTTATTCTGCCAGTATAGAAAACCCTCAGCCCCAAGGTAAGTCCAACACACCAAGCAGGTTTCTCAATGCATTAAATCATGTCTAATTCATCTTTCCAAGCACCTGAAAACCAGACTGGAACTGGCTCTCCAAAATAGGTGTTTTGTGATTTCTAGTCCTTTGACTAATAGAACCTTCCACTGAAAAAGCTGCATTAATCCCTGTATTTTATAATCCCAGAGAACGGGAGGTGTTCACTAGACAACACCTGTGAAGCTAGTTAGCAAAAGCAGCAAATAAACAGAATTTTTGTCAGAAATAAAGAACACACGACAAAGTTTACTTTTATGTTGTTTTTACTTGTTTGAAGTCCACAATTTATTTTACATTGCCTCAATCTTGGGCTCTAAATGCACCAGAAATGGAAAAAATGCCAAACAGTGCTGTAGCTAACATGGACAACGGGGAATGTTGGGGTTTTTTGCAGTAGCTGGTAGTTTTTTCCTGTAACAGGGAGGTTAACAGTGGTTGTGTTCACACGTAGTACATCAATGGCCCCATTTTTAGGGTGAAGCAGTGCTGAGGACCCACCACTCGTGCCACACACAGTTCTGGCGGATTATTTAATGCCGAGTTAATCAGCTGCCGCAGCCCAGGTGCCCTCAAACACCCGCAGGGTGTATTTGAAGTGCTGCTGCCTGGCACTCTGCAGTTCATGCGCTGTGTGACTGCCTGACCGCGTGAGCCAAAACAGCGTGCGAGGGGTGAGACCCCGACATTCCGCTCAAAAATCAGCTTCTGCTCTAAACGAAACACTTCGCATTAGTAGCACGCCTTCTGCTCCTGATTTCCTTCCAGGCTCTTTGCTCTTCCGAGCTGTGCCATGCCGGGGTTTAGGATTTTCCTCTTCGTTTCCATCTCCCGTGGAATTTCATTCCGCCCGTCGCTGAAGCAGAATGACCCGCGGAGCACAGCGACTCCTGGCGGCGGGGAGGACCACGGCAGCGAGCGCCCCACAACGCCAAGATTGAGTCAAACCTTGGAGCCATCACCGCCTCGCCAGCGAGACCAGAGCGCTGAATGCCACATCCCGTCATTTCCTGAACACCTCCAGGGATGGACTCCATCACCTCCCTGGGCAGCCCCTTCCAACGCTTCACAACCAGGAGGAAATTCCTGATGTCCAACCTGAACCTCCCTGGGCCCAGCTTGAGGCCTTTTCCTCTTGTCCTGTCCCTGTCCCTGTCCCTGGGAGCAGAGCCCGACCCCACTGGGCTGCCCCTCCTGCCAGGAGCTGTGCAGAGTGAGAAGGTCCCTCCTGAGCCTCCTTTTCCCCAGGATAAACACCCCCAGCTCCCTCAGCTGCTCTAGGATAAACACCCCCAGCTCTCTCAGCTGCTCCAGGTTAAACACCCCCAGCTCCCTCAGCTGCTCCAGGTTAAACACCCCCAGCTCCCTCAGCTCCAGGATAAACACCCCCAGCTCCCTCCTTTTCCCCAGGTTAAACACTCCCAGCTCCCTCAGCTGCTCCAGGTTAAACACCCCCAGCTCCCTCCTTTTCCCCAGGTTAAACACTCCCAGCTCCCTCAGCTGCTCCAGGTTAAACACCCCCAGCTCCCTCAGCTCCAGGATAAACACCCCCAGCTCCCTCAACTGCTCCTCACAGGATTTGTGCTCCAGAGCCTTCCCCAGCTGTTTCCTTCTCTGGACACACTCCAGCCCCTCCATGTCCTTCCTTGTCCAGAGCTGAGTGCCAGGTTTATGGTGAGGCCTCGCCATTGCCAGGTGCAGGGGGGCAATCTCTGCTCTGGCCAACTAGCCACACTATTGCTGATGCAGGTCAGGATGCCATGGCCTTTTGCCCACGTGGGCACAGCTGCCTCATGTTCAGCACCCCCTGGTCCCTTCCTGTTGTCTCATTACTGTTACTATAACACGAGCAACACAGATGAAAAGGACACGAGACGAATTTTAGGACAAAAGAAGGTGTAGTTTATTGTGAGTTCTAGTATTTATAGAACTCTATAAAAGAAATGTGATTGGAAGGTGAAGTTACCACCTCTTCAACCACATTAGTTATAAAATCAATCATTCACAAAATTATCTATAATAAAAATATATAAACAAAAAAAATCAGTTAAAACAACAGAGACTTATTTACAAAAGCCTAACATAAAAAAACTCCATCTAAAATAAAAACATCAGAATGCTACATAACAAAACAACACATTACAGTATTCCATTTAAACATGGATGGATGAGCTAAAACCAAGCATTTAGCCCGTTTACAATTGACTTGGATATGATGGATATTAGCAGCAGTATGGATTACTCCAAGGGTAGCTCCCAGACATGCCCAAAGTGCTGTGTTGGTGGGACCAGCTGCAGGTAGCCTGAGGACAGGCAGCCAAAGATCCTTTATACATTAATTCCCTGCACCACGCACTGCTGCCTTTCAGTCATATGATTTGTTTGGAGTATCACATTCCAGCCCATAACATTATTTAGTCTTTTTGTAAGATTAGAAAGAAGGGGAAATAATCCCAGCAGATTTGGCTCAACACCTGAGGAGCGCTTAACCAAAACACAAGGGCCCCTTTATGCTCCTGCTCCTGACCAGCAGTACAACCCATATCCCACAGGATCTCATGCACCCCGCTTCCATAACATTCCTGGTCCTGCAGGACCACACCTGGTGTGAACCCAGCTCCTGGCCCCGCTCCTTTGCTTTTTGCCGAGCTCCCACAGCGCTATCGCCTAAACAAAGATCTTTTTCAGGCATCACAAAGTTACAACCTGGCTGCAGGAACCGTGTCCAATCCTATTTCTGATAGCTAAACTCCATCTAATCTAGCCATAATCCTGCAAATACCGTAAATGTTTGTTTTTCGATTAAGAAAACAAAGCCAAACGCACGGTGTCGGACTGAAAACCTTTCCAGGGCGCTCTCACCTAGTGTCTGGGGATGCACGCGTGCCTCCCTTTGGACTGGTTTTCTGGGAGCGGCTCCTTCCTGGGGAAGGCAGAGCATCCCCAGGGCGCAGCAGCCGCTTTCTCGGAAAGGCAGAACAGCCGGGGGCTCTGCAGGGACACAGGGCGGGCTTCCGCTCGGCTCGGCTCGGCTCGGCTCCGCTCCGGCCCGGCCCGGCCCGCGCCGTCCCACCGCAGCCGGGACCGCACCATCTTCCGCCATCCATTGCTCGGCGCTCAGCAGCGCGCCGCCGCCGAGGCCATCGAGGAGTCGGAGCTCGATTGCGACCTGCGGCGCTCCGAGACCGCGGGCGCCATCTTGGAGCCTGGCAGGAGCGGTACCGCGGGTTTAGTAAGGCCAGGCTTAGGGTCCGGACAGCCCCAAATACCAGCACAGGGTGTGTGTGAGGGGAGGGGAGGGATCTGCTGGGGATCAGCTCTGCGGGGAAGACCTGGGAGGTGACAGGATGACCACGACACGGCAGCGTGTCCTGGCAGCCAGGAGCAGCGGCGGTACCCTGGGGTACACACCCCGGGCAGTGTGGCCAGCAGGTCAGGGGCCATCCTGCCCCTCTGCTCGCCCCACCGAGGGCAATCTGCAGGGCTGTGCCCAGCGCTGGGCTCCCCGCTACAGCAGGGACACGGAGCTGCTGGGGAGGCACAGAAATGTGAGGGCTCTGGAGCATCTCTGCTGTGAGGAGGGGCTGTGGGAGCCGGGCCGGGTCAGTCTGAGGAGACCCAGAGGGATCTCACAGTGCACACAAACATCTCCGATCGGCGCCACCAGGAGGGTGCCGGGCTTTTCAGTGGTGCCCAGCGGCAGAACAAGGAGCGCGGCCACCAAGTAAAACACAAGGAGTTTGATCCCAACGCGAGGAAGCGCTTCTGTCCGCTGAAGGTGCGGAGCCCTGAACAGCTGCCCNCGGCACGGGCGCGGTAGCGCGGCCGCTGCAGCCGCGGGAGGAGGCGGGGGAGGCGGCGGGAGGGGGCACCCGAGGGAGAAGATGCCGGGGAAGCTGAAGGTCAAGATCGTGGCGGGGCGCCATTTGCCGGTGATGGACCGCGCCAGCGACCTGACGGACGCCTTCGTGGAGGTTGGTGGCCCGGGGGCGGCGGGCGGGCCCGCGCGGCGGAGGCACCTGCGCGATGCCCCGATGCCCGGCCCGCGCTGCGCTCGGCAGGAGCGGAGAGCGCCCTGAGGCGCTGCGGGCGGGCGCGGGGAACAGTACCGGGAATGGCCGTGGAAAGGGGCTCACACGTGGAACGGGCTGCCCGGGTGGGCAGGAGCCGCCGTCCCGGGGCTGTCGGGCTGGACGTGGCGCTCGGTGCCGCCGTGGGGCTGTCGCGGTGGCGGTGGGTCACAGCTCATCTCGGTGACACCAGAGGTCATTGCCAGCCTGGCTGATTCCGTGACTGCACAGACGTGTTGCGAGGAGGACGGCCAAGTAATAAAATCGTGTTTAAATCAGTTGTATTGCTGAATATATGAGTGGGTGTACGGGCTTTACTTTTAAGGCCAATCTTTCCTTTAAGAACATTTGAAATACTGAAATATTTTCAGAATGGGCTTTTAGTCAACAAATACTTAACATTATTTGCGTGTTAAAACCACTTTACTGCACCCAGAATGTCTAACGTCAACCTTCTTTGCAGTCATGTAGTTGACAGGCAGTATGTAGGGTCTTTCTCAGGAAGGGATTGTAAAGTAAGTTGAAGTGCACAATAAGTGGAATTATTTGAGGCCCGGGTTGGATGGGCTCTAGCAATCCAGTGATCCAATGGGTGATCCAATGGGTGCCATCCCTGCCCATGGCAGAGGGGTTTGCACGAGATGGACTCCAAGGTTCCTTCCAATCCGAGCCTTTTTATGATTTCTGTTACACGATCCTTGTGTTTTTTGATTCATTTTTTCTAGCATGGGTGACTTAGAACATTTCAGGAGCATTCCATAGATCCGGGAATCATGCTCTCACAAAAATCAGAACGATTTAAAAATGCTGTACAGTAAAAATGCATGTCTTGTACCACAAATAGTGGTGGAGGTGTACCACAAATGAGCGGTGCAGGTTGGTACAATACTAGAATTCTGGCAGGAAGACAGAATGCCTTTCTAGCCTTGTATACACTGAAAAATATGGTAATACCAATTTAAAAATAAATTTGGGGTGTATAAGTCCTGACTTCACTTGCTGCTTAAAAGACTCTAATGGCATTGCTTAATGGGAGGGTAAGCTGTAGTAAAGTGGAGATGTGTTTCAGCTTTTCAGTGGAGCTGAAATAGTGCATCATTTTATTTTATTACATGGAACTTAGCGTTTCACTGTTTTGTCAGCTGTTTCACCAGTCAGGTTTTAATTTTTAAAACCTTCTCTCGTAAACTGCCTGTTAATCCAGTTTAAAATTACAGCAACTCAGATGCTTGCTACTAGGAGACAGGGAAAACAGGGCTGGGAAATACAGTTTACTGAGTTTCATTTGGCCTGTTTTTACTCTGCATTAGGAGAAACAGCTCTCCTCTTCTGTGGGTTACTTGTGCCCAACTCTACTGTTGGTGAAGCAAAGCAGGTTTTGGAAATTTATATAGTAAAATACTAGCATAGCAAAGAAATACAAATTTTAAATAGCAAGAAAATAAAAATTTTCATCAAGATCAATTTGCTTAGCTGGATTAACATGGAGTTCCATGATGTCTTGGCACAAATAAGGGTATAGAAATACACAGATGGGGACCTTGCTTTCAGGATTGTTAATTAGGAACAGTGTGAAGTAACTTCCCTTTCCATGTGTGAAGCAGGCAATACAGCAGGTGAGATTTATTTCAAAATAAATAGGGCTTGAAACTATTGTTTCATTTTTCTGTGTGCGATTGCTGAAAAACTTTACAATGTATTTTCCTTAACTAAAAATGAAAAGCAGATGTTAAGGTTCCAGTTGTTTACTAAACTTAAATTTCCTTGTTAAATATTGCAATATAAACTTAGAACTGGAAGAGAAAATGGGAAGAGGCTTAAGAGGTCTTACTTGGCTCAGAATATGCAGAGCTTGGACTTCTCTAGCGTGAGCACCATGATCCTTGTCCCAGCTCGGAGTATTTTGTTACAGTTTCTTCCATAAATGTGCTTTTCACTTTGCACAGCGGACAGCAGTGTGGTGTTCTGTTATCTCCCCAAGCTTCAATGAACTAGCTGGAGTACTGGGGAAATTCACTTGTGGCTGCCTGGGGCTCTAAGGGAACTGATTTACTCCCAAGATAAGGCTTGAAAACAGGCTGGGTGGGGCTCAGGACTGCTGGAACCTGGCAGCTTCTGGAGCCAGAGCTGGTATTTGATTGGGAGCTCCCTTACAGCTGTGCTACCATCATTTTATTGTACTTTGGTGTGCAGAATGTCTTCAGAGCCGGGGCACGCACCTGTGCAAAACAATCACTATGTTATTGAAATGTGCAAAGTGGTCATTTCGTACTGCCTTGGGCAAACCTGTGAGAATAACTACAACACACTTTTCACATCCAGGCCTAAATTTAGTTTCCAAAGCGCATTTAGACTTTTAAAAGATAAAAGCTGTCAGAATCTACACACCTCTAATTCCAGCATTTCCTTTCTATCTGCATACTCATTATTTCCCTTAAGAATCTTGAATAAATTTAAAAATGTAACTTTGATTATTTGTAAGTACTTGGTATGAGGTGTTAATTTTTTTTTTTTGAGAGGCAGCATTCCGAGAACTGCCAGTGTTGCTAAATGGTTTGGAAAGGAAGGTGCAGTGAAATAAAGGCTCTTACATGGTGCTGTGTGGCTCTCTGATGTACAGAGCATCACAGAAATTGAGTTTCTCTTTAAAAAAAGTGAACAAGAAACCCCCACAAAACCCAGATGGGTTTAGCCCAAAATAGGTGCCTGTGGAGACCATATGGGTACTGCCAAAGTGGGTTATTATGTGGCTGAAGATGCAGTAAGCAATAAAAGTGTGGAAAATATTTAATTTTTAGTAGCTCTCTCTCTATATATCTCAAATCCAGTGTGTTTTTATATTTATTTCATCAGTTGTCTCAGAAGCTGATTGAGAAATCATAGCGAGAAGAGAAATAGGTCATAAACTATGAATGTTTAAAATATTTTTCCTTATAGAAGGCAAGGAGAATATGCAGAGTGACTTTGAATAACCAATATAAGTGATATTTTGCCTCTGAAATGATTGAGGAGGAAAAGAAACTATTTTAGTATGACAGGAGGAGAGAGAGATGGATTGGAAATCTCATTGGTACATGGATACTGATATATGTAAACTGATTTTAAAAGCCACTCAGTGAAACGAAAATGATTTGTTGAAATATGTATTTGAAATTATTTGCATATGTCAATTAAATGAGTTTCAATTTTTTAAATTAATATTTGTAATTGCTAATTGAATGTTTGTGTTTTAGGTGAAATTTGGAAATACAACATTTAAGACAGATGTGTATCCCAAATCACTTAATCCTCAGTGGAATTCTGAGTGGTTCAAATTTGAAGTAAGTGTTTTTTAAGCATTTGCCTGTAACTGTATAGACAGTCTGGTTCAGCTGCCCTTAATGAAATGATTGCATTTCAAGCAGAAGAGGAGCTTTGAGCACAGAAGTGTATCTGTGTTTGAATACACGAAGCCTTTTCAGCAAACCCAGCTCCAGTCAGACGTTATTTGCTAAGGGCGTCTCACTGGCCTCTGAGGAGTGTTTGTCAAGATAAAAGCTGGCCACGTTGGATCCAGCTTCAATGTTGTCCTATTAGAAGAGAGAATACTGCAGTGAAGGTGGGAGAAATGCACCGGAGGTTAGGCTTTTTCAGTGCAGTTATCAGTACAAGTATGTATCAATAAATACATACATATGAAAGTGCAGTATTCTTGTGGGGTTTTAAATTTTGAGCAAGATAAGTTAATTGGTATTTGAAATATTACATTTGGTTGCAAAGATAATGCACTTGTCAAAGGAAAAAATGAAAAATTCCTGCGTAAAGATTACAAAATAAAGAGCTTGGACAACAATTATTGGACACTTTCTCTTCTCATACCTTATGTAATAATGAGGGCACTCACCGTTTTCCTGTAATTGCTTGTTGCTTTCCAGGAGCTACTTTGTTGATGTCCTTTGACATTATGCCCTGAACAAGTGTTTACATGTTTTTCATTTTTTTTATTACTTAAAAAATGAGGATTATGTTTAGAACCAATCAATTATTGGAACACTTGAATGGGTAGTTCTGATTAATTTACCATGCTCTAAGGCAATATCACAGTTCTGCAAACACTTAGATGAGTCATCCCATTGCAGTAAGCAAACTTAATTCTGGTTTGTGACATTGAACACAAAAAGCTGTGAAATGGCTGTCTTAGTCCTAAAAGAAAATAGTTGTTATCAGTAGATGGATTATTGCATTTGTTTAGGAAATTGCATATGTAGAATTACTGAAGTTTTACTGCAGGCTGTGTAAAATATCTGCTTTTAAGCAGTGATGAGAACACCATAATCTTAACTTCAGTGTATAATAGTCCTCTGAGGTATTTTATCTTAAATTTTCTTTCCTTCTTTTCCTTTCTTCCTTACTTCCTTTTATTTATTTGTTTGTTTATTTATTTATCAGTATGTATTGTGGAGATAGATGGACAGTCTAGGAAGTGTGACTTAAAATATTGTGGAATTTTAAAATGTAAATATTTGTTTTCCAGGTGGATGATGAAGAGCTCCAAGATGAGCCTCTGCAGATCACAGTTCTGGATCATGATACATACAGTGCCAATGATGCCATTGGCAAAGTGTACATAGACATTGATCCTCTGCTCTATAGTGAAGCAGCCACAGTTATTTCAGGATGGTTTCCAATCTATGATACCATTCATGGTAAGATTGGCTAATTTAAAACAGTCTTGTTTGAAATGTAATCTGCTTCTTATAATCTTGTAAGCTGCCTTCAGAAATTGGTAATAACTTCAGCTTTGGAGTTGGAAAACTACTTTCCTGGGGTTTTTTTTTCCTTATTTTCTGACATGGGAAAATTTCTGGCATGGGAGTAAAGAGCAGTGCTTGGCAGAATGCCTTCCATAGGATTTGTGACAAGTGGAGAAAAATCTTCACTAGTTACTGCAAATTTCAGATTAAAAAAAGAGGCTCAGACACATTTGTCCAATTACGACGTGTTTGCTAAATAAATGTAATTTTGCTGGAGTTACTTGAAGTGTGGCTTCCTCGGATTTGGAATAAACTTCAATTGAGATGAAGGGACAAGGATGTGAGATATCTTCAACAGGATGAAATTCCTTTTCCCTGCCATAAGTGCTCTCAGTGCTAGGTGTGTTTCATCAGAATGTCTTGAAGGTATGAGAAAATAAAGTTAATGATATTTTTGCTTTTGACTTTAATAGAACAGCTTTTGTCTCAGAGAGCCAGTGTCAATTTAGAACAATTAACTTGCTGCTCAAATACCTTAGTGCAGAACATCTCTGTGGCTGCCATTATTCAGAGTGAATTAAATGACCTAACAATGGTCAAAGCTAATTATAAATCATTGTTGGGAAATAATGGTGTTCACCAGGTGCTCATCATAACTGATGGTATTTAAACCAGTTCTAGAGAACAGAAACATTGAGAAATAGTGCATGTGCTTTTTGAATTACCTTTTTATCCTATGCACATTTTCCTATCACAAATTTCTTCTGGAGCGGAATTGTGCAAACACTTGTTTCCAGATGTCTACAGCTGGTAGGTTAGAGAGAATTAGATTTCTCTGTATTTTTCCAGATATGTTGGTATTCACAGCTTTTTCCTATGTAAGTATAATTTGAATTCTTACCTTTTCATGCTCATGGCACTAGATTCCAGCACTAGATTGGCAAACATTAATTGATGCTTCCTTAAAAGATGATAAACATAATCTACATAAGTTTGTATTAATTTTTTTTTCTTTCACCTCAGCATGATCGTTTGTGAAAATACATAGCCCTGAGGCATCTTCTGTTCTAATAACTGAAGGGTTCTTTCTGTTGGCATTTTGGAAGGGAGGTGCAGCTGATTTTATTGCAGTAATATCGGAGCTGAGCAGCAAATCTTGTGCTGCTCTTTCAGTGTCATATACTGATGTGATAAAGGCTTCTGAAGATACTAGAGATCAGATTCATCAGGAAGTTTAGTCCTCAATATGTCAGAACCTATAATATGTGAAATCATTTTGTTACTGGATGGGGAAAAAGAAGAAAAAGCTCAGAACAAGAAAGTAGAGAAGTCAAAAAGGAATGGTTCTGTGTTAGAAAATATTCTATTTCTACTAAGGTTTAATCACAGTTGAAAATTAAGCTTTGCTTAAAAGGTCTATAATACCTTACTTTTTATTTATTTCTTGTCACAGTTAAAGTATTTTGCGAACACTTCCTGTGCCCCTCTGTGGTTCTAGAAAGAGCCATAAATCTTTCTCCTTGGGTTGAGTTTCAGAGAGGAGCTTTACTGCAGTTTTGAAATAATTTCAGAGAGGAAGTTCAGCAGAGAGCACCCTGTAGCAGAGGCCACTGCAGCATCAAGAGGCTGATGGCTTCTCTTTCCCCATCCCACCTTTCTTACAAAGTTCTGTTTGGTGCAAATAGGCTTTTGGGGAGCATTGCTTTCATTGCTTCAGCCTCAAGGGCTTGGCAGAACTAGAAACTTCCTCCGAGGCAGTGTCTCTGCAGCAGACCTGAGAGACAGGCTATGGCTTCCTGCTCCTCTGGCATTAATTACTAATAAGAGGAAGTAATTTATAGGTCTAGTTTTGTATAGCTACAAATATCAATATATTGTTGTAACTTTTGGTGTTTCATGGTTTTTTATTGATAGGTATACGTGGGGAGATCAACGTGGTGGTGAAAGTAGATCTCTTCAACGATTTAAACAGATTTAGGCAGTCATCCTGTGGAGTTAAATTTTTTTGCAGTAAGTAGAGGAAAAAAGTTTATTTGGACAAAAAGCCTTTTCCTTCCTTTCCTTTCTTTGCCTCTTTTGTTGGTCTCTCTTCTCTTACCAGCTCATTGCATAAACCTAGTTGAGATAACATTGACACAAATTGCTTTTTTTTTTTAACACATTTTTACTAGTCATGTTTCAAAACCATGTAAATAACTGATGGGATTTTTTAATGTCCGTAAGTTGCATTTCAGTGCCTGTGCATACACACGTGGTGTTACTTTGGGTCCATATCCTTTTAAAGAGGCACAAAGTGAAAAGGTTTCATAATGGTGTGTGCTGTAACTGGTACACTGGACAGTTACCTTATCAGGGTTCCTTGATCACATGAGCAAAACTTCCTGGGAATATCCACATTTTCACAGAAAACGGTCTGGAAAACTTTCTGAAATAATTTTTATGTGTAATTTTCAGTTTTTCCTGCTATCCTTGGCTCATGGACCTGTCTCTTAACCCCTTTTCTGTATTTTTTACCAGCTACATCCATTCCTAAGTGTTACCGAGCAGTAATTATCCACGGCTTTGTGGAGGAGCTGGTGGTTAATGAGGACCCGGAGTACCAGTGGATAGACAGAATCCGCACTCCCAGGGCATCCAACGAGGCTCGGCAGAGGCTCATCTCACTCATGTCAGGTACTCAGCACATGGGCTCTAATGGTTCTGGTGCTTCTGAGCCTGGTCAGGCTTTAAATAATGCCTTGCATGGTTGCAGAGGAGTTTTGTTGTTAATTACATAGATTTTTTTCAGTTCACAGGCTCTTCTGTTCCTGAGGATTATGTATTTTTAGCTGATGGGCAGTGTGACTGCTTTTTATTTTTTTGACTTCTTGGTGAGGCCAAGTTGATGCTGCTGACTGATTTTCTGGTTGCTTTTAGCAAGGTCCAAGAAACCTGTGAAACCTTTTTGAAGATGTTCTTAACCCATATGAGGAGTATCATTAGAATTCTGACTCAAATAAATTAATGAACTTCACCCTCTTTGAACTTCTATGATGTCCTCCTAAAAAAGTATCAATGACAGACCAGTTTCTTATAGTCACAGTCTTTTAGTCCTTATGTGCTGTTAATAGAAGTGGTAGTGTTTGGTTTGCAATAGAGAGGCAAAAAGTAGGAATTAAAATTGAAATATGCTTAAATGAATTGGTAAATAAAGAAATTATGGATGCCAATTCATACAGATTTCAAAGATGTTACATAGTTTTGAACTATATGAAGTGTTTAGAAACTTATATGAGTTCCAGAACACATCGTGACCTCTCACTCTCTCTGAATAAGTAGAAAAAAGGAAAAAAAAAACCTACTGAAAATGAAGACTAGTGGGAAAAAACCTCTGAAATTACATGTTTGGCAGTCAGAATGGATTTGGAGAAGTAAGCAAAAAGCTGTATAAGTTGTTGGTAACACACAGTGTTACAGGAGCCAGAAGTTGTGACTGGCTCCTTGGCCTAGCTGTGTGGGATTGGATTTATTACCTGCTCTGCTGACTTGGCCGACACGTCAAAAGTAGAGTCAAAGACCACAAAAGAAATAGAAGAAGTTCACTGCAACTGTGAGCTCTTTACCTTTTGTTTTGTAGGTGAATTGCAAAGGAAGATTGGCCTGAAGGTGCTTGAAATGAGAGGAAATGCTGTTGTTGGTTATTTGCAGTGTTTTGATTTGGAGGGAGAGTCTGGACTCGTAGTGAGAGCCATAGGAACAGCCTGCACATTGGATAAATTAAGTAACACATCAGCATTTTTACCTGCATGTAACTCCCCATCCAAAGAAATGAAGGAGTAAGTATGAATTAGTAGCTTGTAGAGAAACAAGTTTCACCTCTCTTTCTTTCATACTCATTCAGTTTTTCATAACCGGTGTGATTTATTTCTTTTTTTCCCCGGAATTTTTCTTTTGTAGTTTTATTTGTCTGCAACAAGTTTTATATTCCATAATTCTGAAATGTTTTAGGTTGGATGAGTTGTTACTGCAGTAGAAGCTGGAGTGGTAATTCTTACTTCAGATGACTTTCTTTGTATTTTTATGTAGAATAGTACTACATATCCTTGGCTTGTGATCCACCAGTTTAATTAGTTTACAGTTTGCTGCTTTGATGCTGTGTTTGTGCAATGAACGTTTCTGTGAGGACCTCTCACAAATATACCTTTGGTTCAACTTTAAATATTTATAAGTGTATAAGAGAAGATAAATTTTGAATTCTGATGGTTCTGTCAGTGATTTAGACAATGACTCCAGAAAGGTCTCATCTTGTGTGCTTTCCTTTTTGCTGTTGTAGAACAAGTAGGACTATGGCAAAACAGGTAGACAGTGAACTTGCAGAGAAATCTTTTTGCGATGAGAATTAGAATTTTGTGATTTTTGTCCTATGTACTGCAGCACCAAACAGTTTGAATGCAATATTTTGCTATGCATACAAATCAATAGAAATATACTTGCAGTCTTCTCCCAACTGTTGCTACTTTTTTGCGTGAATAAATTAGTTCTTTTCTGTTTGGTAGAGCAATCCAGGAAGGAAAAAACTGCACCAAGAAGTGTATTACATATCCTGTATTTCTAGATGTATTCATTGAAGTAGCCATTTTCATTAACTTGAACTGTTGTGTCACTGCAATAGAGATGAGGGATTCTTCTTGTGCAGGCATCAATTGCTCTGCAAAATTTTGCAAAATATGAACTGACTTTTAAAACTTACTGGTTTCTATTTCACGGCATAGCTTGTTTGACTTGTCTTGATTTTAAAAAATTGCCTGTAAAAAAACTTCTGGATACAGTGCAGCATAGAACAACAGCATGGTGTTTAATAACAAAAAAGGTAGACCTGGTAATTATCAACTTCAAAAGCACCCATAAATAAACCAGTGGCTTTCACTCTGCAGCAAAATATGGAAATTCCACCTCCCAAATTATCCATGTTCAGCTTAGTGACGGATATTGTCTCAGTTCAAAAAATGGGAATGTTCCTCTAAGGCAGCAAAATCAACTAATTTGATCCTTCTTATTCTTGGCTTTACTAACTGGGTGGCCTGTTGCCAAAAATCAATGATGCAGTCACAAGCAAGTGCTTAAGCTGTTCCTTTCCCTCCTTCTGTTTCATCTGGACTCTTGCATGCTAGGAATTGAAATTCTTAGAGTCTGCTTAGAGTAAGAGATCTCCTCTACCTAAACTTCCCTGAAATCATTGATAACATAACTTTGCAACCTGTTTGTATGTATTGTTTTCTTTTCTTCCACCTTGGCTGCAAACTCTCTCAGGTCTCCGCTGGTTCATCCGCCAAGCCATGGATGCCGCTCGACTCACAACAGCCCAATTCACACTGCTACTGGCTCACGACTCACTCAGAACTTCTCTGTGTCTGTTCCCACTCTCATCTACACTGGTACGAGACTGCTCACACTCCACAGCTGGGGAGAGGCAGCCCGCAGGCACAGTGGTCCCCAAGGGCAGGCAGGCAGGCAGTGTAGGCAGGTACCACCCACCTTTCCTCCCTCATTTCCTCATGGACACACCTTCTGTTAGCAGGGAAGGAGCACCCAGGGTGCAGCAGCTCAAACAAATGCACTGTAGTTTCTTGGAGGTGCCTCAGAGTCTCTTCCACAAAGCCGCGCTCTTCACTTCAACATGCTCTTGCTTCCTGTGAAATTAAGTAAAAAAACAAGGTGATATAACTGGGAAACATTGATTTGAGCTCATAATTGCTTTCAAATATAATTCAGATGCAGTAGGTTTTGAAATGGTTCTAGGAAGGGTCTGTGCCATTTGTGGAAGAGATGGTTTTAGAAAGCAGGTAAGTCAAGCTGTGCATAAGTAAACTGTTTGTCAATAGAGTTGTTCCCATAAAGCTTCTCCTCTTTGCTGTTTTTAGCTGTGGCATGCTGCTGATGCTATAGGATAAGGAAACATCTTTTTTTTTTTGACCTTAAAATGCATATGTGTATATACATAAGTGTATAAATATGTATAAACACAACTATAATTCGAAACCATTTTTCTTTATTAAACTAACTCAAAGCATTGTGTACTTGACCAGATTTTTAAGCCATAAACTTTTCAATTTTTTTATTTTGCATATGTATATATATATATATATATATATATATATAATTTTTTGTTACATCTCATGCCTTTCATTTGGCTTAATTGTTTCATTGTAGATGACGAGCATCTCTCTGTAGGATGCTGAGAGGGTAAAACAGCATTCCTTTGCCTCTGGCCTCATTCCCAGCCTCGCACCTAAGGAATAGCTGCTGGCCCTGCCCCAGTCCCATCCTGGTGTTTGGATCATGCTGCTGTCAGCCAGGTCCTTTGGCACAGGATTACTGAATATGTTTCCACCTTCTTCTGGCAGGATTCCTTTCAATGAAGATCCCAATCCCAATACATACTCATCAGGACCCTCCACCCCTCTGAAAAACCAAACCTATTCCTTTTCACCTTCCAAGTCCTACAGTCGACAGTCCTCTTCTTCTGACACAGATTTGAGTTTGACACCCAAAACTGGTAAGGCACTTCCACCCACTTTTTGTTTAAGTTGTGTTTCTCTTTTTATATTTTCGTTCAACCCCTTTTTGCTTTTTGGCATTGAAGTTATCAAAATGATGTGAAAATTGGAGACCTCACAAAGACCTCAAGCTCAAAAGGGTTTCTGCAGGGCCAAAATTTCAATCCTGCCTCTATTTCGACTGTCCTGGATAACATGAAAATTATTTTTGTACCACAGCTGTATTCAGGTCAAAATAAAACATCTCAGAGCATTAAGGGAGTCCTAAATAATTGCCTTTTCCTTATTTCCTCCATTTCATATCACAGATCACAGGAGTGTATTTCTCACCACAGTATGTTAAGGATGATGTTACTAAAACTATGTAGCCTTCAAGCTTGCTGTGTTGTGCCCTAAGTTTACTGCATACATTTATCTAATTTTGAACTCCCTTTTGCAAATTCAAGACTAAAAATGTAGCAGCCACAGTCTTTTTATTCTCTTGGTATATGGAAATAGCTTTACATACACAAAATACACTTTCAAAGTAACTTAAATTACATTAGAAGTAATCCAGCCATCTTCAAAAAGCATTTTTCTTTTCCATTGCTTTATCATAATTTTTTCAACTTGTTTTTTCCTCCCTCCTTATTTTTTAGTGTGTGGTTAGAATCATGTCAGTAATAATGTCAGCACAACTCAAAGAATCATTGTATGTTTATTTTTCATTATATGACCAATGCTGTGAATTTTGATACCATAGGGCAAAGTATTTTGTAGAATTGTTTATAGAAGTGTGGTTAGTTTTTAAATTATGTTTTAAATTGTGGTATTTGAAGCTCAGAACATTCTTGGCTCCATCTAATTAGACAATTTTTAAGCCTATTAAGGTAGTTGGTTCAGCTTTACTTGATAGCGCTCCTTTCAAGAATTTTTCCTAGCAGATAAATTGAATATTGCATTCAAATGGAGTTGTATTAAATATTTCATGCAGTTTATTCCCTAGATGTGTTAAAAATATTCCCAATTAGTACTAAGAAAGACAGCTTCCTGTCTTCTCTGTCCCATTTTCAAAACAAACAAGCAAAAAAAAGCACACTTTTTTTTTTTTGTCCTTTTTAAAGGATGTCTGTCCTGTGGGTAACCTATGGTGGTCACTCATATAAAGGACCTACCTACAGCTATAACTGTATGCTTGTTACTTAGGAGCACCCCAAATTAATGTGTTTGGTTTACTGAGTATTTGAAAACCTGTTTCTTTTGATCAGATTTGCCATGGTAAAGATCATGTCATGTAAAGGATTTAAATCTAACATAGCTGGTCTCTTTCTAGGTGTAGGTGTTATGAATTTAGGCATGTGGCAACTCACTGTGAATGTGTACAGGTTTTAAAGCAGCAGCCTTATGTATTTCCTGGCAATATTATGTAGGTGGGTAAGTCCTGTTGTCTTTAGTCAGTTCCTTCAGAACTGAAACAGATTATGTCATTGGTGCCTCTTATTTGTAGGGATTTTCAAGTATGTAAAGATATTTTTTAGCTATCATTCTAATATTAAAGCAAACCATGGGCAGAGTTTTGCTTATTGGCACTGCCTTTTTGGCAGCTTTTAAATCTGCTGCTGAAACTTGTCCAAAGAGGATTTGCTAGTTACTTTTAAGAATTCTGTATCTTGTTATGACAAACTCAGTTTTGAATCTTAACAGATTAAAAGGACAATATCTCATGAGTAATTTGTTTTACCCAAAATTTGATGATAGGCAGAAGAATTTGATCATATACACTTTCATAACATACTAAATTCAGTATGTTGTTCTTAACAATTACTGTGTATGTTTAGACCTCTGTTTTAATTTCCCAAGGCTGTTACCAAGTTCAGATATCTCAGTGTGTAAGTTGGTGATCTTAGTAGTTAAAAAAAGTTAAAGAAATGCAGACTTCTCATGTGACACATCAAACATTATCATAGATGCCCATTACTCAGATTGGCTGATGTGAAAAAAGAAGTATTTTCGTCTATTTCTGCAGTATATTATATTCTTTATTTCTCAGTCAGGAAGTTAGTGTGCTGACATGTCTGAGATGGAGATTAACCTGGAGAAACAATGCAGGTACCACAATTTCCCAGTATGAGGAGCAAAACACTGGAGGTTGAAACTTGGATCTGCTTAAGCATCTCATTTTCAATGAGAGGCTCCAAATCTGGAGAATATTACCTTGATATCTTCTGTGAAATACAGTTGTGCTTGTGTTATCCATTCTGGTCTATAAATACATTTGCTGAGTTTGGGGTTGGAGTTAGAATTCTGGGAGTAGGGATATATTTTATGCCACAGCAAATAAACAGAATCAGGCTGACAAAAAGCACGATATCTTTTAATCAGATAGTACATTCTGATGTGCCATAACATATGTTTGGAGGAAATGGAGAAGGTGGGAACTCCTTTTCTTGATGGGAACTTAGAATTCTACATGATTTATTACTCTAGAAAATCATAAAACAAATCCATGACCTCTTTGGAAAGTAACCTTTTCTACTGAGATAATGAAAGTAATCACATTAAGGGTGTGCAAAGACTGTTGTTTGCATTTTACTCCATACTATTTGCTATCAAATTTTGTTTGACATTTAAAATGTTTAATTACCATGTCTCTAAAAAATTAATTTCAAAATAAAGTTAATCGAGTCATGATTTTTAAAAACATGCTTCTCATGCACATTGTGGAGCTGTATTGTCATTCCATTTCTTTGTATGTTGAGAAATTATTTGCAGTAAGTGTTGATTCATTTAGAAAAAACAAAAATGCTTCATTTTGATTTCTTTTGTCCGTTTCTTTAGTCATCTTCTGAATCTGCATCTTTGTCTCTATTACTTTCCTCCACAGCACCTTCCCCACAGGGACCTAGGATTTTCCTGTTTCCCAGCTCCCCTACACTCTCTTGTGATTCCCCACATCTTAAAAAGTCCTGTCTCCTCTTCTCGGGGTCTAGCATTAAACCTCTACACCCTAGCCATGTCAGCCCAGTTGTTCTGAGGAAAAGTGTTTCTTTCACTGAAGAGCTGCTTCTGGCTGCTTCTGGTAGGATCTATCTATTATGGCCTTTTAAACAAACTTGTAAGGAAATGTTGTTATTTGATTAACACACAGATGCTTCTATAACCCTGGGTTTGCTCAGTTAGCCTCTGAAAACTGCTGGCTACATGACTATTCATTCCATCTCTCACCTCTGCCCCAGAAGCTTGAAACACCTTCAGAACGTCTTAGAGGATTTGAAACAATGTAAACTGTGCTACAGAATTTCTTCTTTACCCTTGAAAAATGTCCTCTGGTAATTGGACTGAACTAATTTACTTTATTTGTAATCCCACACATTCTCTTCACTTTGCTGTCCTGCATTTTGCATGAAGCAAATGCTCATTGCACTTGTTAGTGAATTAATTCATAATTTGCTGAAATAATGGTTATCAGATGCTACCAACTCTGCTTTTTAATTTAACCTTTTAAACAAAGCCCATGTTTTTTATTTTTACTGCCCGCTTTTTCATTTCACTGACATGGATTATTTTCATAGATATACTGCACTTCTTTTGTAGAAACTCTTTTGGTTAGCTTGTATTTTTTTGAGTTTGTTTCACGTGTAGTATTTATGCTATGTTTGTCTGTATTTAATATTGTATAGTCCCTGACAATGATGTTTAGAATAAATGCTAAATAGTAAAAGCAATTTAACCTTGTTTAATGGGACTATACAAATACTAATATTTTTGTTTCCTTATCCAAGAACAGCTAAAAATACTTGTTGAAAATTGTAGTGGTTTTATATCTAATTACGTGGTAATGGTAGCTTAGTAACTCTTGAAAATGAATGAATGAATTTGGGAATGAATTTACATACATTATTGAGTCAGATCTATTTCTAGATCTCCAGTCTTTGGTTAAAACAAATAACTGCACTTTGATGTGTATTTACAGTCTTGTTCATCTTTATCAGATGCTTGATCAGAAGAAAAAGGGAAGTAGCAAGGAATTATGTTGAATTAGTTACAAATTCTGGAAAAGAAAATTTTGGCTTCATTTCTAACTGTTTGTGCTGTGGTGTTTGTATTTCATTCTGCTCCTGACACCTTTTTTGTCTTTATGCTCTGCTTTCTTCTAATACTTAGGGGCTTAGTTTTGCTTTGTTATGTTATCCCTGATGGCTTTAGATATAAGGAATGGCAATGATAATGTGTTTATAGGCATGACATATTAGCAAGAAAATCTGACTCTGCATTGTGATTACTTTAGGAAAAACACAATCTTGGTATTTGCTTTAGGGGTTTTTAACCACAGAGCCTATGATTTACTGTCACACACATAACCTGCAGCTCCACATGCTCTTTTAGGGGACAGTCCCTGAAAGCAAGGAATGCAACAGCAGAGATGTTAGTGAGTCTGATCAACTTTGTCTGCACAAAACCCCTGGACCTAGGGGGTGAGGCTGCAGGGAAAGGCCTGAAAGGAGCAAAGAGAGAATTACTGCATTATGCAGAATTGGAGTTTATCTCCTGTTCATTTACAGAGAATCTGCAGGTTTTGTGTGTGCAAATATACTAATCTAATAAGTGTAGTTTTAAATGCTGAGCAGTAGTACCCTTAGCTTATTTGAATGAATCAGGTGACCGAGTATTTCATCATGTAAAATAATTTGTAATTTTTTTCAGAGTTTATATTTCAAATCAAAGGATATGCATTGCCTTTGTTAATTTCTTCTTATTCCTACTCATGCATTATGTAACTGCTGCTGTAATTATGTGTAGTCTCCTACTTGTAGTTAGGAAAGGTGATTTATTTACCTGAAACTCTCTGAAAACCAGATTTTTATTACTTCTATTGGATAAAAATATTGTAATAATATTAGTGAGAGACACACAACTATAGAGTAATCTGACAGAGTGACTCTTCTTGATAAGGGCAGATAACCTGGTTATGTAAAAACTTTATGTGAAAAGTAGATCTATATTTAAATCATACGCAAAAAGTCATAACAAGAAAATAAAAAAAAGTTTTATGTCATAGGAAAGAATTTTAAACCCGTATCTTTAAGTTGTTATATTTTAAAGTTGATTTTAATTCGGGTTGACAACAGGAAAAAATCTTAGATGAGGGGGGTTTGTCCAAATACTAAAAAATCACTGCTACCCATGTGAAAAGGAAAACCTAGAACAGCCCTCAAACCAAAATTAAATTTTGATGCTTTTTTTCTCTTAAAAATTAAAATTATGGGAATAATTTGATTGTTTTCAATGACTCATTTTTATCTGTTTTGAAATCACCCTTTGATTACAAATTATAATATATGTTTCTCTGAATGTTATTTGTACTGATATTCTTCAGGAATGGGCAGTGGGAGTGCTGGAAAAGAAGGGGGGCCATTTAAAACTCTTTTAAGACAACAGACTCAGTCAGCTCTGGAACAAAGGGTAAGGCATTTTATACTTCCATTTCTGGTCTACTGAAGTGACAATTTATCTTGTTGTAAGTTAATGTTTGCTGTTACTTTCTGTATGAAATTGTGTGATTTTAGGTCTGAACTTAGTACAAGTGTTGACTGTTGAATAGCCCTTTTATACACAAATTATTTAAATATTAATATATTACTAAAGCATGAGGAAAAGTGGAGCAATTAACTGTGCACAGCACTAAGTAATTCCAGTGGTGTTAAGAAGTTGGAGAAATTACCTTTGTGTAGTCTCTGTAAGGTACTGATGCATGGTAAGTTTAATTCTTGAGTAAACACATGATGATAAAGTTTTTACAGAAGCCAAATTCAGAAACATTAGCACAGCTTTAAACAAGTTGAAAATCCCATTTGGATTTGGGAAAAGTTTTGGGTTTTGGGAATTGAATTGATACCTTGTGCCCCATTTCATGGAGTAGGAGGTAGCCTTCAATTGGGAACTTGAACATGACCTACTTGCCAAGCAGTAAAAGACATTGATAGATTTAAACTTTTCCTCTGTTGGACTGAAAATGCCATCTGCCATTATACTGAACAGACTATATGATGAAAATAATGTTTTTACTTCATTGTTTACATTTGGGATGAGTAATTGCAAATTTTTTTTATAAATTATGTACTGCTTTGATCAAAATGTTGATAATGAGGTGTCTTAAAAGAAGAAATGTGAGTATATATGTACTCAGAAATACATTTAAATGCAATTTCTGACTACCTAAACTGGTGACATAGGAGCATATATGTTAGTTGGGAACAAAGTCCCTTGCATCTGTGAAATCTGAGTGCCCAGCTGCTGTTTTGAGTGAGTGGATGATTCTCTTCTCGTTTCCTGTGTTACCCGTGGCTAAGGGAGGATCGCCTCATAGGTTCTGTACAAGGCGGGTATGTTAAAGCACGGCGTCACTCTTTCCAGCCCTTTCTTCTTTTCTTCTTCTATTCGGGCTTTCTAAAGCCTTATCTGAATTTTTTTTTTTTTTGTGAGGCTTTGCAGATTTCTTTGTAATTTTGTTAATGCAGAATTTTTTTAATTTGTTGTTTTTAAGAGCATTTTTTAGATAGGTCTGTTTTGCATGTTGATACATTTCAGTTAAAAGTTTAGGTGTGAATACAAATCCATGGCTTTTTGCTTTCAGTTTTTTAATTTGGCTGAAGGAATGCTTTAAAACAAGCCTTTTTTCTGTTTACCTTTGATTTTGCTAGACATTCCATGGTTGATCTTTTTATTTCCTTAGGAAGCTTTTTAAAGACAATAAAAATGTAAATTAAGAGCCCTTAATGTATTTTTAGAGCTTGAATTATTTGTACATTATTTTGATAAGGTCTGTGTATTGTCTAGTAGAAAAAAAAAATACTGTAAAATCGGATGGACACGTTGAGTCTGTTATTGACAGCGATTATGATGTAGCAGCAAAGCATCTGGACAGTTAATGGAGAAAAAAAATGTTCACTCTGTTTTCTGAAAATTTCATATTGGATGTGTTTTTGCTGTGGTGTTACCTCTTTTGGTTACCTTTGAGTTAACTGGAATGAATAACATGTATAAGTTACTTTGTCTGTTTTAATGTAACACACATGAACAGTGCACTCTACTTGTCTCGATTACTTAGGATAGCAGGTAATTGGGAAAACCAAGAATAAATTCAGTATATATAATACAGTTTCACATCTATTAGATATATCATAAAATCCCAGAATACTTAGAATTTAAGGGACCTTAATGGTCATCTTATTCCAACCACCCTGCCATGGGCAGGGACACGTTTCATGAGACAAGGCTGCTCAAAAAGTTCTTTTGAGTCTTAGATTATTCAGGTATATAGTAATGCTAAGGTACCTTAAAATAAGTTCATTTAGTTGCATGTCTCAACAGCTTTTTTTAACCAAATGTGGTTTTGGTGTATTACTTAAATAACCCTAACTGTGAACTGAAGAGTTTGTTAGAAGGGTAATATTCCTCAATTTCTTCCCTGAAAATAAACCTGTAGAAAATACAGCTGTGGAGAACACATGTACATGTTACATTTTACATTCATAACTGTTAGCAATTCCCTGGACATCTGTAGATAGCAAGAGTAACTGTAGCACAGCTGTCTTTCTGTATATCTTTAACTAAAAAATAACATGCTGCATTTCCATCAGTAGGAAAATTTCAGGTTATCTTACTCCTAAAGAATTAGGAGTATGTTTTTGTAGAATTGAACATGACCTACTTGCCAAGCAGTAAAAGACATTGATAGATTTAAACTTTTCCTCTGTTGGACTGAAAATGCCATCTGCCATTATACTGAACAGACTGCCATTATACTGAATTCAAAATTGAATTCTACAAATTCAATTTTGTAGAATTCTATGTTTTTGTAGAAATGGCCAAAAGCTGCTCTTAATGGTTTTTCATGTCTCTCACTTCCACTTGGACAAGTTCTGTTTTCTTCCTGTTCTTACATTCTGCAAGTGCTTGACAGATCTTCTCTGCTGCCTTTTCAAAAATGCAAATCTGCTGACCTTCATCTCTGAAGGGCACTGCAGGAAATCTCTTGTAATAGAGTGCAGTTCTTTGGGAGATTTGTTTGGCTGAAATCCTGACTTAAGCATCTTTTCTTTCCAGTGACTTCTTATCCACCCATCCCCTCAGTTCAGGTCAAGAAAAGCTGTAAGGCTGTTTGGCACCTTGTGGGATAGCACAGTAAATGTGTTTAGAATAAAAAATAATTCATCAGGAAATGAGCAGTACCTTAAAGTGGAGCAGTTCCCTGCTCTGGTTTAGCCCCAAAGGCTCTGTGAGCATTACCTGAGCGAGTGCTCCAGGGATGGGAAGGAGGGAATGCCTGGAAGAGAAGCAGAGAGCTGCTGCAGCTGGCACTTACACAGGGGGTGTGCAGCCTTGTTCCATGTGCTGCTTCATCCTTCTGCGTGCCTTGGAATGAAATGTGCTTCAAGAGGAAGAGCACTAGCAATACATGTATGTGCATACACATTTTTAAACATTGTATTAAGCAAGTGTTTGAGGATTTGATTGTAACCTTTTCAAACTTCCCCCAAACAACAACTGCAAAATCTCTGTGTAGTTGTGAGGATGAAAAGTGGCAGTTCTTTCATGGTCTGTGCAATCAGTGACTGTGAAGTGGAATATAGAATTGGAATTGGTAAAATGACTGACCATCTTCAGGGCCATTTTTCATCTCCAGGATGGAAATCATCCTGGTTTGTCATATACTGTAATACTTTGTGGTTGCATCACCTTGATGTAAATAAGTCCTTTGCAAATTGCAATAATAGAGGGGATTTATAACATGGGAACTGCATCTGGTTTTTCCTGAAATCTCAGTTTTCCCTGAAATAACTGTTGATTTATAATTTTGAACCATTACAGTTTACAGCATGTAATTAAGGCTGGAACTTGTATTTGAGTAATATAATGATAAAATTTATAAGAACTCTAAATTAAATTTAAAAGGTCTTCATATGAAGTGATGGAGTTCCATCTGTGTCAGGATGAATGAAAAACTGTTAAAAGAATTATCAGAATGTGTGGCAGAGGGACAGTGACACCACAACCAACCCTGAAGAAGGCTTCAGGCACCTGCTGCTCTGCTGTTCATTGTTCCTCAGTAGAGCCTTTTAAACCCTTGATCTCACATGCATTGCACCAGTGTGTCCTCTGTTCCCTTCGTGACTGGGCAGTGCCCCTCAGCACTCCCTGTCCCTTTACCTTCAGTGCCTGTCACTGTGACACAGCTGCAGCCCATCAGGATGAGGCTGGCACAGCCCCACTCCCATCACCACTGTGTGCCTACAAGAACAATGGTTCAGTGGGTCTGTTACCCACATTTGTCTGTGCCTCAAGTTAACTGACACAACAGCTTATTTTATCATGTATCATAATACAGGCTTGGCAGTATTGATATATTTATCAGGATAAAACCATGTTATTGTTTGAAGTTTTACTCCTGGTTTCTAGTGTAGGGAATCAGGCAAACTGGAAGTCTGATCATGTTAAAATTACTTGCAGTAGACAGCCGTATGGAAAGGAGCAGGAAATGGAAAAACTTCTGAATTTCCATATAGATTAAAAACATTGGATTTGCTGAAGCTTTAGAGCATGGAGTATTGTTTACTTTGTTCACTCCATACTGCTTCAGCACAGTGTAAATGTGAGTTTGTGTATATATAAAATCTAAATCCACTAAAGGCTTAATGGAGTTTCATTTAGGTGGCACATTCAGAAAATTTTTGATTTCTGCAGTCCTGGGAAAGCAAGTATTTTGAGTATTTTGACTATTCTGATAACTTGCAAAGCACTTTGTAATCTGCTAGAACCTTCTGGGGGAATCATTACTGTATCCCTCTCTACAATCCATCACTGCTCCTGAAGACCCATCAGTCAAGCAGGTTTGCAGAATCCTGTGGTGAAATCTTCCTACTTTTTAATTGCATCATACAGCAAAACTGCTGGGCTTGGGTTTTGGGATTGTTTTTCTTCTGGTTATTTATACTATGATTGCTGATTTCAAAGTTTGCCTCTTAATTTTGAAACTTGAAGCCAAATGAAAATTCAGAAAACTTGAAGTTCATGGGACCTTTTAAAAGTTTTAAGAGTTCCTATAACAAGGGTGGCAAGAATCCTGAAGCACTAATTTTTAAACCTACATTGGGCTTTAGTTTAAGATGACTTTTCATGTCATGTATTGCTGGAAGAACCTGATCCTTGCTGAATCTGCAGCATGTGTGCTGTTCAGGTAGAAGCTCGGTTGAATTCTACTGTTCCAAGTATGTGAGAAAGGAATCTGTCCCGTACTTTCTCTCATATAAACATATGGAGTTTATTTGTTTCATTTAATCAGTTACAATTATACAAAACATGATTNTTTTTTTTTTTTTTGCTTTCTGCATTTAGAATTGCTGAACATGAATTATTGCCTTTCCCCCATAAGTGTGCTATTCTGTATATATTAGACATATTATAGAATGTCTCTGGAGAAATTAAAATCCAGTTTTGGCTCAACTTCTTTGAATATGAATTTTATTTCATCATCTGTCTTGAAAAATTGCCATTACTACTTACTTTGCCCCTTTTATGAACTAAAAGCTGGAGTAGTTGCTGAAACTTAACTCTTCATTTTGCTTATGAGCTGAAAGTGGATTATCGTAGTTTAAGCACTTAGAGTTGTGTTTCAAGACCTGTGCTTCCTTAAAAGATGGATATTTACTTGTTATATTTAGAGCTTACGAGCAGCGCAGTCCTTTGATATTTTTCAGTTACGTTTTCCTGTAATAAGACGTTCCTCATTCTTGCAAGACTGCAGTTTGTTTCACCCTGTGCTTCAGAATCAAACTGCAGTCAGTTGTAACAAGAACACCTGAAAATGAGAAAAACGTTTGGGTTTTTTTATCAGCTAATGAAAGAATTCTGGTGTTTAGCAGCCATGGTAAAAGTGGATCAGTAGACGTTTTGTTAACCTCTAAATATGTAAAGTTTTGATTATTTATCACTGTTGTGCTGAGAATCAACTCTGTGGGGGAAAAGTATTCTTTGAGTGTGTAAGAGCTGTGCTTTTCTGATGCGATGGGTCCTTGAGGCCACTTGGTTCTGAAGTGCTCAGCCAGCCTGGGGGACACGCCCAGCCCGTGGAACTGCTTCGCTTGTATTCCAGGGAAGGGATCAGTCATTGCATGCTAGCTGCCCCTCTGCACTGCTTGGTGAGCAGCCTTCTAATGGTGCTCTTTCATCCCAACAGGAATTCCCATTTTTCACCCTGACGACCTTCCCGCCAGGCTTCCTCGTGCACGTCGGGGGCGTTGTGAGCGCGCGCTCGGTGAAGCTGCTGGACCGCATCCACAATCCTGGTACGTCCCACGGGAATGAATGCCCTCCTTGCACTGCCTGCCTGGCCTTGGGAACATACCTGGGCTTGCACAGGGACAGAGCTCTGCCAGCAAGGGACAGCACATGGATTGCACATTGGCACTGAACCGTGAAAAATGAAAAACTCAGAGGTTATGTTTTTAGTGAGAAACATTCCAGCAAATTAAAGTAGTAATAAAAATGCTTTGGATCAGTAACTTGCACTGAAAACTAGCTTTGAATTATTGAGGGCTTAACTCATTTTTTTGCCACTTCTTGAGATTAAAACTTGATGCAAGTTTGCCATTCAAACAAAAATGAGATTAAATGCTTGATCTTAACTATGAATGTTTTCCCATTTTCAGCTCCTTGAAATCTTTAAAGACTAATGGCTACAATTTATCTTACCACATGGTTTTTAACCTTTACAGCTTTGATTCTGTTCTTAAAAACCTTTACTGAACAGTACTTCAGGATTTTTATTGATTATTTTCCTGGGAACCCCAGTATGAGAACATGTGTGTTTTGCATGTCCTAGTTCTAATGTTAGAACTGAGTGACTTTTGACTCTGAAGACTTGATTGGTTTAGTCACTGAGACCAGATGAGGAATGCTTTGCAAAAAGTTGGAGTTGACAGTGCACTTAAAAATGCAGAGGAGAGTAAAAGTAGCACCTGTAGTGGTTTTGCATGCACTAGTCAGGAGTAATAAAAGGAAGTTTATGCAAATACATCTTTAAAGAAAGTACAAAAAACAAATCCTTTCCTTTTCTTCCTATGGCCCAAGGAAAGCAATTCTCCAGGCAGGTAGATCAGACTGTTACTGGTCTAAAGATTCACTAAAGTGCAACATGAAATTAAATCCAAGACTTAATTTGAAGTAGATCCTCTTACTTTAAGGGATTTTTTTTCAAGTATATTAGTACACAATGTTGCTCTATTTTTTTGCTATTCTAAGATCTGTTTACACAGTGAAGAGAAGATTAAAAGAAATGTCAAAGTTTAATTAATATGTGAGTCTTTCTTTGCCACAAAGTTATTTCAGGATACTGTATTTTGAACAGATTTTTGATACAAGTCTCTTATGTGCAAGAGTTACTGTGTGATAGATGTAAGAGAGAATGGAAAAAAAAATCACTTTTGCTCAGAAGTTTTAAAAACTAATTTCTTGCATTATGCATTCCTTCATTTTTACCAACTGACTGGAAGCAGTAAAAGACATAAGGCAAGACAGATGTGTGTTTGCACAGCTGCAGTGTTTCTGTGAGATTTGCAGATTGCTCCTGACAAGTGAATGTAAAATGCATGATCCTTGGAACTCACATTGCAAATTAGTGAGAGCAAAAGGGGGAATGAAGACACATGGCTGTGGGAGGGAAGGTGGAGAAGTAGAAAAAAATTCTGATATGATTATGATCGTGAAGCATTTGAGTCAAATAAGTCTGTAAAGTATTAAAGGAAGCAGTATTAAAATAAACTGGCAAATTAATGAATCAAGAAAACAGGGAAGAAGAGAGAACATTTGAAGTTGGGTTAAGAACTTGCCAGTAACACAAAATTGCCATATACTGTCCACTTTGGTCACCTAGTGCTAGGTTGCTATGGCATGCTCCTTTCTCCCTTTCTATTTCAGCCTCTTATTAACTCTGCTGTCTGTGTCTTTCCAGTTCCTGTGGAGTGGTGGTGTCAATTGTGTTCTTGTTGGTAGTTTTTTTTCACTATTCTGCTTCTATAACTGATACACTAATTTGCTGTTTTGAACTCAGCCTTTGTCGGAATTATGGGTAACACAAGATCATACAAACTGCTAGACTGGAATAGTTTCAATTCAGGTATTTTATTAGTCATTCAGTACTACATATGCTGACAGAAATTATGGCAGCTCAGTGAAGTTATTAGAAATGCTCTAGGTTATTTAGGTTAATGCTTCAAATTTAAATCTGTTTAACCATCAAATGCCTAAATGTCATGTTTTCATGTTGTTAAAGACTTCCTTAAAATGACAAAACATTGTTCTAGTATAAAATAGTATTGCTAAGAATAATTTAATATCGATCTGGAAAGCTGAATGTTCAGATGTTTATTTAGTAGTCACTTTCAGCTCAGCATCCATGAAGGAAGTAATTTAGGGTAAGAGAATGGATTCTTCCTTGCACAGTTGGGATCAGGTCAGGTGTGATTTTTTTGTTGTTGTTTCGTTTGGGGTTTTTTTATGTAATGGTTTTTGGGTGGGTTTTTTTGGCCTATTGGTTTGATCTGGGGGGACTGTTGGTTAGTTTTGTTTTGTTTTGCATGGGCTTTCACTTTCTTCAACAAAGGCTTTCCTCCTGTTAATTTCAGGAAACCATTGAATGTGTTTGTGTTTAATACTAGCTCTAAAATAATAGTTGTATTATAGATAATAACAGATACAAAAATTGTCCAAGAAAAATAGAGAACTATTGGGTTAAAGAGAAGGGTAGTGTGTAGCCCAGGATTTGTAGGTTCATAAATCTTGTATTGTAAAATGCAGCCAGTTACAGGACTTAAAATATAATTATTTGAACTTTTAATCACTTCATTTCCCAGCTTGAAAAAAGCCCCAATATTCTTATTCTTTTATGCAGTTTTAGTAATCAAAGTGTGTAACTTCCTTGTACATCTGTAGACGGAATAGATGAGTTGATGCAGTCTAGATGAAGTGAAGACTTCTCTCTCTCATGTTTTCCTTCTGGAAAGATAACATGCTGGAGAGAGGAAGAGAGGCAGGCATAACTTCTCTACATAAAACATCCAAGCCACTAGACCTTGTCCAACTTTGATGTTTTTAAAGCTGGCACAGTAAGAAGATACAAGACTGACCTCAGAGGGCTTGTTTCCCCGAGAAACTTTTCCTTCTTGATAATTCACTGTTGCCATGCAGCTCTGTATCATGCTCTAAAATTCAGTTTAAATGTACAGTTATTAAAAACCAGACATTTTCATTCTGCAAATTGTTCAAAAGTAGGCAGAGCCTAAAACTATTGGCTCACTTTTATTGTTCCTTCTTACAGTAAGCATCCTTTAATATTATGATTACGAGCTTTTCTGATTTTGTTGGTTTTCTTTGCTTCTTCTAAAGTGATAATTTTTTAAAATTAACTTGCAGTATGAAAGGAATTTTATAAAATTCTCAGGTCTGTGACTGGTATAGCCTAGTCTGATCCAAGGTGTTAAAAACGTGTAGAAGTTTTTGTATATTGTGTGCGACCTTGAAAAGCTGGAATTCATTATTGCTTCTTCCAGATTGTTTAGTAGGATGTTTTTATTGAAAGAATTTTATTAGAATAATGGAGTAAATTAGTTTATGTACAGACACTAAACATGCCTTGAACTAGGCTAGAAAGTGATCCACAAAGTAAGATTAGGAAGTGAAGTGGAAGTCAGGAATTCAGTTCTTGACAGAACATCCAAAACTGTTGTGTAAATTCCTTAGAGATTACAGGAACCTGAATGTGTGCCTACATGTCTATAAAACATTTTACCCAGAGGTGCTTGTTACCTAGAGGTGTTGGATGGAGTAGAGAGGTCTAAACCAAGCAGTAACCATAGAGTTAATCCCTCCCTGGGAGCTGGCTGTGTTTCTGTAGCCTCCATGTGTCAGTAGGTCTGTAGGAAGGACTGGTGAATCCCACTGCTTTGGGACTGGGTAGGTTACATTCATATTCCTGCAAGTATGGGGCTTTTGCAGTGCCAGGTGTGCTGCTGGACAGAGAATGGAATCACAACCATAAATGGGCTAAAATTATTCTCCTTTTGGAAAATGTTCATTTCAGCTTGCTTAGTAACCTGTGTAGCACAGGAGGATATTTCTCTTTTTTTTTGTTTTCCTTGCCAATGGTTTAATTGTGTGTAAGATATGACAGGAGCATCCAGTGGTAGGGAAACATGACAGATTTGAAGGTGCTTGAAAATCAAACGTGGAAGTAAAGACTGACTGTTTCATGAATGGGAAAGAAGCTGCTTAAATATCTGGGAATTGCATATATTTCAATGAAGAACGTTTTAAATGTTGGTAAAATACAAAAAGGTGGATATGAGGATGGAGTTGAGCCAAAATTCATAGAGAAGAGAGCACATAATACAGTGGAAGATACCCTCTGGTGCTGTCTCTGAGAAAGAATGAACTCTAAGGATGAAAACGTGCAAGGAATCCTCAATCAGAAGACTGGATCTTTGTTAGAAGTTTGGCACTGAGGTTAAACACAGCAGAAAGGTAGGCAGTGCAAGAAGTTGCTGAACAGAGGCTGCTTTTCCATATGGCTGTTTCATAGCACCAGCATGTCGTTTCTCACATAATTAAATTTTAAACTCCTCATCCAGGAAGCTGCTCCAGCAGTGCATCTTCAGCTCCAGTAGTCAGAAATAGGGAAGGATAAAAGATTGTTAAAAACTTCCCAAGTATCCCCTGAGCTCCTTGTGCGATACCCAGCCTTGCTGTTGGAGTGTGAAATTCTCCAGAGTTAGTTTTGCATATGAGGAAATGCAAGAGGAAAGCTTGGCTGTGTTTTGCTTCTCTAACTGAATGTTTTTCTTTCGTAGAAATACAGAGAACGTGCAAATGACATTTCAAGCTGCTTTCTGGGGTGTAAGTGTGGCCCAATCGTAGGAACACAGTAGGAAATGTCAGAATGTTCCTGTTGGTGTCTGATGTGGTTGTCCTTCAGATCAAGTAGTAAAAATCCCAGCATTTTAAGGTGGACCTCTTGCCTTTTCTTGGAGAATTTCCAGGTTGGCTTCTTGTCCATCAGTGTGTGTTGAATGAAAATGAGAGGCTAAGGCAGTTGTGAGAGGCTTTTTCTGAAAAGAGTGAGGGATGTGATGTTCTCCAGTAATAATTTACTCCAGTTTTCTGCAGCCTTTCTAGAGGAATGTTCCTAAGTCATTTCTGTGGTTAATGTGAATGGTGTTCGAATAGTATTTCTGGAAGCAGATACACCCTTATGTTAATGAAATGAAATCATTTTCATTGGGACTGTGCTTTCTGCTTTTTTTTTTTTGCTTTTTTTTTGCCTTTTTTATTTTTGAGAGTTCTAAGTAGATATTTATGCAACTGAAGAAAGGGTGGTCACTGTCACTGAGCATAGAATAGTATTCACATGTTCTCTTAGAGATTCATAAATAAACTTGGCATTTAAAATCTTTGTTTAGAATTCTTTGCCTACCTAAGTAATGCTATTTAATCTGTTCCTACTGCTTTAAAACTCTCCCTAAATTCTGGCTAATGGTGTGAAAGCCAATATAAACTTCTCCTTGCACAAATGCTCCAAAAGTCATTGCTTATTGCACAACTATGCTTTGATTTTGAATTGATAATACAAAAGAGAGACAACCTTGGTCTTGCAAAAATTGTGGTTTTGCACATAACTTGTCCTAATTTCAAAATGGAGAGCTTGACTAAAATAATTGTCTTCATAAAATTTCCTTCATGGATTGCATTGAGTTTTTTCAGCCTTCTGATATTTGCTTCTGTGGTTGCAAACATACAGTTGTAGAACTATTTGCCTGGCTCAAAATATATTCTTGTTAGAAGAAAACCAGAATGATTCTGGTTGAATCAACACCTTCCTAACTGCTATATAATTACAGCTAAACATGACCTTGTAAAATGTCTATAGAAGTTTTGTAGGAAGATAGACATAAATTTTAACTGACTGTGACAGGATTATAGGAATAGCTGATAAATGTCAGTGGATAATATGAGGCACAAGGGATTTTCTTTTTAAGTCTCCTTGGATCCAGAAATTAAAAGAGCCTTCTCTGACTGGTTTGTCTTAAAACAAAATAAACAGTTGTGAGTGTATGGAAATAATGAATGCAGAGGTTCTGCAATCCTGAGGAGTGCAAACAAGGAATAGGAAACTCAGTGTCATTGATACCAACTAATGGCATCCCCTTCCTGCAGCAATAAAATAGATAAAATGTGGTTTGGAAAGCCCTGGCTGGTTACAGCAGTGTCTCCAGCTTTGGGTAACAACCCCTTTGTTGTAGTCATTTGAAGCTCTTCTTTGAAGATTGCTCATGTTTTAAAATAGTTTGCTTTTATTGTGCCAGGGTGACACAATAAACAAAAGAGACACAAAACAGAGTAAGTTTCTGTATTACCTGCTGAGTCACCATTCTAGGATGAATGACTGTTTGAAATAATCACTAAAAGCTGGAGTAACAAAGGCACATAGGTATGCATGGAAATTATTTTCCAGAGGAAAATTTATTTCCTATATTTAACGTTTTCTAATTTCTGGGCAGTATTTTTTAGCTTTTATAATTCTAAGTATGATGCAATTTAGACCTTCATTTTTAAGTATTTTAAAGTGTTAATTTTTAATACATGTTTTTTAAATTTTTTCATATATTCTGAATGGGTTTTTTTCTTCAAATGTCTTATATTTTGACATTATATTTTTCATTTTATTTAAGTTGTATCACATGGTGGTTTCTTTTCTTTTAGCCCTGCACTAAATTATTACTGCTGCTTTGACATCATTGCAAGATAATTTTTTTTAGATGATACTTTTTTCAGCTTGTGCTCTTCCTATCAGACTTTCATCTACAATTACGAGAAAAAGTTATGGCCATTGTTGTGGCTGTATTAAGCCATAAGGGGAACAGCCCTTCTGCTCCTCTGTCTTGGAGTATATTTCGGGATTAAAGCTAACCCTCCTCAGCAGTCAGCTGCCACTGGAAGGAATGATGTATGGAATTTGCTGTATGGTTTCTCTTGGAGTCTTGGTGGCCATGTAGTGATGTGGCCTGACTGACTCATAGAAAACTGCCCTGCACATGGAAGGGTTTGTGTTTCAGCAGCCAGCCAATAGCTCATCCTGTAAATGCAGTTTTAGTCTTAAGTGTTCTTAAAATTGTCCCTTAGCAATTGAAGCATTCCCTCAACTTTGAAGTCTTGTTTTGCTCATTCAGTAGTCTGGGCTTAAGAAGTGAGATGTGTGCTGCTCTCTGATTTCATCTGGCAGAAAACCACTGTTATCAATAATATTTTGCAGGCTGGATGTTTTATTTGGACTTTAACTTTGTAAGAGCAATTGTGCCTGTTCTCTTTGGGTGTGGCTCCACCATTTCCTGCTAGTTTAGCGTATCCTAGTTTTCCTTTGCATATCCCTATAATCTGCTTGCTTCACTTTCTGTAACAGAGTTTTCATTTGTAAATCTCTTGGTCCTCAAGATGAATATAGGGAGTAGTATTTTTAAACAAGAATGGAGTGGCTTGGAAACTTTTTTGAAAGTTTTAAATTAATCTGCTGTAGATTTAGTTATTTGCTACCTGAATTTTGTGTTAATCTTTACAGACCAGAGGATTTGTGTGTCTGTACAGTTATTTAGTTGTTAAATATTTTAGAAAATAGATAATGTCAATGTTTATGGGATAACCAGAAAGGATTAAATAAAACTTCAAGGTCCAGGGAAGGTTGCTTATAAATCTAACAAAGGTGTCTGTTAAAAGAACCCAACCAGCCAAACCTACAGAAAAATACCACACTTCTTTCTGTATAAGCTGTTAGTAGGTTTTTAATTAAGAAGATACAAAAATAAGGGAATATCGAACGTGTGGATAATGGCTTTGCCTAATGAAGGATTCAGAGATTGAATCTGAAAAAATATTATTGGTCTCCATTACAATTTTTGAAACAACAGAACAATGAGTCATTTATAGATTGTGAAAATTTTCTTCTGATGATTGTTGTCCTCCTGTCAGAGTATTGTTATACATGTAAATATTTACTAAATTTTTCAATGCAAAATTGGTTGAAATGAATCAGACAGTTCCTACTTTGGAGCAATTTCCTCAGGATATCTCAGGATTCAGCTTGAAGGATACAGCAACTCTTGGGTATGAACTGTGTGATCAAGAGGCCACTCTTCCTAACCTGGCTTCAGTTTTAAGAAATCTATATTGACTAGCAAAATGCAGCTTCTGGCTAAATTTTGAAAGAACCTGTACAAGTGAACCTCTAGCAAACAGCAAGTGACAGTGTCTAGGTGAAAGATTTATAGAGGATGTTGTCCCTGGATAGCACAGCTCAACCTTGTGTTTTAAAGGCGTTGGGTGATTGGGTGGTGGACAGAGCTAACTCAAAGAATGTTCCAGGTACAGAAGTGCTGTTTGTGTCTTATAAAACTGCTGAATAAAATCAGTTTGGAAAGTTTCAGGTGGAGGAGGTTTGAGTTGGCACGATTTTTATAGAACACTGTACTGTTGACAGCATGGTTTCTCAAGTCCTCAACCATAGAAACTGTGCTTTGCTTCCACTTGGTTATAAATCTCCTGCCAATTTGGAAACATTAATAAAGTGAGTTTAATATTCAGCCTTTGGTTTCTCACAAAGGGGGCATAATTAGTAGTGGAATTTCCTGCAAACTTTTCTGCTTAAAGTTGTAGAGGAACCTTGGTCCAAAGGACCCCCGGTACATTTGCTAGGAAAGCTTGTGACTGAGTGCTCTGTATGCTTGCCTTCTTGCTTCCACCTAGAATCCAGGGCCATTACTTTCTGTAACCATTTCAGTGAGCTGCCATAGTTTTCAGTCTGTACTGTCACCTGATCCAAGCATGCGCCAAAATACCCACCGTTTCTGGCTCCTGTCTGCTGAATCTGCTTTGCAAACCCTTAGTTCTTAAGCTTTTGCCTTAGCAAAAAAACCAACAGGCACTCTCATGGAGTGTGCTGGACACATGCCATCCTGCTTCCCTAACTCCTCTAATTGTTTATGTAAATCCTTAGCTTTACTAAACTTGTAAATGCTACGACAGCATCCCCATGTGAAATTGTGTGGCTCATGTGTCAAAAAAGGCTGCTTGTGAAAATATTTGTCAGAAGAATATGAATGCTACACATTGCACTGCATTCAGTGTTTTGTATCAACTTATTATTGCAATGTCATGGTGTTTGATTTTAATTGTAGACAATTATTTTGTGCTTTAATATGCAAAGGTAAGTTCATGTAAACTGTGAATGTACAGTACTTATATATAAACATAATAATTGTTATTTTTTGACCTCTTTCTAGAACAAAAAAATAGTCAAATATCTTAAGCAGAGGTCGCAGTCTTCTTTACAGTTGTTTATGCATGACTTACAGAAATATTTGTTTTTGTGCAATAAGAAATTGTTGGATTCTTTAAAAGACATTGGGTCTGATCCTGTTAACGCTGAAGACTATGGCTAGAAAATACTTCTTACTTCTAATAAGAATGAAAATGATCCGTTACATTTCTGTAGTTAATAGTTTTGATAGTGTGGGTATTGAACATATTCTTAGAATAAAGGGTTAAATGTTGTTTGAGCAAGACACAGTGTTGAGCAACTTCACAACAGTATGTGTTTGCCATAATGGTAAAGTGTTCTTGTAGCTGTTAGGTAAGAAAATTGTTAAGTCTCTTAATAACTTCAATAATTTAAACTATAAATTTTTGTGGAGGAAAGCTAAATGTTTGCATAGAACTTGGGACCCGTCACTATTTCTGCATTTTATGTTCCCTTTAAGGATCCCTGTTTCCTTTCAACATCTCGTTCCATTTCAGTTTTCACTGTGGCTACGTTCATTTTCAATGTTATTCTTGTCTTTATCAGTCTTACTTTTATTTCACAGCACTTTTTGTATTCATCCTCAGTCACTTCATCTGTTGCTAACTCTCATATCCTCATCATGACTTCACATTTTCTTGCACTTTGACATAGAAACGTCACTGGTGATAAGTAGAAGCAGTTTTTGCCACATGGAACCAAAAGGTGTAAAAATCTATGGTTTTGAAAATTGGCACTTTTTTGTCTAGAAAAAAGGGTATTTCTTCTTTGCAGGTGTATTTTTGTGAAGCACAGGAATTTGTGTGGCTGTTTAGTAAATGTTTATGACCAGCTGCCTGTGATCCAGTCCCATTGAACAGGTATTTTTCTGCATGGTCAGAGAACCACTTTTGCTGCTACTTAGACTTTTCATCTCTAAGGAGAAACACGTTGCCTATCAAAGCAATCTCTGGCCCATAACTGGAGGGGGAAAGAGGAATTGCTCCCAAGATCCTTGTCCATTTCACCAAAAAGGGAAGAACTTTCACAGAATGTGCTTGTGGTGTCACATCTTCCATACACTCAGAATCTGTCAGATGTTGCAGCCTGGCCTTACAGTCCCTTTCCAAAGACTGTCCTTCAATTCAACTAGCCCCACTGCTGTTACCTGGTGGCAGCAGGAGCAGCCTGTGCCCAGAGGTGTACATGCAGAGAGAAGGCACTTCCCACTTTTTGTACCACAGCTGGTTCTGAGAGCTGAGCTGAGGAGCTCCAACCCTGCCTTGTGATGGATTATTTCTGTAGGAATCTCAGTTTCCAAAGCTGAGAAAAGGAGGTGTGCCAGGAATCTGAGTGAGGATTGCTGAGTATCATCTTAAGCATTTCTTTTCCTGTCACTGAGAGGATTTAATCAGTGTTTTCACACTGAGAGTGAAGTGCAGCACCTCAAGATTCTGCCAGTAGTGCACTGAAACCTGCTAAAGTGAACTTGGATATAACAGACCATGATTGATACACTTCACAGAAATCCCTTATTTTATGTCCTAACTATATTTTTGTTGATTGCAGAGAACATTCCTAAGAACTCTCACTCTAAGGTTTTTTCTGTTCAGTGTTCATTTCTGAAAGCAAAGGTTTAATTAACTTCATTCTGAGCATCCAGGCTGCTGCTGCTCAGTGTAATGCTGTGAGTTACACAAGCATTGCCATCTAAAGTTTAGGTATAATTGAATATACAGACCTCTGTGCTCTTCCTTTTAATTAGAAAATGATCGTTAGTTTAGTTTAGAAAAATTAAAGCCTCGTTCTAATTGCAAAGTTGAGGTAAAGTCATGAATGAATATATCTTATTTACAATATTGCTGTTTCAGTAACTTTTAAATTATGTTTGCATCTTGCATTTTTTGTTCGTCATGTTGTCAGAGAACCAAGTGTATGATAATGTGGTTATCATACACTGTGTTGGTAAATATTCATGGTAGTACAAAATTGGTTCCAAATGAATTTCAGGTTTTGACCTTGATATTTAAATTATGATTCAGCAAGGAGAACTCAGTGGCCAGAAGTTTGTATCTGTGCCAAATTCAGTTAATTTCAGGGAAATCCCATAAGAATCTCTCTACTGAGAGCTCTTGGTAATATCTGAGTGCTGATTGTTTGTTACTGGTTTTCCCTTTTTGTACCAACAATTAACACAGTTGCCAACTACATTCATTGGAACAGGTAAGTTTGAGAGAAGAAACAGCTGACAGATTCCAGTTGTAAATTCAGTATTTGTTGGTTCCATATGTAAAAAGCTTGCAAGACAAGAGCTTTAGTTATGGAAACTAATCGCTGAGCAGTTAAACTAAACGGATTGCATGAACTTATTCTAGCAGCACACTTTTTTGTATTTTTGTATCTTGTAGTTTTCAAGGAAAGCAGGCAGCATATATTTAACATATTACCTTGAGGACAATAAAGGTAATTCAAATCCATTCATGGGCATGGAGGGAAGGTGCAGTTTCCAAGACGCTGAAGTAAAAAAGCACTGACAACATACATCCTGTATTTCTTCATGTTGTAAATGTAAAAGTAGTTTCAAATCCCTATGGCTTCTCACAGTTAGAAGTGCCACAGAAATGTCTGTTTGATTAGTGATACAGTTTTGAACAAATATTTTTAAAATCTGGTTAACAGAGAACTGCTTCCAGTAGGAAAAACTACTGAGGTTATTTCAAAGATATCAGGTGTACAGCAAAGTAAAATATTAGTTGGTAAACTAACTTATTAACTACAAATACTGTTTCATTACTGTTAGTTTTTCAACATTATAGAGTATCTGTGATGGTTTGTTGCATGTTACACATTGCTCTTGTGTTGTCGGAAACTGAGAGTGTGGTTTGGGATGAAAAATGGGTAGAGATTGGAACAGTATCTACATTATTTTAGTGTTGTCTGTCATAGGGACAACAGGAAGAATGCAGTCATTTGTGAGAACCTGCTCACACGGGGGAGAAACAAGATAATTAGTGAAAAAGTCCCATTAGTGTTTCCTTGAAGGGTGATAAATAGGAAGGAAATAAAGTGTCCACATTCCAAGCACTTGAATATGAAATTCTCAACTTTTCAGATGGATTGCATGAAGCTTTGTGTGGGCATGGTCCAGAATAATGAACTGATTTATACTTTGTCTTTCAGATGAACCAGAGACACGAGATGCCTGGTGGGCAGAAATCAGACAAGAGATAAAATCCCATGCCAAGGCATTGGGTTGTCATGCTGTAGTGGGCTACAGTGAATCAACCAGCATTTGGTAAATCATGATGATGATTTGATTTTCAAAATGCCACAGAAAATGTATTTCATCATCAGTGGATTAAAAAAGAACTTTTCCAGTAGAATTGTTGGTACTGTCTATTCTATAATACTTTACAGAGTTTAAGTGAGATTATGCAATTTCAGTATTAGGCATTTTTTGTGTATGTTTAAATCTGGGTTTTAAGTTTTTTCTAATGAACGTTACAACTTTTTCTTTTAAACTAAAGCCTACAATTTGCTTTGTAATAACAATATTAATTTATCCATGAAGTTTTCTAAATTTAGTCTGCCTAAATAATTAAGACTGTCGCTAAAAGTATATGTATTGAAGTTTCATTTTTGGATAACAACTGGCAGACCAGAACTTAAATGGGAAACTTCGCATTTCAGGCCCAGAAAAGGCTCACCCTGGAGCCAGGTGTGTCTGATGATATTAAACAGAAAATTACTCTGGTTCACTATTTTGAATTGCATTTGGGAAGTAATGAGCAGATTCAAACATCTGAATTTATTTTCTTTCAAGTTGATTTTGCCTAAATATTTTAAGGTAAAAGCACTAAAGATTTGCTTTTTTAAGGGGATAAGTTGGAAAAGTTTTGGTTTAGCATATTTACCTCAATTACTCCATGACTGAGGGTGAACACACCAAAATGAAGCATTTATTCCTCTGTTTGTCAGTCTCCTTGTAAAAAGCATGAGTAGTTTGTATTATTTTTTCTACCCTAACTATAGGGAAAGAATGTACAGAGCAGAGACAGGCAATCAGTTATTGGGTTATTTGATACTTGCATTTTTCTAAAGGAATTTAATGAGGTAGTGTTTGATTAGTGATAAAATATTTATTGGAATTCCCATACTTACTGCCAGTTCAGCTTCATTCTGTGCTTAAAGCACAAGCCTGTGTGTGTAAGTACTGGTCTGCCAGACATGTTATGTCTGAAAAATTATTTTGAAAAGAGAAACAACAAATAAAAAAAAAGACACATGTATCATTCTAGAAAATTTGGGAAATATTTTCTCTAATTTTTTTTCCAATATAGTATATTATACTGAGTACTAGAGGTTTGTTTCTTATTTAACAACTTGAGAATTGTTAAAAGCTCTGTGGGGGTTCTGAGAGCTTTAATTCCACTAAATCCTTAAGTATGGTTGGTTACTTTACATACAAAATGTACCATTGTTGTAATTCTTCCTAGTAAAGTTTTACTGTTTTGCAACTTTTTATCCTTCAAGAAGCACCCTTGTCAGTGTTGGGTTGTAACTTCATTTGGAAAATTGAATGTTAATAAGATGCTGGGGCTCTCAACTTCGCTTTTGCTTTGGTAAAAAATTATGCCTTGTTTTTTTCATGTTTGGTTGGTTTGCTGTATTTCTTGGCATTGTTAACCACAGAACTGCAAGCCATACTTAAACCTGGTTAGCCTTTCTGTTGTTATATTTTTTGCAACATGAGGCAAAGCTCTTAAGTCTTTCTGTTCAATCCTTCTTCACCTTGTACTTACACAGTGGTTATGGTTTAAATACCAGAAGAGGATTGTTTGTGAGTTTTAATGGATAAAATTGCTAAAGTGCACAAAATTAGTGGTGATGTTGAACTTCACTGAGACTTGTATTACCTTTTAATCTGATAATTTTATATAAAAGTGCCCCCTGAGTAGTAGGAATTCACTCTGTTGTTGTTCTTTTCTCTTATAGTGAAGAGGTCTGTATTTTGTCCGCATCTGGCACAGCAGCTGTACTGAACCCTAGGTTCCTTCAGGATGGCACCATGGAAGGCTGTTTGGAACAAAGGTTGTCATGGCAGCCTGGCTTCTTTTCCATAGGGTCAGAGAAGGGAGAGGTTGATTTTTTTCCTCAGAGCCAAGATAGTTCTTCTCTATTAGGGTAGGTTACAGTGTTACAGTGCAGGATGCGGGACCAACCACTTTACTGCTTTTCACTAACAACAACCACCACAGGAGTAATGGAGCTCTGCACCAAATTAGATACTCTGTTTTTATTTCTAACAGTCTCAATAAGGTAACACGTTTGACTACTAACACAAATCGTAACTCAGTCTTTTCCTTCGCTGCTCTTCAGGTCTCTTTTGTCAATTTTGTATCACACCAAAAAAAAGACAGGTGTTTGATAATTTACATAAGCCGAAAGTGGCTGTGTCTGTAATGTGTGTATATATGCTCCATTAAATACTATTTATGTGGGGGAGATAAAATAGGTTGGTTATAAAACAAGTACGATGCCAGATTTTTCCAAAATAAGTATGTGTTTGTTGAAGTTGATGAACTAAACCATGAAACTGAAGGCCAGACATGAAGTTTCCCTTTGTTTCTGTTCTTGCAAATGAAATTTGAAGAATGAGTATTGCCACAAAGTTATTTTTGGGGAAAAAGGATGAAGTAATGCATATTGGTAATTTATTATGTATTCATCAGGATAGTAATCAAATATTTCAAGGGATTATTATAGTTGTAAGCAAGGCTATTTATTACACTTTAGCACTTGCATTGCTCTCTCCATAATAAACCAGTATAAATAGTATAATTTATTATTCTTTTACTTTGTTAGCAGAAGGCCATTGTCTTCTGGTGTAGATAGAGTTTTAGAAACTGTAGCCAGAACTAAAATACTTGGTTTTGTAGGCACTATATGATGGAGTGAAAGAAATACCATGTTCATAATATAAAGAAAATAGCACTTTTATAGAAATACGTATTTTGGTGCTACTAAGAGTCTTGGTGTGGATTAGAAATGCCAGAGGGAGGTAAAACTGGTAAACAGACAAAGCTCATGCTCAACACAAAATCTGTTTGCCACAGTCCTACGATAACTAACGTTCCAAATCTGGCAGATTTGCTTGAGTACCTCTTCAAAATCAGTGGGAAGAATTGTTTATGTGGAACAGAATAAATTTGGAGTCATGCAGTTGGCCTGTGCTTTCCCTGTTCATGTTTTTATAGTGGCCATTCCTGGGTGTTCCTCATGGGGGAGAGAGACTGTGTTCTAAGCAAATAATGAGTTTTACCTAATACCTTATTATGCTGCTTCTCAGAAGGATGGTTGGTTTGTTGTTTGCATTCTGCTCTTACGGGGTTTTGGACACAATGAATGTAAAAGAGAATTTTTGGTGTGTTTGGTACAGCGAATTCTTTGTACAACTGTTGTATCATGGATTATATTTAGAAGGTACACTGCTTAAAGCCAATTCAGTAATGTTACAGTTTTTAGGAACTGTTGGTCAGTGAATGTCCTTTTTCTCAATCCTTGCATACGAAGTTTCAATGCAAGTTTTACTGATAGCATTTGAGCAAGTGGTGTGCAACCTTTTCTTCTTGCAGTTGGTATATTGTAATACTTGTCACATTGGTGTAACGGAGCAGAGTTCACTTGTGGTGTATGACTGGAGTAGGTCTCTGTAGGTCTTTGTACACATGTGCACTTACTGAGCATGGGTAACAAGATGCAGATGTTTTAAGTATTCTCTCCATAATGTACTTTTAGGATTGAAGAAGCTTCACCACCAGGTTGTGGATTTTGCCATATCCCATATGATGAATTGAACATGCCATTTCCTGCTCACCTCACTTACTGTTACAACTGCAGGAAGCAAAAAGTTCCTGATGTCCTTTTCACCACAATTGACCTTCCTGTAGAGGCAATAGTTGTTGGGAAGGGATGTCTTATTCAAGCCAGGTATCTATAAAATACTTCCTTAGTCTAGTAAAGTTCTGGAGATCTTTGAAAGAATTCTTTTTGCTAAAATCTGATGTGTCATCAAACCTTGTATTATAAAACATACAATTGGCATGTGTTCTTGGATAAAATTTCTCTCTGAAAGTATCATTGCAGTGGTGTGGGCTTTGAATTTCAGCTTGTAGGACTAAAGCCAAAGAGTGGAAGATGACTAGCCTATAGTCAGAGATGGGATTGCTATGCTCTCTCTTTTATTCTTTTCAGATAAATACAGTTAATGCTTTAGCTATGAGGGCACTTTGGTTTGGTTTGTTTTTGGGTTTTTTTTTCTTCCTTCCAATGTGTGTCTTGAATAACTGTACTAATAAGAATTTTAAAAGTTCTGCCACTAGAAATTACAGTAGTAATTTTCTGTACTTGTGCCTGAAATGTTTGAAGCTTGCAGCAGGAGAAGTAGATGTTTGCATTGGGGGTCTTATTGGAAGAAAATCTGGAAATAGAAGTTTTCAGATGTCACTGTCTCAAGGAGTTCTTGTAAAGAACTGGCATTTTATTTTACTGTTGCAGCAATCTAGAAGAATTGAAGATAAGCTGTATTAGGTTATACAATGAGGAGAAAAAATTCGAGGTAGCCTGTGGTCCCTTTCAGTGTTCACAAATGCATTAAAGCTCTGTGTGTGCTGCTTGGTGTTGCCAGGTTGTGCCGTCTGAAGAAAAAAGCTCAGGCTGAAGCAAATGCAACCTCTATCAGTAACCTCTTGCCATTCATGGAGTATGAAGTGCACACACAGCTGATGAACAAACTCAAGCTGAGAGGAATGAACGCCCTCTTTGGGCTGAGGATTCAGATCACCGTGGGGGAGAATATGCTGATGGGCTTGGCAGTAAGTACAGCTGGAATCCTGGGATTCTGCTTTCTTACAGTATTTTTTCAGGAAGACATGCAAGTGTTGTGGGATTCAGAGTAACCAGTAAACCATAGTAAAATATCATTTTATGAGCAAGGTGTCTTAATTATTGTCAAATCAGGACAGACCTGTCTTTCATACCCAGCAGAAGATGATTCAAATCTCTTAAAAATGGTAGAAGACAAGATGAGTAAAAAGGGGATGAGAGGAAAAGAAACTTTATACAGTTTAATGGCACAAATTGTAGACAAATGATGGTATTCTTTAAAGGTCCTGCCCAAGAGATCCCTGTTCTTGCAGTTCCATGACAAATAAGGTCAGTTAAGTCTGTCAGAAAAGCCTTTGGTCATTTGGCAGCAAGGGGAAGGTGTGTTGCCTCTTCTTTGACAGAACTGAAGAAATAAATTATATATTTGAGAAAGTCAAGAAACGTTCATTAACAATATTTTCTAACCCCATTCTTTCATGCTGGATTAGAGTAGTTAAGTACACTGCTGCTTCCTGCATCAGAGGGTGCTTGGGTAATTCTGGCTGGCATCTTCTTTTGGTTTTCATTATCTGTTTCCTGGAAATAGAAATAGGGTTGGCACAACCTGACTGATGCTGGAAATGTTTGGCCAAACCATTATTTTGATAATTTTAGATCTTCAAAAAGTGTAAGAAACTATTGCCTTCTGCAAAACGTACTGGGGCAGAGGCTTTACGTTTTAGTTGGTTTGGAATTTTTAGTCAAGTTTAAGAGTTCCACCATGAAAAATGAAAAGTAGGGAGCTTTTAAAAAGAATAATGAAGTTTTTTCATAAGTGAACAGGAGAGATCCATTTATTTGTTTGCAAGAGATGCTGCTGTAATTTGCATGTTAGAATGCTGTTTTAGCATAAGCATTATGGAAAGCTTTATATGAAAATATTAGGAATTCATGCTTATATACTTGTCTTTTTCTTTGTGACTTTTAAAAAGTCTGCAACAGGTGTGTATTTAGCAGCTTTGCCAACACCTGGAGGTATTCAGATTGCTGGGAAGACTCCAAATGATGGCACCTATGAGCAGCATATATCCCATATGCAAAAGAAAATAAATGATACAATAGCAAAAAACAAGGAACTTTATGAGATTAATCCTCCAGTAAGTAAATCTTTTATTCTTAAAACGAAAACATTCTGATTCAAATATGTACACTGTATATCCATTTTTTCTTACTGAGTCATTCAGAATGTACATTTATTTAGGAATAGAGATACAGACTTCTTTCACTGTATTTTGGAAAGCTACTGGAATTTTTAGATCTCTTTGCCACTAGGCCAAATCAGTTTGGTACTATTTAGATACATTTCTCTGTAGAATGATTTTCAGAATTATCTGATTCTTAGAATTGTTAACAAATTGTGTAGAGTTGAATTATTTTTAAGCTGGGCAGAACATCTATTAATTCCTATATTCTTTTTAGGAGTTACCTGAAGAAATTATTGGGTCTCCCATTCCAGAGCCAAGACAACGTTCCAGGCTACTGAGATCTCAGTCAGAAAGCTCTGATGAAGTTACAGAGCTTGACCTTTCACATGGGAAGAAGGATGCTTTTGTCTTGGAGGTGATAAACATTTTCACTACTCATGTCATACTTTCCTTCTCCTGTAACATATATTAAAAAAAAAAAGTTTTCTTGCTCATTTCCAAGAGCAGTTCCTAAACTGTGTATGATTTTTTCCCTTTTGTATCAATAGAAAAAGTGAAGTATTAGATTTTGCTCTGTCTCTCTTTTTCATACTCTATTTGCTTAAAGCACAGCTCTGTCTACAGACTGCCTGAAAAAGGATTGACCTGCTGTTCATGAATATGTAGCAATTTCTAGAATAATAATTAAGAGCTGTTAAGAAATGTCCTTCTGCTTGCTTCAAGCAGCAGATCAGACTAATCAAAAACTTAAGATCTATTTTTATAAACACTGAAGTTCTGTGTTGCCACACTTTATATTTAGCAAATAAAAGGATTGTATTTTCTTCCCGTTTCAAAGCTCTTATTGTTGTAGATTAACATTCAGAATTATTAGTTTCCAGAGTGGGTTGTATTCAAAGCATTCAAAAAATGCTAAGAGAACACATAAAAGATTTTCTGAATTTCAGCTATTGCTTCTCACAATTTAAGAATTCACAACTTCCGACAATACCTTCCAGTTCTTTCTGTAGCTGCAACTAGAAAGAACAACACCTACAGATAAATAAAGGACACAGATTTCTGTTACCTCTCTATTCACTAAAATTCAAAGACTTGATTAAACATTTTCCATTTTGAAAATTTATTACTCCAGCAAGTGTTAAAGAAGGGCTGGAGTTTTGATCATCCTGAGATACAGGTAACACGAATACCTACCACTGACTAAAAACCACTGCAAAATACAGCCTGTAATTGCAGCCTGAGGTACATTTAAGGCTTTGTTAATCTTCAAAAATCACCATCTTCATAGAAAATAATGTGGAAGAAAGGTTGTAGATAGAAAGAATGAGGGAGCACCATAACAGGAGTTTGTTTGAAAACAGAGGTATGAGAGGAGAGTGAAAAAATAACAAGTTGTGAGAGTTTGGGATAATAAGTTTAGATTGCTTGGTGCTTTTGCAGAAAGGGTAAAAAAATTTTTGTAAAAGATTGGGGATTTTGTAAGGCATTTATAGGAAAAAAAGACATTTTATCTGTGGAATCTTTTACTACTGTCCTATTTGAGAAATTGGATATTTGGTTGATGAGTAATTGGATATCAGAAACAATGTTCCAGAAGATTTAGTTAAAACTCCTGACAAAGCTTTTGAGAGTAGAAATCATTGTTCACTGGAGCAATATAAGAAAAAGCAGTAAAATTTTCATTGTGATGAGGATAGGCTGAAACAGGCTGAGAAGGCAATTATGAGAGGTAAAGATATCTGGGTTGGTTTTGTTTGGATTTTGGGTTGTTTTTTGAAGGAAAAAGGAAAGACAACCCCTTTTACATGGAGAGTGAGAGAGAGACACATTACTTGACAGAAAACCCTTCAATACTGGAGTTAAATTAGAAACCGTTTCTAAAACCTTGGTAAGAAAATGTTGGGAGTTAGAGGTACATCTGGATCTCTTGCAGGTCAATAAGACGGGATGAGTTTAAAGACACCCCAGAAGTATTTACAGAAGATAGCAAGGCTCTCAGTCTGATCTAAAATAAGAGGTTGAATGGAATAGAGGTTATTTGATTTCTTTCTGAAACTTCTCACTGGCACAGCAACATGATTTTCTCAATTATTCCCTTTTTGCAGATTGATGACACAGATGCAATGGAAGATGTACATTCTTTACTGACAGATGTTCCACCACCTTCTGGTATAGTTACAACCGTATTTTTCTAATTCATGCTGTAGGCTGCAAAATGACAAAATATGACTAGTTTAAATTAAAAATAATTTTTAAAGTTCCAAGAGAACTGACAAAATTACTGTTTCTAATGATTTTTAGACTGAATTACAATTTTGTAGGTTCCAGGTTTAAAAAGTAGAATAGAGAACTAATTATTGCCTGGTACAAGTTGTCTTTATGCTATTTATCATTGTATAGATATGTCATACCTTCCCCAGCAGAGCTGCTGGATCTGGATAAGAGGCAAATATAGTTGTCCATTATATGGAAGTTGCTCTGGACATTTGGTTTGTCCTTGTCCTTCCTCTTGTCATTGTGAATTTCCCTGTGTTTCTTCTCAGAAAGTCTTAGTTTCCTTCCTAAAATGGATACCAGTGTTAATATTGCCGTGTCAAGCTCAGAACTATCCTTGTAGTTACCTGTTACTATCACCAAATCTTTTATTCCTCACTGATAATCCAGTTCTGCTGCCATTGATTTTATTGCCCTAAATTAAGGCTATCAGCAATCATCTTGTTTTATCCTCTTCTGCATGTAAGTTATGAATGTGTTGGAAGCACAAAATCCAAAATTACCCTGTCAAAATTAAGCGGTTTTGCCCCTCTTTTCCTGGTCTTATATTTACATTTCATTTGATGATGCTTCATTCTGAGTTTGTTAAGAGAGACCTTTGTTGAAGGATCTTCCCAAATGCTTCCTGAAGTCCCAAGTAGATGCTGTGAGTCAGGTGTGTTCTGTCTGTGAGCAGCACCTGTTCCTGAGGAAGGGAATTTCAGCTCCTCTGCAGCCCTGTGCTTCCAGCTGCTCCTGAATCCCTTTTCTGGAACAGTTGCTATGGGTCAGTAACAGACATACCTCTACTGAGGAAATTAATCGGGCCAGTCACTTTAGCACCTCATTACTTGAAGATTAAAGGATGTCCTCCTCTGGTAGTGGAGTAAGTTAAGGCTTAGGTGTCAATTAGCTGTTTGATATTTTGCCTATTCTGTAGTTTATAAGAATCTTTCTTTTTCATTTGCCTTTTTGTTCAGTATCTCCTTCAGACACGTGTTCAAGACAAAAAAACAAGGGCCTGGTTTTCTGCTGTTGTGGAAAGCTCTACTACACTGCTGTAAAAAGAAAAGCATGTTTTCTGCTCTCATGTTATTATTTCTGCATATCCTTTCTAAATCTTATTTGATTCTTCAACAGAATTTCTGCTTTTGATGTTCTGAGAGACAGTTTATTAATATTTATACCCTCTGCAAGCTGCTACACAATTTCTTCTCTAGCTTATTTTGTGCTTTTATATAGGCTCTACCAGATTGGCCTCTTTTCTGATTATTTAGCTGTATCTGCAGATTTCAGAATCGCTGACTTGCTGTTAATAACTTACTTTACTCCGCTCTTTACTCATTATAATTCTGTTTTTAATTTACATTCAGTTGCTACAGTAGATCCTTTACAGCCTTTTCTCTGCTCTCTGTTAAAGGTTGTCTTTCTAGCTTTTCATATCACATATTTTCAAAAAATTTCCTCATTTGTGCATAGTTTATCTAAAAGAAATAGGTGGAGCAGTTGTGGATTTGGGATGTTGGCCCCTCTTACAAAAATTCTGGATTTGTTTTCTGAATGTTGATCTCATTTCTGGTGTATTATTCAATATTCAAAACCACATGAGGGAAAATACTTGCAAAGCCTTGTCACATATGTTTCCTTTACAACTATTTTTATATTGTAGTGTATAAAATAGATTTTTCTTCAAATATTTTCTTCACAGGTTTCTACAGTTGCAACACAGAAATCATGCCTGGTATAAATAACTGGACACCAGAAATACAAGTAAGTTTATTCAAAATTGAAACTTTCTTGCTAAATTGTGGTGAAATATACTGTAGTAATTTAAATATGTATTTTGAAACATAAATTCAAAGGACATCCTTTTGACAGAAATAAAAATAGTATTGTGGTAAGAACAGTAAGGTATGAGAACCTGTTTCTTTGTTGATTTTTAATGCTGTCATGTAATAAATAACCTAATACAGAAATATCAAAGTAATTACAGTAAATTTGAACTTTGAGGTTTTGGCTTTTTAAAAGGTTTGGCTAAGTTTGAAGCTCCTTAAAGGGAACAGATTATTGACTGTGTTGCTTAGCTAACATATTTTGTTACTTATTTAACGTATGTGTTAACATATTTTACATTATTTTCCATCTTTATGAATTTGGGTGTAATACACTGGATAGAATATGTTTGCATATGTTGGCAAAAAGACCCATGTTTGTTTCCAATTCAGATGTTCACAGCAGTTAGAGTGTCCAGATTAAGCAACATTAACCCAACAAATCAAACACTCAATAAGAACTTTAATGATCTCTGTGAGAATCTGTTGAAGGTAAGAATCTTATTTCAAATACTTTTTTAAGTGTTCAAATGGGAGTCAAGTAAAATTCAGCTATACTGAAAACAACATGTGCCACGTAATTTTGAAAATAGATGGCAAAGTGTCTGTAATTAGCTTTTGAGTTTCTGTAAAGATAGATTCAGCCTCTTTTAGTGTATTAGGGATTTCCAGAGTTTTTGGAACCTGCAGGAGTCCTTTGACTAGCAGTTTGCTCTAGAAATAGAAAGACAGCTCTACTGTAGGTTGTATTCTGTCCTGACTTTTTGCACATGTAATTATTCTCCAAGAAAAAATTAGTATCATTCGGTGACTTCTACCATGCAAAGAGTTGATCTTTAATTTCTCTTAATTGATCCTTAATTTCTCTGAAATAAACCACCCTTTTTTTTCTGAGTAACACAAAATAATATCCTGTCTTCAACAGAGTTTGTATTTTAAACTCCGGTCTATGGTTCCCTGCTGTCTTTGCCATGTGAACTTTACAGTTGCTCTGCCAGAGGATGAATTAGTTCAGGTAAGTGATTGCTGCCTTTAACTTCCAGCACATAGGCATGGCCCTAGTTAACCTTTGCTGCTCAGGGTAAACTGGGCTAGGGTTTGATTTCTGCTCTGTCTGCTGAATTCTAGGATGGCTTTTTTTCCCTCTTATGTTTCTATGCAAAGAACTGCTTGTTTGCAAAATTATTTTTCAGATTGCACAAGAGACAACTTACCTAATATGCCAAATATTTCTGATTTGCAGATTGCAGTCACAGCTGTTGCCATTACGTATGACAAAAACCAAGCATTACAAGCCAACAGAGCACCTACAGAAAAATCACAGCAAAGAGGTAAACACTGTGAGGCATCTTCCTTTTTATCCCCAGTGCCTAATGAGTCTGGATTTTAATTTCAGTTACAATACAAATCACAGACCACAGAATATTCTGAGTTGAAAGGGACCCGCAAGGATCATTAAATTCAAATATACATATTTTTCAGGGAGGTTCTTTCAACACATAGAGGTTTTTTAGAATTCATGTACTTGACCTCCAGCAGGATGACTCACTTATCAAGTAGTACGTATTTATTTTACATAATCAAAAAATTTATAGTACTTTTATATTCTATCTATGATACTACTTTGATTATTTTTCTCTAAAAGGTTGGTGATACAGATGATGACATTTCTGTTGTATTTTGGAACATGTGGTGTAAATAGTCAGAGAATACTTGTTCTTATAAGTAGAAAGTTTGTTCATATTTTAAGAAGGCAGAAAATAAATTACTCTTAATTCTTTTAAAAAACCCCAACCTTCTGAAAATCCTTCGGCATGTCAGTAACAGTTTGGGAGCTCAGTGAAGCACAGGGAGGAAATGGAAGAGGCTACTGTGATCTGCATGTGTCACCTTGCTAATGAAGTACCATCTTGTGCTAGAAATGTGTGTGTGCAGTCTGGAAGTGGGAATTCAGACAGAACTCCGGGGATTCTCAATTCTTCAGAATGGAATTTGATAGCAGAACAGAGCCACATGTTTCTAAAACATTACTTATAGCTGACTTCTTCAGTACAGTGAAGTGTTTTCTTTCATGTGAAATAAGTGCTAATTTTTATTATAATAGCTGACTTAGATCCAACTGCAGAATCAAAATAAAAATGCATGAATGGACTTTATTTTTTTCTAAAAACTTCAAATCCTTTTCAGTGGAACACAAGCTCCTTTCAGTGTTGCAGCTGGATTTGTTGTCACACACCTGTTTCTGCAGAACTGCATTACTTTATGCACATGCTGAATACACCTGTTCAAGTCAGAGCTGACCAAATTGACTCTGCTTGTAATTACTGGCAAATCCTATTTTGGGGGTTCATTATCAGTTGGCCATGTTTTCTTTGTTGAAGCATCTACAGACAATGAAGAACAGCTACAATTTCCCTTGGAACTTTGCTCTGATCCCCTTTCTTCTCAACCATTCTCTCCAGCTAAAGGTCAGTTAAGGGGAACAATGTTAAACTGCTATTTTTTATGGATTTTGAGTTCTGCTCTTTTATAGTTGTAGAGGCTTTAAAATATCTGTACTTTCACAGGCTTTAAATGTGCTTTGCTGCCTAAGCATAATGGGTATTTTTACTCCTGTTGTCACATTTTTTGGGAGTCACAGAAGATGGCTTGGCTGATCATTCTGTCTATATTTCCTGTCTTTGCATTTCGAATATTGAAGATGCTGCCAACCACTGGGTGTTTGGTGTCATTTGACATAACTATCCATTACCTAATAATTGGGCTTGTCCCTCCTGTAAATAGCCCCTATAAAGTACCTCCATGTTTTCTCAGCCTCACAAAATCTCATTGTTTTCATGATGGGAAATACTTTATCTATCAAATACTGGTTGCATGCAGATTTCCTTTAAGTGAAAGGAGCCTAAACTTGTGTAGTAAATAATCTGTACAGTGCAGCACATTGTAGCTGTTCAACAGCTGCTTTATTTTACCTGAGATAGAGCTGCATTTCAAGAATGGTTGTCACAGTTCTTCTGTGGCTGCATTAAAAACTCAAATTACTGAAATCAGCTGTCTTTAATTCCTTCTCCCTTGTTGGATTATCTACCAAAATGGTTACTGAGAGGAAATTAGGTATCTGGGAATTACTGGAAGTGTGTGAGCTCCCTTTTTTGCCTGTTACATCAGTTGTAAAGAAGGGTGCCTACCACACTTACTTGTATTTTCAGAGGCCAGATCAATTTCAGCAAAAATATTCCTATTGTTTTTTTTTTTTAATGCTTAACTTTTAAAATGCTGCATTTTTTATTTTCAAAAAGAGAGGCTAGCCAGAAATCTGTGCTGGTCTCTCTCTACCCATTACTGGACTGTGTTCCCTCTGTGCTGGGCACTGACCAGTGGAGGGCAGCCTGTTCCCATGTACCCCTCTTCCTGGTCTTTTCATTCCATATCCTGGTGTAGACGGAGCAGTTCAGCCTGAAAATCTGTCATTTCTTCACAACTTCATTGTAGTCACATTTACTTAAAAGGTTATTTAACATATTTTTACTTTTCTGTAGGATTGTTGTTTTAAAAATATTGGTTTACAATCTCACACAGTAGTGACCTTTAATGAATAAACATATGAAAATTGCAAGGTAGATTTAGTAAAGTGAATTATTTATACTAACTCTCTTATCAAAGTAAATATATTCTATAATATATTTTATAATAATGTAATATTCTATATAGAGGGTGTTTTTTTTCATACTTGACTCTAAAATCTTTTATAAGGGTCACAGAATTGTGGAGTAGTTAGGGCTGAAAGGGACCTTAAAGATCATCTCATTCCAGCCCCCTGCCCCGGGCAGGGACACCTTGCACTATCCCAGGTTGCTCCAAGCCCCATCCAGCCTGGCCTTGGGCACCTCCAGGGATGGGGCAGCCACAACTTCTCTGGGCACCCCAGGGCCTGCCCACCCTCACAGGGAGGAATTCCTTCCCAATATCCAATCCAAACCCACTCTCTGTCAATGTGAAGCCATTTCCCTTGTCCTCTCTCTCCAGGCCCTTGTAAATAGTCCCTCCCATCTTTCTTGGAAACTGTTGTCCTGTACTGCCTGACTCTGCTTAATAAATTATCTGAACAGAATTAATTTTGTTTTATTAGAAGTCCTGGAGGGTGCAAGTTCCCACACAGGTATTCCTGCTGCTCAGAGAGGTGAGTTTCCTTAATTTAGCCATCTGCCAGAACAGAATGAGCATTCTTGGGATATTGGTATACTCTTTTTGAACGTTTCTTAATCCAGGAAGTGTTTACTACTTAACTGAGAGTGCATGCTCTGGTGTGGCTTAATGATATCCTAATATTTTGATGTCATTTTTCACTATAAAAGTTAATTTGTTAATAATAATAGCCTCTGTCAGGTACATTGATATAACTTTATCTGACAGAAAATGAGTCCCTGGAAAGCGAGCTGTTTTGCCTGTGTTAATTTGAAGTTAGCATGTGTTCCTCCCGTTTCTTCAGGATAATGAAGAAACAGTGTTTGCAACCCCCACTTTTTTTTTTAAAGATATGCAAACACCCTTGCAACTAATATCAAAAGTCATAGCAGAAACAACTCTTACTTCTTATTGTAATGATAATGGGAGGGGTGTTGGAGGGAGGATGTTGGGGCAAGGAAGACTGTTCTGTAAGGAAGATTCATTTGTGTTTAAAACAGAGGTGTTGTTTCAGTTTGTGACTCTTATCCTCATCACCAAAGCTTTTTTTCTTCAGTCTGTAGGTTAGATAAAGACAGTTGGGAAGTTTAAATCCTGATCAGCAGCTCTTTGTAAGGAGAAAAAGAAAAGAAAATTAAAAAAGGCTTAAATACAGTTTAAAAAGCCATAATTTACAGCCTAAATTGAGATTAAAAAAAACTAATCTAGCATAAGTCCTTAATGACCGTATTTGCATGTTTTTTCAGTGCTGAAGTCCCACTCAGGCAGTTGGTTCAGAGCTGGGACATCACCAGAAATTGGTACTTTGGTTTGGACAAGTCCAAACCTATCCTGTAACTTTTCGTTTTAGGCAGACCTGCAAACGGATGGTTGTTCTCTCTCAGACGGGAATCATTGCTTCCTCAAAAAGGAGCACTGAGATGAGCAAGAGACATCATCCATATATTTTTTTCTGTTTTTTTTTTCTTTTGTTTTTCTGTCTGTGTTTCCAGCAACGTCAGTTGATTACAGTTCCTTTGCAGACAGATGCAACAGCTGGATAGAGCTCATTAAACTGAAAGCTCAGACCATAAGGCGCGGATCAATTAAGACAAGTAGGCGGCTGTTTCTACCACGTTCTGATAATCTGAGACATATCTCTGATTTCCCAGTGGTGACTTAGTGGAGTGCCCTGCCCAGCAGTAGCATTGCAGATCATGTGTAGGATGAATTCCCGAGTGTGAAAACTGCTGACATTGTTCTGTAACCTCACGTAGGGTTGATGAACCATAGCGTAAAAAGCAAAATAAAGTCTTGCTGTAAGTAGTTCTCCATACATGTGTACGCCTACTAATTGTATAACATCCACTGCATGGATGTAGGTGTATGTATGATCTTGGAAAATTGGGGGTGAGAAACAGGAAGCAATCACCAAGGGGACAGTCAAGGCAATGGTCACTAAATTAGCGAGTGGTGAGTTGGTTTTCAGTAGTTCTTTGGCCACAGGTCTGACTATCTTGCTTAAATTAGCAGAGATTAATACCTGTTTTAATGAAAAACGCTGCACTGGGGAAACACAACAACTTTCACACTTCTATAATTTGTTCTTCCAGCAGAATACATGTTTCAAAATGTTGGCACCTTTTTCTTTACCTTCACATTATAACTGATGGTTGTATGTGCAGCTGCTCGCCTCAATGTTTTCCTTTCGCAGGAATGCCACTCTTTCAAATAAATGCCATTTCAGCTTCTTGTCTCCTCTTGCATGCTTTGCATGATGATTTCCTTTCTCACGTATATGGCTGAGCATCACAGGCAGCTGAATGTTGTCACCAAGCTATTTGGAAAACCATAAAGAAGAGTTTTTGTGTTTTGAGGAACAATGATGGATTTGATAGTTATTTTCTCCTGGTTTTTTCCCATTTTTCAGCTACTTCCCTTGAAAAAGCAAGTCCACTGGCCGAGGGATACTTACGGCACCGCTCCGTCCCGTCATGCACCAATTCCACTGTCTCAGTTGTTAAGATGACACCTCTTTCCTTTCTCCCTGGGGCAAAAATAACCAAATACCTTGGGATTATCAACATGTTTTTTATACGAGAAACCACTTCTTTGCGCGAGGTGAGCTGTGTGGCAGGGATGGATGGTATGTCAGGGAATAGTTTGTTATTAATGGTAAGAACCAGAGGTCTGAGTTGAGGTGTGGCACAGCCAGGGAGTAGAATTTGTGTCGCTTGTGGGAAGGTGCTGAGGGCGGAGCAAGTTCCTTTGTAGTGCTCTTGTCATGGAGCACACGAAGCCATTCTGTATTTGGCACTGTTAGGACGGGGTTAATTAACAGCTGCCATTGCTGTTGAATTGGATAGAACACTAAACCAGTGAGTTCTTAAACAGAACTATATAGAAAAAATGTCTTTGCCCAACAGTGGTAGAAGCTGGGATCATTTGAACCCAAATTAAATGTTAAAGAATAAAATAAGTCATCTATTCCTCTCTTGTTTAGCCAACTCGGTGAGGAACTTTCACAGTGTATTTGGATTTTTAAAATCTTTGCTTAATCCAACATTGCCCATATCATACATACTGTTATGCTAATTTTTAACATTACGTTCTGTGCATTCTCTGTAACAAAACTTTGTGTGTTGAGCATGAAAAATTACACCATGAGTCCGTGACCACACAACCAGCTTAGAGGTGAAACCTCAGCTCAAACCCTGATCTCTAGTCTTCATTGGTAAAACAAATAATCCTCTGAGCATGTCAAAATGCAAGCCATGTTCCTTATAATTTTCCTGTCCCTTTTGGGAAGTAGCTGTGTCTTTGCTTTTGGCCACAGAAAGAGAGTGTACCTCTTGCCTGGTTTGTCAGTGCTGAAGAGTTTGCTGTTTTTTCCTAATTACTCATAGCTAAAATTACAGAGCAGGTGTTAATAAAAACATTTTGTTTGGATCTTGCAAGTTACTTTTAACTTCCCCTTTTAAATTGAGAAATCCATGTGTGAAAAGGACAATGTTTTCAAAAGGATGTCAGAGCAGGCAAATGGTTACAGGACATTCCTAAGTGCAGATTCTGTAGGTACAAATTCAGTAGCTGATAAGCTTTGGTATCTGTGATAGCAGATCCCAACAAGGATGGGTCACTCAGGGGTTTGATTCAGCTCCTTCATGAAGCTGGAATGTTGCACAGTCCCTGGGATGCTGTCACTGTGCTCTTCCCAGCACCTAGGGGAGCTAATTTAAATTATTTCAGCTACATAGGCTAAGTCACAAACTACTCTTACTACAGGATTGCCCTGAGTTATAATGGATCAGAACAGAGCACTCATTACGTCCAACTCCAGCAATGTGGTTCAGATCCTACAAGAAAGAAATGACAAGCATTTTTATATTGCTTTATGTTTTGCATGTGGTAATACTGAAGTATATACCAGAATAAAAAATCAATGATAACTTCAAGTCAGATTAATCCATTGTTCTTAGGTTTACAGGTGGGTGTTTACAATCATTTTGTTACCTCTTGTCATCCAATGTTGTATTAGGTTTATAACTCACGTTTTTCCCCATCAGTTGCTGTACCTTTAAAAGACTTGGACAAAATCAAAATTCCATGAGAATTATAAACTTGTATTGCATTTTGATTTCTTGCTGCAGTCAACTTCATTCTGGCTTTATGCTGGGTTTGATAAAATTAGACCTGTCCTTTTTGTTTGTAAATTTTTATCCAATATGTGGTTTTTTATGCCTCTATGAGTCTGTTCAGGTGACATGATACTTTTAGGAATAAGCAAAGCCCTTAGAAATTCAGCTTAGTTCAATCTCTTCTGTCCCTTCCATTTTTTCCAGTAGCGCACACGCACACAGAGTCATATGGGAAGTTTTGCCTTTCACCTGGAGTTTGAAATTTTATATTTTAACAACAGTGAGCTCTGTTTTGATCAGTTTCTTTTCTCAGCATTTTCTGTGGATTTTTATTTCTTTAGTTGGTTGCCTGGTTTGTGTGCAGTAGATTTTTCCCCACAATGTAGTTGCTCACATTCTTTCATTAGGATTTTCTAAGAAAATCCATACTTGGTTGTTTTCCTTCTCCTTGTACATAAATTTAAATTCTTCAGTTTTTCACCAAAGAAGTAAAAATGCCCCACGAGCACCATCAAGTCAAAAAAATCAATGAAGTGAGATGCCCAGAAGTGTTTTGTGTTTCAAGGGGGGAAAAAAAAACCAAAAAAACCCAAACAGCTTGAATAGCTCAAGTCTCTGCTCTATCCCTTGCTTACTTTTTATTTTGAGGGATCATTTCTTTAGTGAGTGTTGAGAACTAATGACAGTCATTAACATACATGAAGTTGCAGTGATCAAAGGTAATGGTCACACTGTATTGGGAATTTCAGAAAGGATTTCATAGAACCATGGAATGGTTTGGACTGGAAGGGACCTTAAAACCCTCTTGTTCCACCCCCCTGCCATGGCAGGGACACCTCCCACTGTCCCAGGCTGCTCCAGCCCCCGTATCCAGCCTGGCCTTGGGGACTGCCAGGGATCCAGGGGCAGACACAGCTGTCTATTCCCAGGGAACAATTCCTAATTCCCAATATCCCAGCTAACGCTGTCAGTTTGAAGCTGTTCCATCTGGTCCTGTCACTTCAGGCCCCTGTAAATGGTCTCTCTCCATCTGATTTGTAACTGTGACCCATTCAACAGTGAATGGCTTTTAAGTTCTCCACACCATTTAGGATTCACTGAATTATTCAGCTGATAAATATGTAAGAGAAGTACTCAGCATCTTGTAGCTCCGCCAGCTATAATCTGTAATGTATATTTTCTCCATTCTAGGAGGGTGGTGTCAGTGGTTTCCTCCACGCTTTTATTGCTGAAGTGTTTGCCATGGTGAGAGCTCACGTTGCAGCTCTGGGAGGGAATGCAGTTGTGTCATACATAATGAAGCAGTGTGTTTTCATGGAGAACCCAAACAAAAATCAGGTACGTTAGGGTACGAAATAACAAGTGCTGCTGTGGTTAGTATGATACAAATATGCACTTTGTGTCTTTAAAAAACAGCAGTGCTGTAAAGCCACATCTGCACAACATTTCTTGATATCTTGGGATAATGTTTGAAAAATCCAAGAGTGTGCTTGTATTAACACAAAATTATAAAGATACTTCATAAATACTCATATGGGTAAAAGAACCAAGCTTGCTAGCAGGAAGTAAATTGCAGGAAACAGTTGCACGGTAGTGCAGAACTTACTTGGTGTTTCTGTTGCACCAAGTTGTTGCAGTGTAGGATTTTTGTCCTAACTCCATATAAAAATACCTTATTTGCTGATGTAAAATGCTCCATTTTCTACATAAAGGGACAAATCTTAATTTGTAAAGACAATAACAGAATACTCATCAAGTTAAATATGTTCAAAGCAGTAATGAAAGCAAGTACAGATATCCAGGTATTTCATCTGAGGTGGTCTCCCAGGAATCCTTCTGCATGTTTGGTAGCACACAAGTGAGTGGATAGGAAAGAAAATGTGGCATAGGTTGCCTCACCAATAAATCCTAATAACTTGTCCTTCTCCTGATCCCTGTTGATTTTTCTGTGTAGTTATATTTAGCAGATATAAGTAAACATAAAATGTATTACTGTTTAATGTTCAGTGACTGGTACTGTCTTTTTCCCCAGGCTCAGTGTTTGATAAATGTCAGCGGTGATGCCGTCATCTTTGTCCGTGAGTCTGAGCTGGAAGTGCTGCCAGTGCAGCCTTCTGCAGCTGCTCCTCAGCCCACAGGTTCTGCAGGAGATGTCACAACATGAAGGCACAACAAGTGAAGTACTCTATGCTAAATATAGAGGTTATTTGAAATGTGGGAATGTTTAGGTTTGCATCTTCAAAGTCAGTATCTCTCCATGACATTCACAGCCAAAATCCAAGACAATCACTCCTTTTTTGTTGTCATATCACTTACATAAGTCAGAGCAGTGAACTGGCAGGTGTGCTCTGGTTTTTGTACTACTACTCCTGGCCTCTGTGAAACCAGGCAGCAGGTGAAGCACTCATAGGAGAACATGGATCAGAATAGCAGGCATCACATGGAACTGTGACATGGAAGGAAGGAAAAATTCTGTTGCATTTTTGAGCTGTTCAGTAGGACCATAACAAGTTGTCATTCAGAACCATTTCTGAGTGTTGTCTGAGCTGATTCTCAGGTCAGGTTGGGAGGGAGGTGCCTGAGAAGTCTGTGTTAGAAACCTTTGATGAAGAAGGGACAAATTTGTGTGCAGGCCAAGAAAACATGGGCTGGACTCTGAAATTCTTTTACATTGCGGAGTGTGAAGAGGAAAAAGCAGTACCAAAAGTTACAGTTTGAATTTCTGCAATTAAAAGTATTTTTTCTTGTTTTGTTGTTGTTTTTATATTTGGGGGCTGGGGGAAGTTGTTTGTTTTTTTTAATTGTTTTTTAAAAGCTACCAGACCACAATGCTGTGATCCTGGGCATCCCTGTAGTGGGACAAAAAGACCCCAGAACACACTGAAGAGTTCCAGGGTGTGTCTGGTGCTACTGCAAGATGTTCACTTTGGTACTGACAAAGAAAGTCTTTGTTATTTAAGACTTTGTGAAAGAATTGTCCTGAGGTTAATATTCTTAAGGCAGGATGTTGTTTCAAGGATGACATAAACAGTCCCCCAAAAATCAGTTGTGCAGAGGTTATTCTGCAGCCTCCTTCCTGTTCAGATGCCTGGCTGATTGGAGATAGATGAGTACGTGTGACACTGGTTCCTGCAGGTTGCTTTTGTGTTTAGGGTTTTTTGTTCTTTTCCAGTGCTGTAGCTGGGAAATAAAGGTACTGCAAAGACGGGAAATTTGTCATTTCCAGTGAAAGTCTGAAAAGAGGTGAAAAAAAAAAGAACACCACAACAACAAATAACTTTGACTTGAAGATGCATTCTTGCTTAATTCTGACAATATTGTACATGGAACTTGAACAAATATGTAAACTTGAATGTAAATATTCTGTTTAGTGTTGAAATTAAGCAACAGCATGATTATTTGTTAAAACTAATTATTTCATTGTAAATGAGCATGAGAATCATTCTTGCGCAGTAAATATCTTTATAAAATTCACTGTGTTAATATATGTGCATTAGGTAAATGTGTAAGCCGGATGTACTAAAGATGTCCCACCGCCATTCTCCTAGAGGAATATTTTTGTGTTTAACACGTTACAGCCTCGTGTGTATCCTGGCTCACCCAAAGCCCCGCAGGCAGCAGGGCCGGGGATTCTGAGAGCCCACCTGCAGGGCTGCTCTGGAGGGAGCTGGAGCTGCTGGGAGAGCCCAGAGGGATGGAGCAGCTCTGCTCTGAGGAAAGGCTGGGAGAGCTGGGATTGTACTGCCTGCAGAAGAAAAGCTTTGGGGTGACCTCATGGTGGCCTTCCTGTGGTTGAGGGGAGCCGACAGGAAAGGTGTAGAGAGAGCCTTTACAGGGGTCTGGAGTGACAGGACAAGGGGAATGGCTTCAGACTGCCAGTGGGTTTGGATTTAGCCGGAGGGCTCCCTCGGGAGCGGCGGGGCTCCGGCTGCGGGCTGCCCCCGAGGTGAGGGCAGGAGGTGAGGGCCCCGCCGGTGAGGCCGGGCGCTGAGGGGCCTCTCTCCGTTCAGCGGCGGCTCCTGCGAGCAGCGGCTCCCCCAGTGAGGAGAAGCGGCGCAGGGCAGTGCTCGGGATGCTGTGGCAGCAGCGTCGGCAGGAGTCCGGCACCGAAAGGTGACACTGCCTCCACTCTGATCCCGAGAGCGGGCTGAGCCCGGCCCTGACTGCCAGCCAGGGCTCACGGTATCCCTGCACTTCCCAGAGGAAATCCCTCCAGCTCCCCAGCTCAGAGACTGCAGCCAGCTGCACCCCTTCTCCCCTTCCCCCTTCTTCTCCCCTTCCCCCTTCTCCCCTTCCTGGCCACATCTTTTCTCTTTCCTAAGTGCCCTCATGCCCATCTCTAAGGCAGCAAATGGGAGAAGAACTCCCTGAAGGAAAGAAAAAAAAACCAAGGAAAAATCCTAACCTCCAACACATGGGCATTGCTTTTTACAGTCACCTGTCCTACAAGTAAATTACTGTAATGATGTAATCAGAGTGGTATCAGATTCAATGAAGTTGTTGTTTACTTCCTTGTAAAAAAGGTTTAATTATGATTTATCAGAACTCATCATAGCATTTAGACTTTAAAAAATTCCAAGCTGGCCCCTCTGAAATACAATGGGTCTGTATTAAAGCAATTAAATCAGCGTCCAAATGAAACGGGAATGTGAAAATAGCCTTGACAGAAATTTCTTCAGATCCCAGCACAAGCAATAATTCAAATTTAACCTGATTGATTTTGCCTGATATTCTGCAATAAACCAACCACTTTGTCTTGTTTAATTTAATGAACCACAGAGTCCCCAGTTTCTGCAATTAAAAAGGTGCATGGGACAAGCAGCTGACCTCTCAAGCACCCTGGCTGTACTTTAGAGACAAATTTGACAGGAAATTATGTGAGACTTCTCAAAGCAGTTGCCCAAGCCATTAGGAAGTCTGACATTAGAGGCTGGGAGTGATTAATTACTTCGGTGGGTCGAGCATAGATTTGTTTGATAACAAAGAGCTGGTCTGGAGAAGATACCGGCAGCGTTTCATTAATTTCTTTGCCGCTCATTCTATTACAAAGTTGCACAGGCAACTGGTGTCAAATACCTTCTGCAAAGTGAGGAAGTGTGCTGGATCCTGTAGGTGTGATCTCTTGGCTGCCTTTGAAGCCCTCCCCTCGGTGTTTTGGACGGAGTTTAAGAGCACAGCTCAAGCCCAGTCAATGGGACATCAATGCAGACCTTCTAAGGAAATACAAGGTGCCTTCCTGGGGTGGTGGAACACAAGCATGGTAAGGTGTAGGTAGAAAGGATGTTGCAACGGGCAAACACAAAAGAAGGTGTGTGGGTTTAGTGCCTTGTTTGATCAGAAGTTGGTTCAAGATGAAGAGTGTCACATCTTCTGTAAGAGCTTTAAGGAAACCAGAATAAATATTTTGTGAGAAAGGGAAAAGATGGTGCTTAAAAAGGAAAAGAGTTTGGGCGTTGTTCTTCCTTTATGGATCCCTTGTCCATGGATTGACACAGGAAGCAGTTTTTCCCTCTGTGTGCCCAGGTTCCATCTGGGACAGAGCTACCAGAGGGATGGGGCACTGAGTGAGGGGTTGTGTGCTACTCACTGCTGGCTGGGGTTAAATCACAACACTGCCTTATGATGCTACTGCAGAAGGGAAAAAATACACATTCCAATGACAACCACAGATATTTTTGGCTGGCTAGACACAGATTTAATTCATAGGAATTGCCTGAATGGTGTAATTATGATATTAATTTTCATCATGTTTCCTAAATACAAATGCAAGTGCAGAAACAGAAAACTGAACTGGGAGCCAATGAAATGCAGTTTACACTCAGGAAACATCTCAGACTAAAGCAATTTGCAGATTATGAGAACAGGTGGGAGTGCAGCAGCAAGAGGAAAGAAAATATGATCTATGGAGATGACAAGAAATCAAATTAAATACAAATTTTACTTCTATGCATTTTACCAGCTATGCTCACTTTTCCCATAAGAAAAGAAGCCCCAAACAAAGGCTTACAGGAGTTATATACTGAAAAGGCGTGGCTTACAACAAGCAATGAAAAGGAAGGAAAGAAGGGGTTAGAGAAAAAGTGAGGAGTACATTTCCAATGAGGGGAGAGATGGGGGGGAACAGGCATACAATAACCAATAGGGAAGGGAGAAACAGAACTTTCCAGAATATTTTGTGTGGCTTAAGATGATGGACAAGTAAAGGGGGGCTAGGGCTTGCATTGATAGACAAGGAACCTACTGGAACTAAAGGTGGGATTTGCTTTATAAGGAACAGAGAAGGGAGGATAGAACCTTGGGGCAAACTAACAGGAGGGGAAAACTTCACGTGTGGGATTACACATTATCACACTGACTACCTTAATGACAGGGAATTCAAATATTTTTTTACTGTTCTCTGGCCTCATGTCCAAAAAGATTCTTCAGTTGCTAAAATGAGGGGACTGAAGGCGCCTGAAGCCTCGGAGCAGTCAGCATTAGTGAAAAAAATGCAGCCATGCAAATAAGAGAAGTATGTATGGCTGGAACAAAGAGGGAAACACCCACATGCTGATACAGCTTCTGAGTAGTGACATCTGAGCTGTAAATCTTCAAACATCTAGAACAGACTGGAAAATTATTAGTTGTGGGATTAAGGACACTTCTGAAAATTAACTCTTAGTCTTAGATGGCTGAGGCAGTGAAATATTCACAAAATCTATTTTCTTCCTCAGCTTTCCAGTTTATCAAGGGAAGGGATTCTGCCCCTCTGCCCCTCAGGTGAGAGCCCACCTGCAGAGCTGCACCCAGCCCAGGGTCCCAGCACTGGAGGGAGCTGGAGCTGCTGGGGAGAGCCCAGAGGAGGCACCAGGGTGATCAGAGGGATGGAGCAGCTCCTCTGTGAGAACTGGGATTGTTCTGCCTGGAGAAGGAAAGCTTTGGGGTGACCTCATGGTGGCCTTCCAGTGACTGAGGGGAGCCTACAAGACAGAGAGGGACCCTTCACAGGGGCCTGGAGTGACAGGACATAGGGGAATGGCTTCAAACTGAGAGACAGTAGGTTTGGATTGGATATTGGGAAGGGATTCCTCCCTATGAGGGTGGTGAGCACTGGCAGGGGCTGCCCAGAGAAGCTGTGGCTGCCCCATCCCTGGAAGTGTCCAAAGCCAGGTTGGATGGGGCTCTGAGCAACCTGGTCCTGTGGAAAGGTGGAACTGGATGATGATAAAGATCTCTTCCAGCCCAAACCATTCTGTGATTCTATCAAATATATTTGTGCTATTTCTGGATGTACATAATCAGGAACATAAACAAGCTGTGCAAACATATTTGTGCTGTGGGGATTCCTGCCTAAAGATGCAAACATGTGCGTCTGATTTCATGGGGTTTTAACTGCTGAAAAATTCTAGTTAATGCTTGGAGGTGACCCAGCAAAAAGTTGAGAGGCACAACTGGAGGGCTTGCAGAGAAACAAGGACAACACCTGCTGCTCCTGAAAACCAGGTTACAGAATTGAAGACATTGGAAATCAAGCTCTGGCCTGACACAGAGGAGACACCAATAAAACAGTGAGTCGCTGATATCATGGTAATTATGTTCTTTTTGAAATACTTAAATTTATGCTTGGGTTACTTCTTATCCTGTGAGAAAATGGAGTTAAGGGATTTGGCTAGGACACTGCTGTACAGTGCTTAAGTGCTCCTAGGTTAACAATCAGGGGAAAGAAAATATTAACAGACACACTGAAAATCAACTTATTTAAAGTACTTTACAACTTGTCTAGATTATCCAAATACCAATTTTTTTTCCACGTTGTGACAAATGTTTCAGTTCCCTGTGAAATTAGGTAATACACTTAGTAGAAGTTGAACTTCTCTAGGTTTAATATGATCTTCCTATGGCTTTATAACAGTATTTTTGAGCTACTGAATCATTTGAGTTGTGAGTGTTTAACCCCTCTGGAAATCTGACACCTGAGGACATTTCATGTTGAATAATCACAAAATGAATCACAGGAATTAGGCATGAGGATATTTTGAACTCATCACCCAAAAATTTGGAGACACTGATTGGACATACACTGACTAAAAACTCAAGGGTCTGCTCCTGCAATCTGTGTCATGCAGGAAAACAACAGTTTTGGAATTAATCTAGATGGCACCTAAGGCAGAACAGCAAAGGCTATAGCTAAATCCTAGGGCTGAAATTTTGCCTGACTGTAGCCCTAATCCATGCTCCAAACCTAGCAGTCATAAAGCCTCTGACCCCAACAACAGAACATCCTTTGTTACATCAGTTCTGTGCTGATGAAAAGCATCACTTGCAGATTTACCCAGCTGTCCTTCCACATTCATCTCCTCTTCAGCCTCCATTAACCAATTTATCCTTGTAAAGCTACAAACAGATGCCAACAAGGCTCCCAGATTTCTGTCTGAGGAGTTATCTGATTATTCAACATTTAGTTTGGAAAATCTGTGGAAGGAAAAGAAATGCAAGATGTTTGGTGTTTGTAATTATTGGAAATGCAGAACACAGCACATTATTTGTTCCAGTAGTAGGTCTCGGCAGCAGCAGAGTGTTTGCCTGTCCTCCAGGTCTCAGCTGTGGGAAGTATTTTGACAGCTCCATCTGCAGTGTGGAACTACATGTGGGCAGAGTGGTGTTTTCTTTTTGCTGCTGAAGAGAGACTTTCAAGTTTGCCACAAATCCCGGGCATGTGAGCACATTTTCCTACTAAAACACCTCCTTACGCTCTCCCTCGCTTCCAAGGGAGAGATGTTGATATCCACGTTGGTGCTTGGTAGTATCACCCTCTGGAAATGCTTCCTCTGCTCCTGGTGGGACACCACAATGTCAGTCACAGCTTTCTGTCACAAAGCTGTGGGAGCTGGGGCCGTAAGGTAAAATTCAGCTCTGAGCCTCCCTCACACCCTTCCCTTGCTCAGGTCCCTTGGATGGAGACATTGAGCTCGCCTTAGGCCTTTCCAGGGGAAGGTTCCACCCATTTCTGGCACCAGCTGCTGTAAATCATGGCCCCTGGAATGGGGAGAGCACCCCAGCAGCCCATCACGTTGCAATAAAACCTCCCTGGCAGACTTTTCCCCTCCTGCTTGGGAGGAGAAAGCAGGTGAGGATGTAGCTGATGTCTCACAAGGCACCACCCAGCCATCACTGCAGGATGTGAGAGACCTCCTGTCTACACTCATGGCCTAGAGACCAAAGCCAAGGCTAAACCCAGTTCAAACCTAAAAGAAGTTGAAGGCAAGCATCTGGAGAATCCAGGCTTAGCTTGGAGCAATCCACCTTCCACCTTTCAAACCATGGGCGCTCTTCTCTTGGAGTGACAGGCTCCTTCTCTTTTCTACTCTGCAGAGTCCAGGCAGCTTTAGTTTGAGGATTCACAGATAATGTTTTCATTTCCATTTCCTTCTCTGAAGACAGCTCTAGAAAGAGATACCCATGTCTTTCTTTTTCTCTCAATTTGTGATTACAGTGACTAAAATAATAGCTTTTACAACAGTTTACAGCTTCCTCATGTCCTGACATGGGGGAGCTTGGTGGTTTCATGGAGTTTGGTTAAGTGGCCTACACTTCAAAGCAATTTCAAAGCACTGTGTGGCACTTTACTATGCGTTTTTTCCCAACATTTTCTCAGGAATATCATGTCTGTTTGGATCTTCAAGTCTGCAAAAGTCATCATGCTATGCAAGTAAGGACTTTATTTTAATAACTGATTTTTGAATGGCACTCAACAATGTGTTATCTCAGTTCAGACTGTATATTTTACACAGCAACCTATATTTTGACCCTTCCAGTTCAGCAGGAATCATGTTAATGATGGTAGAATTACACCTGCTACCAAGTGACTGATTATTTGCAAATCAACAATTTTGTTCTTTGCTCAATTTCTGATACACTGGCAATTTTGTGTTACCCTCTCAAAAAAATTATTCTTTGTGCAACAATGTTAAAATAAAATAAACTTATGATGTCATATTTCCCACAAAGTGCATAGGCAGTTTGAAAAGCACATTGAGTCTCCAGATAAAAGGGTTTTGTTGATATTTATCTTCCCAACCAGTTTATTAGACTCTCTGCCACCAGCTGGCTGAATTAATGACTTGTGAAACTTCCCTGCCTGACATGCATCACAGTGTGACATTTTGTAAGACAAAGCCATCCATCTCCTGGGTCTCTTCTCAAGAGAGAAAACTCTTATTTCCCTGCCTTTCAGATGATCTATAGGACTAATCTCCAAACAGAGTGAAAGCACAGCCCCTCAGATCTTTTCAAGGGGATTCACAATTGAGTAAGTACCTTGAGAAAAATAGGAAGACAAAGCTCCACAACTAAAGATGTCTGTGTGTCTGTAGTCCATGGTGGGATCACATTATTTGACAGCTGTGAAAGAGTTGTTGTGGTCTGGGATGCAAAGTATGGCTGAGGTTCATCAGAGGAATGTGCAGGTTGGTCCCTGGTCCTGGATTTCTTGAGTTTTTAGTCATGGTGTCAATGCCATCTTTGCACAATAACTGCAAATCCCTGTGGGAGGCTGCTTTCCCTGGGAAACCACACTCACACAGGATATTTCCCTCTTCCTTCACTAGCATATTGTATTGTCACCAGCATGAAAAATAATACCCCAGCTGTTTTCAATTTCATCTCTGTCCTTTGGTGGACAATTTCTGTGCCAAGCCTTGCTTTCATCTTAATTATATTTGTGAAGAGACAGAATAAATTTTCACTATTGTTTGCCCATTAACTAAACTTTAAATTTCCTGCCTGGGTCCCAATGAAGCGATGCTGCTTAAATTCAGAAGCTGAAAAAAAAAATTATAATCTTGAAGCACTTCACTAATATTAGCTGCTGGTGCATCCAGCAATTTGAATCACAGCTGAATTTCTCTGGAATGTGTGTCCCACAGCACTGCACTAGGCTTGAAGGAGTCTCTGTTACAAATCTACCTCAGTTGTAAGTCAAATATTTTCAAGTCTCTGTCCCCTTTTTTTCTTTTAAATGGAGATAAGGGTAATAAGAACTTTTTTCCAGAAAAGTTTTAAATCACTTCTGAGGCCTGCTTAAAGATGCAAGGAGGTCCTGGTTCTGGACCTGGTTCCAATGTTACTGTATCCATATTGCTGCTGCACACAACCATATGTCAATCAATATATTTGGAAAGACTGTTATGAGGCCAGTGAGTTTTACCTTTGATGTATGGGTTAATGGAAAATCTGGCTAATGCAAACCTGATAATCAGTCTGATCTCTGCACAGAGCTCAGTGCCTGCACTGGTTCTGTGCCTGAGCTCTCCATCTGGCCAGGCTGTTTCATTTCCCGTCACTGGAGCTTTGGCTTCAGTCAATTTTAAGTCAGATTTCCATTTTCACTGTGGATGCTGGATCTGTTTTTGCCCATGATCCTGCACCCTTCAGAGCAACAGGAGGCCTCTGACAGCCAGAGTGTTTGTGAGGCTGCTTTTTAGACACCTGTCTGTGCAGGCTTTGAGGGTGTCAGCTGCCCTTGGTGAAAGTTGTCTTTAAACACATTTCTGCATCCTCTTCCTTTACTTCATCTGTCACCTTTTCCAGGGTGGACAGCTGAATGAATCACATCATCTAGATCTGCTGTTAATTCTCAGGAGCGGAGAGGTCTCCTGATGCCTCACACAAATTCAAGTTTCTCCCTAGTCAGAAGTAAGGATCATTTGCCATAAGAAAAAAAAGATACAGCAACAGCATTAACAAGTTGTTTCCTCTCTCCTGCTTTTCTTCTATCCACTTCATCCTGGTCTAGAGGGATTACTTTTTGTGAGACCAAATTTATTATGTCTCCCTCTATATCAGATACAACCTTCTCACGAACAGGATTCTTAACCAACACTAAATTATGAATGATGGCTTCCTGACAGCAGCTGCTTAAATTGAAACTTCAGCAGATGTCAGACATGAGGTCAGAATCTGTTTGAGCTCTTGGGGAAAAGGAACTGCACTTACAAGGGAAGAGCCTGTTTGCTTCAGAGATGTGCTTGTAGTCTCTGTGCATGTGGGTGTGCATGTTCCATTGTGCCTTTTATATGCACTTTATTTCCTTCATAAATTGTGCATTATGCAACAGGACCTTCCAGCCACAGTATCTTTGGCATGTCAGTTCTAATACAAAAAGTCATAGAATAGTTTGGTTTGGAAGAGCCTAAAAGATCATCCAGTTCCAATCCCAGGCCATGGACAGGGACACATTTCACCAGACCAGGTTGCTGAGAGCCCCATCCAACCTAGCCTTGAACTTCCAGGGCTGGGGCATCCACAGCTTTTCTGGGCAGCCTGTGTCAGGGCCTCCCCACCCTCTTAGTAAAGAATTTCTTCTGTAAATCTAACCTAATTTTGCCCCTCTTTGAGTGTGAACCCATTCCCCCTTTTCCCACCACTACAGTTCCTCGTGAAGAGTCCCTCTTCAGCTTCCTTTTAGGCCTTTTCAGATGCAGAAGGCTGCCATGAGGTCTTCATGCAACTTTCTCTTCTCTAGGCTGAACAGAACTTAATTGATACTCATCCAGCAAGTCCCTTACCCTTCTGAGTAGCTGTTTTTGTGAGTAAACCCATTAACTTCAGCACAGCTTGCTCCTGTTAACAGTGAGCACAAATTCATAGAGCTAGACAGGTGGGAATTTCACCCAGAATTTCACTGTGCTTACTTATCTTCACCTTGCTGGTGCTCCTGCCCACCCACGTCTTACATGGTCATTTTTACATCCATTAAACAAGCTAAAGAGGCACCCTGCAGCCAGTGCTGTAGAACAGAAGTCTGGTTTTTATGCCTTCCTTAGAGATACTTTAATAATGTACAGCAGCGATGGTAAGGTTGTAAAAAATTGCCTGTGTCCCTCCATTTTATGGGAAAACCTCTTTCCATGCAGACCCAAATAGCAAAGTGCCTGTGGCTAATGCCTCGATACATTCCTTGTCACTTACTCCTGCATGTTTTCACTCATTCTTGTTCCACCCTTTTACCAGCCAACATCACCGTTTGTATAGAAAAATGTTTTGAAAGTCCTTTCAACGCTGCTCATAAAAGAGGGTCTCTGTTTTGGAGAACGAGCTCTGTCTTTCATCAGTAAATAATTTTCTCCCATTTTATGCTTCATTCTTGTGCATGTTGACTCCTCTCTGCAGCTGGAAGGATGACTGTAGATGTTGTCACAGCAATAATACTATTACAGCATGACAGCTGAGGGGAAAAACATGTGGCAAAACTGGCATTATTTTTTCAGAGGAAAGCTGGTACAAACCAGGTCAAAACTGGTTAGCTTTTGGACACCGTGACTTTGCAGAAATTAATTTGATAGTCTAGTTACAATTCTCCCCTTTAATAGGATTATATAAAACTGTCTGTCAAATTAGGGGCTTAAAATGCTTTATCAGTGAGAATATATATTTGTAGTGGTTTCAACAGAGCTGCAGAGTAAATTGTGATAGGGAGAGGCATAATGGGAATTTGCCAGCAGGGCAGCTGTGCATCCATTCATACAGTTTACAGTGTTTGTGCTGTTCTTACAGAGGGAGATTCAGATGGCAGTTTTTAGATCTGTGTGAACAGAAAGAATTTGGAGAAATCAGCCTCTTCACAGGTGACACCACACAAAAGCTGGCCTACAATAATAGTTCAGACAGGTGATGAGTTCTGAATATTTTTGTGTTGTACATTGGATCCAACAAAAAACATACCAAAGGAGCACTGGTTATTTATGGCAGTGGGAAATAAGGGCTGAGTTTCCACACAGAATGCTTACTTTTCTTTCAGCTTCATTTTTCCTTGAAAAACAAAATCCGATTTTCATATAGACTCTGCCAATGTAGCATGAAATACCTGCAGAAGAGAGGGCAGAGTGTAGAGCAAGGAATTTTAGTCAGGTGGCAACTGAGTGCATTGGGAAGATAACGGAATTGCCAGGTGTATCTCATGGTAACATTTTCATCAGCTAAAAGGATGCCATACCCTGAAAACTGATTCCAGTGCAACTCCTCTGCTAAATTCTGCAGAACAGAAAGTGTGTGGGATGCTGAAGCAGAGGGAAACTCCCTGTTATTTTGGAAGTGAGAGAGTGCAAAAACGAGGTACAAGGGGATGCCTGTAGTACACGATACTCGGAATGAAAGCAGGCAAAAGCTGGATGTTTTGAAGAATGTAGGTGTAATCTTCGCGAGTGTTCTGGGAGCAAGGGGAAGAAGAAAACCTGGATTCTGTCGCTGGGGAAGGTGCTGGCTGAGCAGGGTGTCAGCTCCACCCACAGGGGCAGCGTAGGAATAGGAACAGGAATGCAACAGGGAACCTGGGGGATCCTTCTGGTGCGTTTTGGAGGGAAACCGGGAAATCACAGCACGGCGTTCTCCTTCCGGTCCGTGAATAGCCACGCTGTCTCACCTGAGACTCTGAAAGACATAAAGACATTTTATTCCATGCTGTCACTCGTTGCTTTTCTCTGTGCTGCTTTTCAAAGGCACCTCTCGGGAACAGCTTTTGTTTTTTGGGTGTGGGGTTTTTTTGGTTTTTGGGTTTTTTTTGGGGTTTTTTTGGGGTTTTTTTGTGCTGTAGTGGACAGACCCTGTCCAGGATACCTGGCCCTTCTGGCTGGGATCTTATATTACTGGAACCAAGTAATGGAGGTAAGGTTAAACTCACCATCAATTCTCACTAAAATGGAGTTCAACAGAGTGGAATCACATGCCTGCATATCAATTTTCCGCTCTGATTTAAAGATATGGATTGTTGATCACAACACCTCTGTATCTTCTCAACAATTGCAAAGTGTCACTGAAGTACTTCAGGCTATTTGCTTGCAAGCAAGATTCATTTTTGGCAGTTTATTCTTACCTCCTGTTTATTCTCCACCCCCAGCTGCTGTTCCCAGCAGAAAGGAGCGGACTGCTCCCTTCAGGGCTCGCTGCCAGAGGAAAAGGACCGCGACTGACAACGCTGCACACAAACAGGTTGGGCTCCAGAGTAAAAGACCCGGCTTTGGGCTTGTCCTGCTGTGTCTGTCATTCCCACCTGTGCAAGGGCACAGCCAGGCCAGGCATTTTCAGTCCCCGTGGCAGTCAGTGGCAGCACAGGGAGCTTGCCCCGTCTGTCCTGGTCCGTGTGGCTCCCTGGGGCGGCGGGCAGGACGCGGATGGACCTGTGAGCAGCCTGGGGGATTCCTGCTGGAATGCATTTAGAAAACAAGAGAGGAAATGCTTAGGGATATCTCACAGAATCACAAATAAAAGATATCCCAAAATCTTGTGTCTATTGGGTGTACTTCAACTTAATCCATTGCAAGCAGTTTGCACATTGAAAGAATAAGTCATTCCTACCACCTCTTGTTCTTTTCCACTTTCTCGTCTCCAAAGCAATACAGGGCCTCTAGTTTGTCTCTCTTCTCAGCCAAAGGTGAGCAAAGAGTTGGGATCTAATTTGGGATACAGTTCCGTTCATCTTTTTTTTGATCACTTTTTTTTGTTTTAATGGCTCTAGCTAACTATGTTTTGAATTAGTCTCCAGAAACTGAATGGTTCTGTTTGTTTTTAATAGATGTGACTGAACAAGGTGAAATGGTCCCCAAGGATTATCTGATGTTGGTAAATAGTTTCCTCACCAAAATGAAAATATTTATCTGGCTCTAAATATTTTTCTTCCTAGAGGTTAACCAAAATGCCTTGCTCAGTTTCTTTTCCCATTTTTGTCCAGAGAAAACACCTATAACACTCCAGACAGCTCTAGCATATAAAATATGAATGAAAATAATATTTCTTCTGCAATTACATGTTTCTGGCATTTTTATGTTCATTAGACATCATGAAGTAAATGTTCTGTTTGTCAGTGTGTATTTCTACACAGCAACACACCGTGAATGCGAATGTTATTCCTTCTCTCAAGCACTGAAAGTGCATTGAGATTTCCAGGTTTATTTTTTCACTGAGAACTAAGTATGTTGGCATGTCTAGCTGAAAACACTGTTGAAACACTCAGCTAGAATTTATGGTTATTTTATTGCTGCCTTAGGGCCAGGAGATACTGAACTGTATCAAACTTCTTGATTTCCTTCCTTCACCCAATTACCCCTTAATTCCCTTGATTACTACTCAACCCTGAAAGTTGCCCCAAAATAGCCAAGTCTCCATGTGCTGAAAATGTGGAAAGCAGCTGGCTACTAACTCCTACAAAACTCTTCCCAAGGTTATGTGGGAGCCTGCAGTGTTTCTCAGTGGGTCTGAAAGGCATGGGTCTGGAGAGGGTGAACACAAATGGGTGGTACCAGCCTGGGCTGGATCTACCTTTTGTGCCAGGGACTAGAGACTAGGCTCTGAAACTAGGATCTGCCACTGAGATTCTGAGAGGAGCTGAACGTGTCTTCTATGTTTCAGTCTACCTGGTTGCCACAGAGAGGTGCCTTCTACTGCTGGAGTCACTCTGATGGCACGAGATGATGGCACTGGTGATTTAGGAGGGCTGAGGGCCGAGCATGTGGCACCCTCATCCCGGTGTGCAGATCAATTCCCAATGGGAAGCCTGAGCTGGGCACTGCCGTGGGTGTGCAAGGGTCGTGCTGCTGCTCCTTGGTTTGTAGGTGGCTGCTGTAGCCGCTCTCCCTCTCTGTGAGCACTGCAGCAACAACCCCGGAGGGCTGAACACCCACCGGCTGCCACACCGACAGCAGGGCTGTAACCCTCGCTGCGCGCTCCTCACAGACCCAACCACACTCGTGGGCACAGAAAATCACACAATATCCTGAACTGGAAGAAACCCAAAAGGAGCATCAAAATCCAGCTCCTGCTCCTGCACAGGACAACCCCAAGAATCCAGCGTGTGCCTGAGAGTGTTGTCCAAACGCTTCTTGTTGATACCGTAAGCACTTCCCTGGGGAGCCAGTTACAGTGCCCACCACCATGAGAGTGCAGAACCTTTCCCTGATATCCAACCAAACCTCCCCTGGCACAGCTTCATGTCATTCCCTCAGGTCTTTTCAGGGGTCACCACGGAGATGAGATCATTGCCCCTCTGCTTCCCTCACCAGGAAGCTGCAGAACAGCTGCGAGTGTCCCCTCAATCTCCTCTTCTCCAGGCTGAGGAAAGCAAGTGCTCTCAGCCGCTCCTTGTAGGAGCTGCTGCTTTGGAATCGGTGCCGCTGGCAGGGGCACGGTCCTCTTTTGGGTTTGCCGTGCCCCCGGCTTGCTGCATTCTCCCAAAAGTATCTTAACCCACGGAGTTTTGTGCGTACTCTTTGTAGGATGTGCTTGGTGCGGGATGCACTCGGACTGGGCGGACGCCGTGATCCCGGCTCCGGGGCTCTTGGCTCCGACCCGGGCAGGTGCGAGCGGTCGGGGCGGCTCCCGGGGAGGGAGGACGGGACGGGGCGGCACCGGCGGGCAGCGCTCGGTGCCCGCCAGCAGCGTTGGAGACCGCTGCGGCCTCCGCCGGGGAAGAGAGCCGGGCATCCGGAGGGGAGGAGACGCAGAGGGAGAGCGGGTCGGTGGGTGCCGGCGGCGGAACCGGAGCGGGACCGGCTTCCCTCGCTCCTCCCTCCCTCGGCTCCCCCCCGCGCCGCGCTCCGCTCGGTGCCCGCGGCGAGGCGAGGCGAGGCGGGGCGGGCGTGGCTCGGAGCGCAGCCCCGCAGCAGCCAGGGCTCCGTGGTCTCCCTCCCCCGGCGGCCGCGGGCCGGGCAGCGAGGCCGGAGCACCCCGCGGCCGGGGCGGGGTGGAAATTTACCGGGTCGGTCCTCGGCGAGGCTGCGAGCGCGGGGCTCGGCAGGAGGCGGAGGGAGGGCGGGGAGCGGCGAGCATCATCTGGCGGGGAACGCNGCCGCGGCGGCGCTGCGGGAGCAGGAGGAGGATGGCGGGGCTGCCCTGGAAGTGGCCGCGGACCCGCCTGCCCGTGGGCGCCAGCGCCCTGGGCATCTTCGTGCTCTGCTGGCTCTACGTGTTCCCCGTGTACCGGCTGCCCGACGAGAAGGAGATCGTGCAGGGGGGGCTGCTGCAGCAGGGCAAGGCGTGGCGGAGGAACCAGACTGCGGTGGCCCTGTTCAGGTACCGCCGTGCGGGCTCAAGGGCGGCGGGGACGGGCGAGGGGACGGCGGCCGCGGCCCAGAGCCCCCGGCGCGCTCCCTGCACCGCCGAGCCCCCAACTTTGGTCGTTCTTCCCCGACCCTTTGTTTTTCACAGCGGGCGGCGGGCAGGCAGGGCCCCTTCTACCCCGCAAAACTTTTTTTGGGGTGGCTCCGTCGGCTGCCGGGAGGAGAAGGGGCTCGGCGCGGGGGACGGAGGCTTATCCCCGCAGGGATCCCTCGGCGCGGGGATGAGATTTCCCGAGATCGCGGCCCCTGCCTGCACAATGGGATGCTTCTGGCTTCCCACAGCGGCCGTGGCTGCTAACAAAGCCCCGGGCTGGGGGCTGCCAGCTGGCTGCCAGGAGAAGCCCGGCTTGCGGAGCTCCCCGGGATGCGCAAGGGAAGGGAGGAAGGATGTGCATCCCTGGATCGCATCCGTGCCAGCGTGCCCGCTCTGAGCAGCGCTCGGGGAGCTCCGCGCCGCTCCTTGACTCTGTGCGGGTTATTATAGAAACCACGTGAAAAGGCACCCTTTTTCTCGTCCTTGCTTTTGACGTGGCTGGAAATGGCGATAATCCCTGGGGCCCATTTCACCTTGCCCGGCTGCACAGGAGAGGGGCAATGTTGCAACCAAACTACCGCCGCTGAGAGCGGTGGAAAACCGAGCGGGTCCCTGCGGTGGGGAGGGTGTTTTAATCACTCCGCGGTTTGCATCCCCTCAGAAATTTCTCACAGGTTTGGGTAAAACACAGGCAATTGGAAGAGAGGCAGATTTCCTTCCCTTTCCCAGAGGGAAGCTGGTTCATTTGTCCCTGTTCTCCAAGTAGCAGATTAAAGATCAGAGTGAGTGGTGATCAAACTGCCTCCAGAAAAACTCTCTTTAGTAAAATGAATCAGATCCATAATTCAAGGGACTTATTTTCCCTTTTAAAATTATTTTTGTTTGTTTTTAAATGTGGCATACAGTTTTATTTTAAGTTCTTCACTATTTTCTGAGTGTATTCGCCTTTGTCATGAACTGGAGGTGATGTTAATATCAACCTTAATATCTTGTCTGCTGGGATAAGTGAAACTTTGCAGTTCTTGGAAGGTACATTTCTCCAGTAGCCTCCAAAGCCTGCAGGAAATCTGAGCAATGACGGGTGATAATTAGGAGTGTGCTAATACTATCTCATTAGGCAGGCCTGGAAGAAGTCCTCCCTTTAATACAGAACTAACAATAAGGTACAGATGCAGGATCCCTCTCCTAAAGTGCTTAACTAACACTAGAAGCTATGTTTATCTTCTTGACTATTAGTTCATCTTGATCCTGTGCACCATTTTTGCGGGTAGATGAATCAATTTTTTAAAAAAAATTACCCCATAGGTTGTGTAGGAAAGAGTTTGGTCTGTTAGTTGCCATGTTAGTAAACCAAATGTTGCTTGAAGATTGGTAGTGCTGCTGCAGCTTCAGTTTACAAAACAGTTTTAGACCATTTCCACCACATGGTTTAGTAACAAAAACTCTGTGTGGCTTATCAGCTATTCCACTTGCCCATATGTTTTTCTACTCTCTAAGCACAGTGATTATCTCAGAGATGTTATTGAAGAGAGTCTCATGCAATAAAAGGAGCTGTTGTTTCTTGTCTCTCTTGATGAGTTGGTGCAGCACTAATTACAATGAACTTTAAATCAATCTGCTTTAACAGTAGATTTTAAGAGAAATTGCATGCTGGAGATATGTAGTGAGTATAGTAAACTGTATTATTCCAACAGTTGTGAAGTAGAACTCTATTTTTGCTGCTTATATTTACTTCTCTTCGTGGTAGAAGATTTTGAAGTTGAAGCCCATGTCAGGCAAGCTGCTGTATATTTGAGGTTAACAGAAACTCTTTGCTCTGGTCCTGCTGTCCCTAAGCAAGCCAGCTATAAAAACTCCAAATTTCACTTTCTGCTAGAAAATTCCAGAGATTGTCAGTCTCTGTTTGAATGGGAAAGGAGGGAGAGAGCTTCACAGAAAACCTGCATGTGAATTTTCAAGTAATATGGCTTTCCATAATAGTCTAATATTAAGTGTGCTTTAATGTATTATTAATAAAATATTATTTAAGAACAGTGTTAATTGCTGTTCTCTCTAGCTCTCCTGCCATTTCTGGTTAACAAGTTTGGTTTCACTCAGTTTGAAGCATAAATTGGAATTAATCTTGGCTAAAAATCCATATGCAAATATTCACAGCACTGCTTTGTGTAATAGAGTGGCATTTGTGCTATTGTGTAGCCAGGTTCTTGCTACACAGAGCAAAGACCTGATAGGTTTGGAACTTTCTCCTCCTATAATCTCCCTGGACTCCTAATGCTGAAGAAGATGTTGGGTAATTAATTTGATGAAATCATGTTTTTCAAACCTCAGAAGGACTATTCCCCCTTTGTCTTCTGTACCTGGATCAAGGACAACTCCTCTAAGGGACATAGCAAGTTCACCAAAACCATCTGGGTCACCTGGGGTAGTTTGGGTTGAAGCCTGGCAGCTCCTCCATCTCCACTGCTGCTTCCTTCTCCTCCCTGTACAGCCAGAAACCTCATGGAAAGGTCTGACCCCTGTAAACCCTTGGTTCTGCAGGAACCCAGACTGCCCTGGTTCTTGTGGAATGACTCCATTTTTGTGTTTGAATGGATTTCCAGAACTGCTTTTCAAATATAAATACCTGCATATTTCACCATTACATTACAGGATGCCTTTACATTTCGAGACACCAGAGGTTCAGGGTAGTCATACTGTGAAAGCATCTCCTGTCTGACAAGTGCTGAATATTCTGTCAGTCAGATGGCAAAATGGCTCAATTTTGAACTGCAAAGTTGTCCAAATAGGAGTGAGACCATCATTAGAGCCACTAATAGCTAATGTGTCTAATCTGGCTACAATAAAATGGCTTGCCATCCTCTGAGGTGGTTAATGTTATTGAGCCCTAGCTGTTACAGATTGTTTAGAGGGTTTTTTTAGGGCCTAGTGCTGCTGAGATTATTTAGGCAAAACTGTTTTTACTTGTTGTCTGTAATTTGCTAAAGTAAATTACATACAGTAATACTTTTAGGATGGTTTTATTTAAAATACTGCAATTCATTAAAGGCAGAACTGAATCTTTTTATCTGCATTACAAGCTCCATACAACCACAAATCCCAAGCACTGTGTGTTTGTATGACACTTCTTTCATTGTTGTAGAGGGAGGGAGTGAATATGCTGTGGGGGGGCAGTGGGTCTGGGGCTGTCAGGAGCCCCACTGAACAGGCTGGGTGATGGTTCATACCTTAAAGGTTCTTCAGGAAGAGATGGGACAGTTCCTGTACGACAGCAGGAAGGCTTCATGAGATTTAGCCTGTGTTCTTGCTTCTGCTGCCTCATCCTGCGTGATGCTGAAAGGTCACCAGGGGTTGTTCTGGGGGTGACTTGATGAAGCTGGTGGCAGAGGTTCCCTGTGAACTCACTGTTCATGACCTGATTTCAGTCCAGAGCATCTGCTACAACTTGTCTTTGCTCCCCCTCTGACACGGCCAGACTGGCTCTGCTCACCTTGGCTGCTGGCTTCTCCTCTCCTTTCCACCAGATTTGTCCTCTTGTCCATCTTCCAGAGAAGCTGCTGCCCTGCAATCACACAGCAGGGTCAGTGGCTGCACTGGACAGAAGACCCAGGCTCTGGTGTTGCAGTGGGAACGTGAGCAGACTGTGCAGCCTCTTCTGCCCAGGCTTTGCTGTGTTCCCAGAGTGCCAGAGCCTTTCCCACCATAACTCCTCTGGTCAGCTGCTCCTTGCCGGCTGTTCCTCTACCTGGAGCACAGTCACAGGAGGGGATCCCCCTGTGCACATCCCTGCTCATTCTGGAGTGCATTAACTCAGAGCCACAATTCCAGGTCCCTGCCCCACCTGGCTGTGACAGATGCCATGGCCGAGTCAGCCAGGTTTCCTGAGTTCAGATGGCTTTTCTTTCCTTCTCTTTTTATGTCAGCACTGCAAAGTAAATGAGTGTTGGGATCCTCATTGGGCTATTTCAGGGCAAATCTGAGATTATACTTCGTATTGCTCTCTTTAGATAAGAGTTTGGCCCTTCTTAAACAGCTTCATCAGATACAGAATTATTCCTGCTTTCTCTAGATGCACATGAAGGATGGAGTTAGGAGCAGACCTGGGAGATGCTGGATTAGGTTAGTTCTGCCTCTATGCCCTGAGAAGCCCTGCCTTGAAACTGATGGATATGCCCACATGTTGAACCAAATCCAGTTCATCTTTCTGTCCTGAGTAGGTGTTGCTACTGCCTGACTGTGTTTTCATCAACATTTTACTCGATCTTCTTGTTGTTGTTGTTGTTGTATTTGCTCCATTGGTGATAAATGGAGTATTTGTAGTTTGTGGTTTCCAGCTGAGATGAGAAGTTGTTTTGGTGAAGAAGCACAATTATGAAGAGCAGGTTAAAGGTGAGAGGAAAGAAATGTTCTTATTGCATGTTATTATTTGGAGGCTGTGATGAAGAAAGCAAGTAGAGAGGCTTGGCTCCATATCTTCAAGGGGAGACCTGAATGACATGGAAACAATGAGACAGTTACCTGAGTTAGCTCACAGTGGCTTTGCAGATGAGAGCCATGCTGGCAAGATAGGGATTGATTTAAATTCCTCACTTCCAGCTCCTGCTCTCCTCTTCCCTGGACCCTAAGCAGCATTTTCTGACAGACTTTGATTCGCAGTCCTAGCGAAACAGAGCGCTGAGGTCCCTGGTACCTTGCACAGTGTTGGATTGCTGCTCTCCTTTGGATTTATAAAAAGCCCAGTCTGCCAGTGTACATGGAAGGATGTAGCCAGCTCCCTGAGGCTCTTTGCTGTTAGCTGGGAGCAGCTAAAGGCCCACAGCCAGGCACTGGGGAGCAGCAGGAACAGAGACTTTGCTGGAATTTAGGCTGCCCAGCTGGGGCCCCGAAAGTCTGGCATGGGTACACCCAGACACTGCTGGATCTGTGCATTTACCACTTGTGCTTCCCCTTTTCTTGCTGTGTAGTGGATGGAATGGGCACTGAGTCATCCATACAATGAAGCAAGGAGTGATGTATTCCTCTAGCTGTAATTTTCATCTTCAGAGCAGCCGAGAGTGTTGCTCCCATTTGGAGTGTGTTCAGTGACATATATGAAAATTGCTATTTTTGAGGCTAGTTGCTAGTAGGTAAATGCATGGCAAATGAATTGTCTTTCACCCTTTGGAATTTACCTTTCCCCAGTGTGGATGAATCTCACTGAATGAGGAAGCTGTTTCGACTGCAGTCTTCTGTTGTTCCAGTTTTCTGAACACCAAAAAATACATAAATTTTAAATCCCTAGATATACATTAATCTTTTTCTGTATGCTGCATGGGGTTCTCAAAATGCAAGGAAATTGCTCCTGCTGCTAAATCATTTGAACATAGCTGCATACAGTTAAATTGAGGCTGAATCACATTAATCCAAGCTAAGTAGTGTTTGTAAACCTGGGTGTAGATTCAGCTTTTGTCATGTCACGATTTTTACATACAGATGACCAGAGATTCTCCTCCCAGGTCTTGGAATTTAACCTGATTAGATAAACAGCAGATGGGGTGGGACAAGCCACTGATAAGTGCCTGGACCCTGGCAAAGCCTTTTTTTCTGTGAAGTGTTTGCTACAGAAGCTCTGAGCCTCATGAAGAAGCTGTGCCTGTTGCCTTGACCTCAGTGGTATTTGAAAATTTTAACAAGGTGAATTATATTGTGGAGAACTAAATCCTGGCTTTCACCAGGATTCTGGAGGTCACTTTCCCACTGCTCCATTTGGGATAAAGGTCAAAGCTGTGAAATTAGATTCTTATACAATATCTTATGGCTAGCAGAATAGTGTGGGGTTTTGTTGTTATTGCATTAAATCAACAGACTTTTATTTTTACTTCTGTTCCATTTGCTGGAAAATGCCCTCCTTAATTTCTTGGTTTAGAGATGCTCTTTTCAAATGGAGATGTGGCTACAGTGAGGCTTGTAAAGCTGCTGGGAACAGCTGAATAGAAATGGTTAACATTTTTTATGTCTTTCATGTTTGCTGAGAGTATCCTGAACATTTCCTGAACAACCACTGTGTTTATATTTTTTCCCTCTTTTTTCCCCTCTACCTCTTCTTCGGCCTGTTCCTATTCTTAAGCTGCTTGAGGCCTTCCTCAGCTTTAAGGAGAGCCCCAGACTATTGGAGTGGCTCCTTTTATAATTATTCAATCAATATTCACAATAGTGATACAAAGAACTTGTGTTAAATTCTTTACTGCTTTATCTCCTACCCCACCTGAACTAACAATACCCTTCCCCAGAGTCTTGCACCTCCCACTGATGATCAGGGCATCTGTTTTGCATCCTTGATGTTCCAGTTGTTGGCTATCAGGCTTTCCAGGCAAAGTGCAGACTTTGCCTTCATGTATTGGCAAGAAAAGGGCTTTACTTATCAGGTTGCCTCTGCTCTGAGGAAGCACCACCAGCTTCAAGTTAAAAGTTGCTATATAGCTCTCCTATATTTTAAGAAGTGCTGGGAAAACAGATCATCATCTCTTTTCCTTGCTTTCTTGTGGGAAAAACTTGCTCTGCATATTTCTGGAATGCCAGGAGTGGCCGTTGCTGTAATAGAGAAATAAAAGCTTTGTATTTCCTGTCAGAGATGGAAGACAAACAAACAAGACACTTTTTTTTTCCCCAGTGAAAAGATTTTAATATTTTCCTATGTGGTCCATCCTGGCCAATGTCAGCTCTTGGAATTTTATTTCATCTGCCTCAGAGTTTGGAGGTTCTCTGGTTGGTCCTGCAGTGTGGTGGTATCCCAGGGCAGGGTGATGAGGCACCCAGTGCTGTAGGCAGTGTCCAGAAATGCCAGAAGAGTTGAGGAGACCAGTCCAAAAAGCTGTAACTGTGCAGTGAGTGGGTGATGCTGAACCCAAAGCTCTCTGATTGGTATCTGCCTTTCTCAGTGAGTCAGTAACATTCAGGCCCAATGGCAAATAGGATGAAGACTGTCAGGTTACTCATCTGGGCTTCATCCTCCTGCTTGAACTGCCAGGGGACACTGGGTTTTGGTTCCCCATCTGCTTCTGCACAAAAGGAGGCAGATTTACAAAGGGAGTTAAGGGAGCTGTGTGCATGACAGGATTATCTCTTGTAACTGAACGTCAGGTCTAGGTCACCACTGGTGTCAGCTGGGAATTCTGTGAATAATCATCACTGCCCAGAAATTGTTGTTTTTACAGTGCCATAAGCTTGCAGAGAGACATTCTGTGCTCCGGAGGATTTTCCTTCCAAGAATGTGTGTAGTGACATCCCGGCTATGCAGATTAGGAATTTTGATGAATGGGGTGGGTTTCCCATCTGTTAGTGCAGTTTTTAATGTGAAGGAATGTTACAGGCACACAGTTTGGGTGCTGGGAGTGGGGCTGTGCCCAGCCCCATCCCTGATGGGCTGCAGCTGTGAAAAGCAGGTGCCCAGCATTGCAGGCAATGAGCCAGGGGGTACAGAGGTGTGTGACAGTCACAGAGGGGACAGAGGGCACACAGGTGCACTGCATCAACACCAGGGGTATGAAAGGCTGGGCTGAAGAACAATAAAGGGCATTTGCCTGCAGCATTCTTTGGTGTTGGTTGTGGCTCCCCTGTGGCTCTGCTAAAGGAATATCTGGGCAGGCTGTGTGGATGTTCTCTGGAGGGGTGATCCAATACCTGGCTGCAGGTTTGGTGAATACTGGCTCTTCCTGCTGCTAGAGCCTGGGGTACCAGCTCTGTACTTATGAAATGTGCAATGCATTTGTTTTAGTATTTTTCTTCTTTCCAGGACTTCCACTGAAGCATTTATCTATTTCAGAGAGAATAGTAGAGCTCTTTATTCCACTTTTAGCATTCACTAGGGATATTCACTAGAAACTACTGTTCCTGGACAGTAATTCATATACAGTATAAAGAATGAATTGTCAGCTACTGGTGAAATTCAGATTCTCTGCTTCTGCTCCACCTGTGAGTTCTGTCACTGAGACAACAGTGGTGAGTGCTGCAGCAGACACTCGTAACTGGAATCTAATCTTTAGATTATCCTTGCTCACTGTGCATGATTTACTGCCATCCACTCAGGCCAAGTTACCTTCTTATTTGCCTGAGCGAGGTTCAGACTCTTTGCAGTCTCCTGTGTTGTGCCATTTAGTGCTTAATGGCAGTGTAAAAAGCATGAGAATGAATCCATATAGGATGTGGCTGTAATGTGGGCTCGAAAGGAGATGCCATGTTCATGAGGCAGGAGCAGAGGAATGCTGCTGGATTAAAGAATGATGAAGTGAGCACTCTGTCTACAGCTTGTTTCAAGATTGACTTGAAAAATAATCTTGAGATTGATAAATACCTACTGTATTTAATTGTTTATTTGCTTTTAGACCTCTGTAATTTTATGATATAATTAAGAAATGGGTTCAGAAACTTTGGTCTGTCTCTACATAAGTCTGTAAAGCAAATAGCTCACCTGTAAGTGCTCAGAAGGTTGATGTATCTACCACTATTCCTCACTTATGTGGAGAGGAGGGTGAGGTTTATCACTGTGGTGCTCTTCATTTAGCATTATGAGGAGGACATTTTTTGCCAAGGACCAGGATTCCTGCTCTTCTGAGGCTCAGCAGGTCAGGGGATTTCACCTGGCTTGGTGATGCTCACTCCTCTGTCAGAGCAAAGCAGGAAAGGATGCTGAACTGTGCCTTTTGAGGCTGGGGGCATTCAATGCAGCTTGGAGAATGCCCACCCTTGCTCTGCAGTCAGGTGGGTTTGTGACAGCCTTGTTTTTGTGGGATAGAAATGAGACTGAATGCTTCAATCCTCATAACTGCAGGGAAGTGCTTGTAAATGTGATTGGCCCCCAAAAGCAAGTAAAAATCCAGTGTGGGTTGTTGTAATTCAGATGCCTCATTTCTGTGTTTAATCATCATTTTGGAGGTCTGACTCACAGTTTTTAAGTGCTAGGGATTGCTATAGTGAGAATTACATATCAGCCTATAATTAGATGCATTTTTTTAATTAAGGAAACTGCAACAGTGAAGGGAATAAGAGAAACAAAACCAATCTGGGCATTCCTTCATAGGTCATATTATTGAACATTTTGTCTTGGCAGCCAGCAAGCATCTAGCACAAACACACTTGCTGAGCCTTATGGACAAATGCTGAACATCTCCAGGTTTGTGTATGCCCAGCTGCACAAGGCAGTAAAAATGGACATGAGATATTTATTCTTCCTATCCTCTTTCAGCCATTGCCTTTAAGTGTATCCAGAAGGGAATGGCAGGGTGTGCTGTTCCAGCTTTCTGATCCACAAATAGGAACAAGGAAATTAACCTATCAATAGAGAAATTGTGTGTTTTGATAGATCTGTTTAGACAACAGAACAAGTGGAAAACACTTATTTAATGTAGTTCAGTAAATGTTAATGGGTCCAGCCTCTGACAATGTGTTTATTTTTGCCTTGGGTCTTTGATGCTTTCTCTCATTTAGAAAACTAAGCAAACTGTTTTGTGCTTCACTTGTCTAACAGGCCATTGTTACTGAAAGTCTTGTACTAATAGGGTTGAGTTTGTTGTTTTTCCCCACCTACTCTGTGGGAAAATGCTGAGTTGGTTTTACAAATCGAGTACAAATTCAGTTTTGTCATCTCCTGCAGAAGAGTAGATCTGCATCACAGAGGAAAGCCAAGTTCCTGTGCTGGTGTGGGGGGAAATAAATGGGCTGCTGGGCTTGCAGGGCAGGGGAAATGGGCTCTCTTCCCTGTGGCATGTGCAGGGTGCTGTCACTTGAAATCAGGCTCAGCCCAGATGAATATGAGCTTGCTCAGCACTTTAGAGCTTACTCAGTTCTTTCCCAGAGAACTTTTAGCTCCATCATTTGGTTTCAGATGGTGTCTTGTGTGGCTCTGCAGTCTATCTGGTGAGACTACAACTCCTTTCCATTTAAGATCAATAACTTGTTTTGCCTTGGACAAATGAAAAAGAAATTCCAAAGTCGTGGGAAGTAAGTTGTAAGTAAATTCCACTCGTGAATTGCTGCACATTTCCAGCAGCAATTTACAGGTGTTTCTTAAAAACCTGGATAACTGCTAAGAACAGACTAGCTTTAAACAAGTTTAAGAAAAAAATGGCCAGACATTACCATTTCATCATCACCTTTTTGGGGCTGAATGTATTGCAGAGGAAGGTCTCCTAAAACACACTGGATGAGTGATTGAGCACATAAACATGATTTTAAAAGTATTTTTAAACCAACTTTCAGGCAGTATTCCTGTCTTAAGAAGCCGCGTTGCAGGACTAAGTAGGTTGAATTAATTATTTAGTGATTTTTTAACTTTTATTCTCATACTGAGTAGATATCTTGGATAAATTTCTTGAAGGATGTTTAGGACTTTCACTTGCTCTTTTTAGCAGCAGCTTTTAAATGCTGATGCTGTAAAAGACCATAAACCTTCAGAAAGTTAATTGACAGTGAAAAGCACTTTGTGTCCTCTGGGCTGGTGCTTCTCTCAGCAGCTGATACTCCTCCTCTGAAAAGAGGAGTGGGGAGCACCCTTGGGGTTTCTTCCCTCCTTTCCCTGGTCCTGCCCTCACATCCCTGCCTGCCTGGAGGTGGTGGCTGTGCCTGCTGTCCCCTGGGAATTTACAGGTGACACCATGGGCATGCCTGCTCCACTTGTGCCCTGGCCTTTTGGAAAAGGATTGCCTTCATGCTTTGGATCGTTTCCAGAACTCCCTCAGCTATCAACAGCAACTCTTCCCACTTCAAAGAGTAGTGTGTTCTATAAATAGTGGTGCAAACTGGGCTCTGGTTGTGTTCCAGATCCCTCAACTTGTTCTGTCCCTGGTGGCAGGAGAGGCAGCAGGGGCAGGGGGCACAGCTCTGCCAGCTTTAGTCTTGTGCTGGCTGCTCTCAGGAGCAGCCTTCCTTCACATCTTCTTGTTCTTACTCAAAAGCTGAGTTTTCCCTTGGGAAAAGGGTCAGAACCCTCTGGTGGACTGAAAGGAAAGGAGTGCAGAGTGGAGTGCTCCAGAAGGAGGGAAAATGCTCTTGGAGGGAAGGAGGGGGTGAGATGAAGAAGCCTTGGCAGGTTTGAAGGGAGGTGGAAGATTGCTGGGATTAACACAGTAGAGACAAGGAGTTTGGAGCAGCAGGGGCACTGAAGAAGAAGAAACACAAAAAGCAGAGAATAAAATAAAGAAATGTTTATGTGAAGCAGAATAGCAGAGAAAGACCATAGTTAGGAAATCTGAGAACAAGTATGTGGCTAAATCAGAAAAGCAGTCAATTAAGGGTAAAACATTCAGTGAAGTGGACAATTCAAGGACCCCTCTGTTGGTTAAGCAAGATAACCCAAGGAAGTAACAAGTAATTAAAACAGTGTGAGGTAAATGATCATTTCAGTGAAGAAGCTCAAGTATCAATGGAAGGAGATCACTTGAGTAAATGGAGGGTCCAGTTTCAATGGCCAGAGGTATAAGAGAGACTATGAGACCATAATAGGAGAGGGTGTTTTCATGCCACAAGCGATGAGAATCATTTTGCTCTAGAGATGACTGTTGAAGTGGTGAGATTTGGAAGGGGAGTGATGAAATATGTGGAGTACAGCCCACTCACTGCAGCTATCTCTGGTACCTGTCCTACTTAAGAGCTGTGGTAGGGAAAATGTCCATATGGTTAGCAAAAAGACAGGAAAACAACATTTGCTGCTCTGTTTTTTTCATTCTCTGATTGCATTTTGCCAACCAGACAGTCCACAGGCTTGATATCCAGTGCACTTTCTTTGCTGAGGGTTAATTGCCTTTTGGGGCACCAGCAGCTCAGGCTGAGGGATGATGAATTACAGCAGGCAATTCTTTGACTTCTCATATCTCAAAATGGGGTTGGTTACTTTGGTTTTGGGGTGCTACTTTAAACCAAAGGCATCTTTGTTCTGTCTGGATGCCATCCACAGCACTTCTGGTGAGATGACTTCTCACTGCATGTTCCAGTAGGATCATACCTGTTGCTGGCATCAGATGGATGTGTTCATAGTGAGTATTCAGAAAGAGCTCCAAGCACCACTGTTCATGTTCTGGGGATATTCAGCTACTTCAGAACTCCTTGGCCAGTGTTGGTTCCAAGCTTTGGGGCAGCTCTGGGAAGGTGAGGGATTTGTGGGGGTGGACAGGGAGCTTCCACACTTCTGGCTGTCACATGCCAGCATCTTCTCCAGAGTGATCTTGCTCTGCAGGAGGCAGAGTGCAGAGCAGTGACATTCTGGCTCTTGGGTGTTGTTTTCTCTCTCTCTCTCCTCTGCAACATTTCCATCATGTAGCTTCTGCCCCAAATATGCCTACTTCCCAATGGCTGTAGGAATCCTGTGGGGATCTGCAGGAGGTTTGTGAGAGGTGTGCAGCACAAATCAGCTGATAATGGACTTCTATTGAACTGCATAAAACCACAGAATTGTCTATAGCAGGACTGAATACTATATCAGGTCCTTTTTAGTTTATTTTCCTATCCTAAGGAGATATCCCTTCTCCCTGTCAAGGCTTGGCACCAAATGCTGCAGACAAAGTCATGCAATAAATGTAGCAGTAGTATGATCTCCCAAATAAATCAGTGTCTCAGGTTCTCAGCATTTTGAGACTTCATTTAGCTTTCACTAACTGAGTTTAACACCTCATTCCAAATTACTGTTGTTACTTACAACAACCTTCCATGTTCTTGGTGCTTACATAAACGATCAGTTCCTTCTTAACCTTCATTATGCTTAATTAAGGAAGTGCAACTGTTCTTGGAATGGTTAGCAGATTGCTGCTTAATCACTTTAAAAAAAAGTTTCTTCTTTGGCTCATACATCCCTTTTGTACTAATTTGCTTTTTTCTCTGGTTGATTTTTAGATTGTGACATTGTACCAGAAAACAAAATGTCACCATGCTGTTGAAAACTGAATAGCTCATCTTCAACCCTCTAGTAAACAGTTTAATTGCTGTGGAAACTGAATTATTGCTCTCTAAAATTGTTCAGCTGTTGCTTCTTTGCTTCTGGTTGCTTCTGAACTGATCCTTTTTTTTTTTCCTCTAAATAATTCACTGCATAGCTTTCTTGAAATGAGTAGCATAGACCAACTGGCCATGATTCAGTAGAGCTCTGTACCTTGTCATGCATTCTTGAGCTGCAACGTGAATTTTCAAGACGAATTTGAGACCTAAAAAGGTGATAGTTGGACTGCCCAGCTGGTGGATGCTTCCAAATCAGCTGTATCAGGCCTGGGAGCTGAGGCTGGGTCAGAGAGAAAAGAATGTTGGGTGAACTTTTGTGCAGTACACATCCTGTAGGGTGGGAATCTCTTCATGCAGGTCAAGAGGCTGACAGGTATTTTCCTGATAGAGCACTTTTTTTATCTTTACTGGGTAGCAGGCAGGAAAACCACAGATTCAGTCAGTTCTTTGTGGAATAAGTCCAGAGCTGCCCTGAGAAGTTGAGGCCAAAGGGGTCAGAAGGAGAGAATCCCCTGGGTGGCCATTTCTTGGGGATGTGAGATCCTTGTTTCCAACACGTGGATTCCACAATGTTCCTGAAGGGTTACGAGCTACTTCCAGTGCAGGCTGACAAGTTCAAGCTCAGTCAGCAAGTCAGAGCTCTGCCACCTTCCTTCCTCACTCCCCAGGATCCTGAGTGCAGTGTTTCATGGGCCAGTGGTTTTATTGATCAGATATCCCCAGTCAGGGCTTTCTTGTCAGTGAACAGCAGCTCCAGCTGTCAGCTGAGCCATCCATACCTGTAGCAAAAATCATCCCTGACACACTCCAGGAATCTCCCAGGTTGCTGAATCACTCTGTGCTGCCCTTGCTGTGGCTGTCAGGGACAGAGATACAAGTCCCCTGGTGGACCCAGGGTTTGTGATCCAGGGATTTCCGTGAGTCTGTTAAAGGAGGTTTCTGTTCCCAGCACCATGCTGCATTCTTTGGGAATGGAGGATGGGTTCCTAGGTGAAAGCAGACTCAGGTTGGAGACACTAGCCTGAGAGACTGCCTGGCTGTGAGTTTTATGTCTTGTTGGAAAGGACTGGTTTATAAATTCCTCCCTCAGATCTTTTCAAAACCTAGTTCAAGTATTTTTAATATTTAGATTTCTTTGGACTATGGGTAGTCTGTGAAAACTGAAGTGTGGCAGCTAATTAAATTTAGGAATTTGACAGTACTTCAACCCAAAATAGTTTCCTGTGATACGTGTGGCTGTATATGTCAAACTCTTCAGGCTTGGCTTTTATTTAGAATTTCGTAGTGTTGCAATAAATATAACTTTTGCAGGCATTTCAAGGTGGCATGTTTTGCTTTGCTGTAGTATGCTAGGCAGCTCCCCAAACAGCACCAGCTCTCCTGTTTACTACCTTTACTCCAAGGGATCCTGTAACTGGCTTCTCTCAGAATAAAGAAGTCTGTAAAGGATGGGAAACTCAGTCAGAAAGAGAGGGGGAAAGTAGAAGTCCAGACTTGATTTCTGCCAGCAAAACAACATTTCCTGTAGCCATTCTGCAGCACTTGGAAGCCCAGGGCTTCCCAGACTCACCCAGGAATGTGATTGTACAGCTGGGGCAGGTCTGACAGATGGCAGGGCCAGGAGAGGTGGGTGGGAAAGAAAACATCTTGGCAAGATGGATAGGAGTCATAGCACGTGGTAATCTCTGTTGTTTGAGTTTGACAGGCTTTTAGGAATTCTAATCTCACAGGGAGTGTTGGTTTGTTAAAGCCCACCAGATTGGGCAGAGGGGGAAGTTGGATGAATTACAGAGAGTTGTTGGTAAGCTGGCAGCACTGTTGAGACCAAATGGTAAAAGATTACTTCTGCATTAGCATTTTGTCCTTTCTGATGTGGTGCTAGCAAGAGTAAGGCAGTGTTCGTTACTGAGGTGTATTCAGGAAGGAAAAAAGTCACTTTCCTGCATGCAAAATGGAGCTTTGACCATCTCAAATCAATTAATACAACACACAGCTGTCACTCAGCCACTGGGAGTGGAAATAGGAGAGTAGCAAAAAGAAATTCTGTGATCCAGCATTTGCTTCTGCTTTTGTTTCATCATAAGAGTCCCTGATGATCATCAATAAACTCGATTTTTGGGTTTTACTAGAGAGAAAGGTGTGAAGACAAACAGGGTGTATGGCCTCTTGTTCTTGGAACAGGTGTCTGGAGGTGATGTGTGAAAGCATCTCAGCTGATCTTCCCTGTAAGAACAGACTCCTCTCAACCCCGAACTGGTGGGATCTTTCAGAAAATCTGTAAAGAGGCAAAATATTTCAACTACTATGGAGTTCAATATGAGTGCAAGGTTACTACCACATAACTTTTTCCTGTGGCTTCATCAAAAGAGACTTTAAAAGGGTTGAAATTGGGGTTTCTGATAAAAAGAGGTTCCAATTTGGAAATGTCTTTCCTTTATTTTAATCTATTTAGTGCCTTTAGCAAAGTGTTTGCATCAGTAAAGTGACTTTATAGCACCTAGCACTCAGGCAAGGTTCGAAACACATTAGCAAAACTTCAAAAATTAAGCTTTTACCTGCAAACAGAGGAATTGCAAGTTCGAGGTGTGTTTCAGATAAACGGCTCTGGTTTAATCTGTGGTAATTCTACAGTTCTTGTTCATCTGTTAGAAGCCATCTCTCAGCATTGAGAAGGACCACTGAACTCAGCTCAGAAATATCTCTGGATCCCTGGCCAGCTGATGGTCAGCTGTTCACAGAAGTGATGTTGGAAGGCTGTAAGATAAGTCCAGTGTCTGTGTTTGGTGATGCATTAAATCCTGGTTTTCATCCAAAATCAGACTATTACAGCTTAATTGGTGCATCATTCTGGGTGTACAGCAGCAGCAAAGAGCACACTGTTTTGTCAGTGTCCATCTCAAGGGAGCTAAAGCAGGGCATTATTTGGCATTTATGGATTGTTGTCGCCTTTCCAGTCAGTAGGAAATGTGATGTAACTGGAATCTCAAATCATAAAACACTCTAAGAAATTTCTCTCACTGGCAGATTTCATCCAAGTAAAACAGAATAATAGAAGTCTTAAGTGTAGCGGGTTCCTACCAGTTTCATGAAAAACTGGATAAAAGAGAGAGGTCAAGCCCAAGGTTTCCTATTTTGTTTAGCCAGCTCATCCTGCTGGCTGGCAGGCATCAGATGGATGCTTCCAGGCAAAACTCATTCCACCTCCTAAACCATTGATAGTTATGAGATGTGGGAAGCATTTTCTAAGGAATGAGAGGAACAGGTTTCTCTGCAAAACTGGGCTTCCTTCAGTCTGTTCCTTCCGATTTATTCATCCACCTTTGATGAGTTAAAACTTTTCTCCAGATGTGCACCTTCATATGCCTTTGAAAATATATTGGTTTTTCATGCCTTTTCCTGTGACATTTTTAGATGTTCTTGTCTCTGTCACATGTATAGGCAATGGCTGCTGGGTTACATACAGGTTTTGCATCAAAAACCACTTGGAGTGATAAATGCAAGAGTATTCCTTTCCTCTCCATTTCTGTTACCTCAGCTTTTAGAAAATCAGTGTAATGAAGGAAGTTTTTTTCTTCTTTTCTGTCTAGTCCACCTTTTATCAAGGGGCATGAGTGAACTGATCAAGGTAGTGAAAAGCACCCCATGGACTTTTTTGGATTGGAGCATGGGGGCACTTTTGCAAGGAGCATTACTTACAGGGCTTTTATCTGGGCTGCAGAACCAGGTGGAGAAGCTGCTGTGGTGTGATAAGTGACTGCTTAGACCCAGGTGGGACCTATCAACACTTCGGGTAGTGCAAGCTCAAATGTGAGATTAGAGCTGCTCAATTAATTTTTAGTGAATTGCCTTCTCCTTATAACTTGTATTTCAAAGCTTGCAAGCAGGCTTTGTGCATAGGCATTTGAGACAAGGCTTCATGAATCAAAATGTGTTTCTCTGAAAGGAAGTGAACAATTCTGTGTTGCAGTTGCTTTTCAGATCAAAGCTGCTCCAAATTTAAGTAAAATAATTGGTAGGGGGAAAGGTAAACTAAAAGCTTGCCAAGTGATCTGGTAGATTTTATTCACTCAGTTACAGAATCATAGAATGGCCTGGGTTGGAACAAACCTTAAAGATTATCTCATTCCCAGCCCCTGCCATGGGCAGGGACATCTTCCACTGTCCCAGGTTGTTCAGAGCCCCACCCAACCTGGCCTTGGACACGTCCAGGGATGGGGCAGCCACAGCTGCTCTGGGCAACCTCACAGGGAAGAATTTTATCCCAATATCCAATCTAAACCTGTCAGTGTGAAGCCATTCCCCCTTGTCCTGTCACTCCAGGCCCTTGTAAATGATCTCTCTTCATCATCCTGTAGGATCTCTTCAAGCACCAGAGGTCACCCCAAAGCTTCTCTTTCCAGGCTGAAAAATCCCAGTTCTCTCAGCTTTGTAGCCTGGTTTCTTCTAGTTCACAAAGATTGTTCAATCAAAAAGGTAGTCCCTAGAAAATGTTAGCATCATCTGTATTTCTCCATTTTAAATGTGCCTAAATGTACTATCAAAATCAAATCCCCCATTTGCTGTGACACTTTGAATGTGTCTGGAAGAAAAATGTATCACTTGTATATTTAATAAAAAAATAGAGTTAAACAAAATCAGAGATTAGGATGAGGTGCTGCAATGACTGACTGCTCAGATTTTACCTTCTGGAAGGCAGCAGGGTTTGTTTGTTCAAGGCCAAGGCAGCAAGGATAGTGTAACCATATTATCCCACAGGATGAAAAAAAAACAGTTTTACATTTCTTTTACAGTCTGGGAAACAGAACTTTGAACTCTGTGTGGGTGTCACCAGATCAGTGATTTTAAAATAGGTAATGAAAACCCAAATATTCTCTGGATAAATCAAAATAGGTAGTAAAAACTATATTCTTGGGTTAAATAAAATACTTTGTTTCCCTTTTGGGCACCTCAAAAAAGCCCAGAAAAAAACTTTAAAAAAATACTGATGATCCAGAAAACGTGCAAGTTCTTGATTCCATGGTTTCCTCCCCAGCTATTAATTTGGTAATTTGTAGCAAATTGTCATTAATTTATAGTTTAATTTCTCACTTTAAAAAGTCACAGCACCTCTGTTGCTAAGCTAATGAAGATGTTTTTCATGAATTTTCCTTATTCTGTGGTCTCTGCAATGTAACTTCCTTCCTTTCATGCAGTTTGCAGTGCCAGGCATGATTTACTGTCTGCAACCTTTTTGTTGCCCTGATAACTTTCCTCTCTTGAGGAAGTTGGGGAAATATGACGTGATCCTTGTAAAGTCCAGATACCAGAAATTGCTATAGGTGGCATTGAAGTAGGCTGAGAGTCTCACATCAATAAACAATATAATAATAAATGTGAGGAGGAAAACAGTTATGCCTTTAGTCTCTGTAAAAATCTTAGCACATTGCAGAGACCTTGGCTGGGGAGTAAATCAGATTATCTCTGTTCTGCTCTTTGCTATCCACCCTTTTCATGTTTCTTTTTTGTTGCATTTAGACCCAGCATTCTTCAAGCTTGGGTAACTGGGTGTTTTTGGGAGTGAGCCTATGCACAGCAATGTATTCTTGATTTTGGTGTTATATTTGGCAAAGGTCTTAATTTTAGCTAGAGCTTCAACTCTGGCTGTTGTCCCAAAACCCCAGTTTGGGATGCTTTTGTGCAAATCAAGAGCATTTGCATTGGCTGTTCTCTTATTCATTTGGTACTTGTCCAGGTGATCTTTCTTAGGAGGGAGGTTTTAAGATCATATTCCCACACAGTTGTGCTGAGGATAATTTTTTATTTACTCTTGAGTGGGGGGGTATGCCTGGAGTAGTAAGGTGTTTTAAACACCATGAAAACCTCAAAGTCTCAGTGAATTCTTCAAGATAATCCCCAGTTACGAGGATTAGACTGAGCTTTTTAGGAAAGGAGAAATTCAATGTGTGTGACCAAACCCAGCAATGTTTTCACAGAATATTCAGAAGCCAAATGTCAGCTGCAGCTCCAAGCTCACTGACTCTAGTACAACCAGTGATTTTACTGTTATTGAATGGCTTTGTAGAGTTCTGTAGGGCCATAAAATTCCCAGACTGCCAGCTTGGAGCAAAAAATGGCCAGAAATAAAGCCATTATGTGGTGTTTGAGAGGGCCCTGGGACAAGTGCAGTCATTGGCTGCTGCCTGCTCTGGGAGATGGGATATGAGCCTGGATTTTTTGTCTGTTCTTGGATGGCATGGGATGCAGGAGTATTGAGAGGCCAGTTTGTCCCTGTAGTTGGCAGGGGGCTAGCTACCCTAGAAATAAGTCTTTATTTAGAATGAAATACTAAGGGGTGGATCTTGAGAAAGAGAGAATAGCCACAGGAATTATGGGGAGAGTAAAAAGCTTTGTTCATAGCAAGAAGTTCAGGAAACTCCAACCTTTTTGCTCATCAGAGGGGAGGTTGAAATTTCAGCAGCCTCCTTTAAGGGTCTCTTAAAGGAGGGAGGAAAACTAATTTAAAAATCAGCCAAAACCTGAAATGCCAAAAAATCTGAACAGGGTACTAAGGACAATATATTATTATGCAGTGATTTTAGTTTCTCCCCTGCCACCAAAACTTCTTGCAAAAACGTGGGCATGTGTTGTTCTTATGGGAACATTACACCAAAGACTTAATGAGGAGAATTTCAGGATCAGATTTTGAGACTGTTGGAGGTGGTCAAGCCAGATGTGTTTCAGAGCCAGTACTGATGTTAATCCCTGAAGTATTTCCAGTAGAGAGTGCACATGCTGGGAAATAGGTGTGCATTGAGTTGAGGACTGCACAAGGCTCTTGGTAGGTCTTCCTGCCTCTGCTGGGGGTGTGTAGATGGCAGCAATTAATAAATTGCACTGAAATGGATTTGTGCCAATCCTCCCTGGTGAACCCAAGCGACCTCCTGCTCTCTGGTTTCCAGCAGCCCCACAAAACTCTGGGTCTGAGGCAAGGCCTGATGGTTTTGTCTTGACACCAACCAAAACTCCAAAGCCAGATACTTTTTTTTTTCCCCCTGGGCCTTCAGATTGATTTGATGCTGAAGCAAAACAAGGGAAGTTGAGGCAGATGGGAGCTGCCACGTCAAGGGAAGGTTTGTGTCAGGCTGTGCTGTCACATCCTGGCTCTGCTTGGTAGTCACCAGATCAAGGTTAGCATGATGCCACCTAAATCCAGGCAGCTGAGCAGAGTCTGACTAAAGCAATTCATTTCACAAAATATTTTTGTCTCAGACTTGGATGCAAGCCTCAGTCATTATTTTAATGCTCCATTAAAGCCATACTGTAATGAAATAGTAAGTCCCATGTTAAAATTTTTGTGCAATGGTTGAATCAATGCCCTTGTTCAGTGAGGACATTGCTGGGACCTGCAGGAGCTGCATCAAGCTGTCTCTTCTGCCCTTTCCCCATCCACGTGCTCTGGATCATCCTTGTTTTTTGAGCGCTTCCAGGCATGGTGACTCCAGCACTTCCCTGCAGGATCTCTGTGGAGGTGCCTTCCTCTTGCTGCTGCCCAAGTGGTTCCCCCTCAGTCTGTTCTCTTTCACGTGAATGCAGTGTATCTCACTTGCATGGATTTAGAAGGAAGAAGCTGGGAGGATGGATTTTGCCCCCCTGCCTTGCAGAGTGCTGGTGGTGCTCCATGCAGGGCAGCATCCCAAGGCAGCTGGGAAATGGAGCTGTGCTGGCCAGGCAGGGCCCCACCTGCACAGAACAGACACCTAAAGCTGTGACCTCCTGGCTGACAGCCCATGCCATGGAATTGTCCATTTTTCCTTTTAGATGCTTTATTTCTGCTTTTGGGATGTTCAGGGCAGCTCCTGTGTCATTATTGACTGGTACTTGAGTCAAACCAGGGTGTGATTAAGCATGAACTGTCTGAAGCTAAAATCAGACTGCAAAGTTTGTTAACTTGAGGTGAAGAATAAGTAGTTTGGGAGTTCTATGAAAGTTTTTGTGGATGAAGTCAGGTTAATACCTCAGTACTGAGTCTGCCTTTTGCTTAATGACCTGCCTGGTGCCCCATTACAGCTGAAATCTGGGGGCTTGAAGTGACATTCTCCAAGGAACATTTCTCCTGCTTCTCTCACAAGTAGGGATTTGTCCCCTGAGTGCTCTTGGATCTGAGGGCCCCCAGTGCCTTTTCAATCCCAGTATTAGGTCCTCTCACATACAGGTTTTCTCTGAATTGGAGAGAACTTTGAACCAAAAGCATATTGTTTATGTCCTGTGAGTGAAGGAATGCTCGTAGTGAGCTGAGATTCCTGACTCAAAGCTGCTGCAGTTCTGCAAATTCTAGCACAACATTTATGCTGTACATCTTAATCAAGCCCAGCCAACAGTTCAGTCTCCCCTGTCCTGCAAAGTGCCCTGCTAGAGGTTTGTATTTGAATCCATCCTGCTTTTAAATCAACATTTTCCTATGAGGCTTTTCTTGCTTGGTAACTTTGGGACTTGGATCAGAAGGAGGGACTTTTTAATAAATTATTCTTTTCCAACAGAGAGCACACCTGAGTGCACAAGATTTTTGTGTTCATACTCACAGCCTCATACCTGAATGAGTGGCCTGCCTACTTGTGGCCCTTCCAGGAGACCCCTACTGCTTTTCATACAAGGTTTATTAATGAGGCATTCAGTGGGGACTGGAAGAAGGTGTTTTAGGGGGTGGCAAGGAGTAAGGATATATATCTCATCTAATAAATAGGGCAGGACTTGTACAAAGAGCTGATCCTTAGCTCTTCAGTCTACCCTGGCTAAGAAAAGATTCATTAATGTAAAACACTCCATAGATAATTTTACATTAAATTATTTGGGGGTTCTTTGTGCTTTTTGCTCAGACCACACTTCCAGAAGAGGTGTGAGTTGCAGAATTTCACTGGAAAATTTTAATTTTATTGTACAGTTTTGTAACAAATGGCTCCCACTGATCAAGGATTAACTTACATTTTTTGAAAGAGTTGCTGTGGGGATAGAAAAACATGCAGAATTATTTTCTTTCCCTTGAGAGAGAGAAGGAATTTTCCAAAATCTGCAAACTGGTTTGTAGACAGCCATAAGAGTCTCCACTGTCAAATCTTGTATTTGGAACAGTATTCCATGCCTGTTTTGCAAAGGTTATTCCATGAGAGATTTCAGATTTCCTTTGGTTTGTTTTTCACAGTTCTGTGATGAAGGCTTTATTCGGGCATCAACGGGAGGGTGGTGTGAAGCCTTTCCCTGCTGGCTGTAGATGAAGCCTTTGGAGTTTTTGGAATGGGAATAGCTGCTCTGGCTGGCCCATGGCTGTGTCCTGCTCAGAGGGACACAAACCAGCTCTGCAGTAGCTCTCCAGCCTTGTGGACTCCACCACATTCTGAGGGAATTTGTTGCTGGGCATTTACTGTTACTTCAGTTGAAGTGTCTGAAAAACAATGCTCACACACTTGTAGAGGATTATGAACTTAGGGCAAAATCAATTATCAACAGGAAAAATCATGTGTTTTCCAAATACTAATTTTTAGAAATGAAAAGCAGCAGTAAAACCTTAAAAATTATGAAATTTAATTTTTTGTGAATAACTTTATGGTTTTGAATAAAATCTCTTCTTTTGCAGAGGAGAACAGCTATACCAAGTAGTCACTAGTAATTGATGTTTTTCTGCTTACAGCTCCTGTGCAGCCACTGGAAATGGTTCCAGGCTCTTTGGGATTGCCTTTCAAATATATGAGGAGTTTATATGATAATATGATAACATAACATGACACTGTAGTGGTGGAATTTGCAATGTGTGTTTTATGTACACCTATGAGTGTCACCTTTCCTAGAGCCATGTGGGCTTTGGAAAGACAGAATATTCTGGACCTTTAGAGCTTTCCATCATTTTTTTTTTTTTTTTTTAGGATATTAATTTTTTTAGTTTTAGGATATTAATTGCTGAGTTGGCTGTGGTACAGAATTTTCAGGACAACCTTCAGCCACCTCACTGACTCTCCAATTTCTACTCAGGCTGAGCAGTGTTTTGGGGAAATGAGGAAGTAAGGGGATTTGGAGTTTCAGCAGGGACACTAACAAGTATAGCCCCTCTATATATATGTATATATATATATATATCACACTGGGATGGCTCAAGCTGGCCTGCAGTCAGGAAGCAGGTTCTAATACTGCTGGGAATCTGGGAATGCAGCACAAGGACTCTCAGTAACTCAGGAGAGGTGCCAACATTCCCATACCTAACTGGGGCTTTAGGAGGCCTGCTCTTCATAAATAACATTTGGTACTGAATATTTATGTACCTTGGATCAAATTTTCAAAGGAGCTTATCTGATTTCTGTATGTGTTAGAGGCCAGTTTTTTACCCATTCAAATGGGCTGTATAGGATGGAGTTCTTTTGCTGAATCTTGGTTTTGTTTCTGTGTGAAACTGAAGGAAAATTTAGATCTAATTTTTTTTTTCCTGTCTAGTTCTAAGATTTTTCTGAAATAAAAGCAGGTTTTCTGGCTCTTCTGTAAGCAAAAAGAGTCCCATGGTTCATCTGCTGGCCGGGAAGTGACTTTGGAGCAGCTGAGAGGAGCAGGAGCAGGGATGTGAGGGGGTGGTGATTAACTGAGGTGTGACAAGGCTCCAGCTAACAGTGCTTACTCTTTTGTTCCCTTCTGTAGGAAGCTGCTGGAAGAATGCTGTGACCCTGGGCAGCTCTTTGCTATGACAAAGACCAATTCCCCCATGGGAAAGAACCTCTGGTTTGATGGGGAATTTTTATATTCTGTCACAATTGACAATGCAACTTACTCTCTCTTCCCACAGGTTAGTAGCCATGTTCTGTTTTCATTTTAAGTATTTAAGTACTAAATGGTAACGTGATACAAATTAGTGTAAATAGGCTGAAGGGTCATCAAGAAATTGTATCTTCATTTCTCAATACCAAACAGCATTTGCTTTTTTACTTCCACACTGAAAATTTTGGTTGTATGAATGTTAATGCTTCCCTGGCTGCTTTTTGGAATGTGCACGAGGGATGAAATTGGGTCACCTGTCTTGATGTTTAAAGTGTTTGGTTCTGGCTGGTTTAAGATGGAGATTTCTGCATTTCAGTCAGGGGTTGCAGTCACTGTGAGCCTGATCCCTCACCTGCATGGCTTCAGTTCAGGTCTGTGTAGCCAAGGTGGAGCAGTGTTTGTGTCAAGGTGCCCCCAGTTACTTCCAAGTTAATGGAGTTAATTGGTGGCAAACAATGTTATCCCAATAAGAGAAGCCAGCAGCTTCACTTTGATTCTTGCTGGTTTTTTGAGTGTTGGAAGTGGTTGGTTATTAATGTCTATTAAAGGTGCTTTGGGTTAAGTACATGGTTTTTAAAGCTGGCAATTTATAATGCTCATCTAGGCTGCTTCTTGTATTTTTAATTAATATGGGAACTCAAAAATAGTGAGTTTGTTATATTGAATTTTGTACGTTGAATACAAATATTTTATGTGGCTACACACTTAAAGAAAGCTAAACTTCTGGCTGTATTAATTGATTTACCTGCTACTATAACCTGTCAAATTCAAGGTATAGGGATTTATTCAGCCTCCCAGGGTTGAGTCATTCACAAAGGGCTTCTCATTTGTTGCTGTTTCAGTTAAATGTGTAGCAGAGTTCTTACTTTTAATTTCGTCCTGCAAATAAAACACCAGATGTCTTAGAGGGTTTTTCTAAAGCAGTTTTACATCTCCAAACCAGAGTTATTACTTGGAATGAGTTTAGTTTAGTGGAGAAAGCAGTGAGGGGAAGCTGCAGTGGGGCAGAGGAGATGGAAGCAGCCCCTGCCTGTATTGTCACGATCCAGAGGAGCTCTGTTCAGCTGTGTCCTGTTCAGGATGCCAGGTCACTTGTCCCTGTTGCCATGAGCTGGGTGATGGAGCTCTGCCTCCCTCAGCCTGCTCCCAGCTCAGCAAACAAGCAGGTGCTGACACCTGCCTGGCTCCTGGGTTTTTCCTGCAGCACAGGGGCTTCCCAGCTGGACTGAACTCCTGCAGTCTGACAGAAAGTTCATGATGTTTTGCAGAGCAGTGGCTGTAAGTTCTGTTTGTGGTGACTGGTGTGACTTGTTGCTGCTGTATTGCACCGTTCATTGGAGAAAAGCAGAATCCTTGGCAGAACTTGGATGCTCAGCAGATGCTCAGAGCTTGTGTGTCCTTCCCAAGGTTTCCATGTCTCCCTTTAGTGAGAATGGCCAGTTTTTCTGCTCCTCACTTTGGCTTCTCCTTTCCTTGCAATGCCACTGCCTCTAATTTGATCTATTATTCCTGTGCTTTTTGCCCAGGGGAATTTTGTATGCCGTTAGCAGACAAAATCCTGGTAGGCTCAAAAGCTAAGGAGGATTCATTTGCAGTAAATTTTTAAATGCATTTTCCTACTTCTCTCTTTGTTTCAAGAGAAGCACTTGCCTACATTTTTCAGGCTCCTGCTTTGAAGAGTGGTGTGTATTATTAGCTTGCTTGCAAGCAATTTTCCTGAAGATGAATGTTCCTTTCAAAAGTATCCAGAAGCTTAAAACAATTCACAAAATACTCTAAATACTCTAAAATGCCATGGGAATGTAAAGGGCCACAGCTATGTTGATATAAACAAAAAAAATTTCCTCTGGAATAAATAAAAATGCCTCTGTCCACATTGCTGGGCTTGAGCAGTTTGGTGATTGCAGAAGATTTCTCAGTCCTGGACCAGTGACTAACTTACAGGATAATGTAACTCCAAACTAAATGGGGAACTCGCTGTATTTCACATTACACAAAAATAAATGTGTCCAAAGTTAACATGTAAAATGTTGCTTATTTCTGAATGTGAGCAATATAAAATAGAGTAATTTTTCTTCTGAGCATCTGTAGATGAAATACTTACAGCTGAGTCAGCATTTTCTGACAGAGAGCTTTTCCACTAAAAATGCTACTTCATGAAAATATAAATTTAGTATCATTTCAGTAGTTCTTAAATTTTCTTTGAAGTGGAAAAGGTTAAAAGGTTTTGGTGACATTACAACATTTAATTTTAACTTTTCTTTTAATGTAATATTTCAGCTGTTGGGGTTTCTTTTTATCAGCTCTGTTGCTGCCTCTTTTTTCCTCAGACCATGAGTGATTTTATCACTCCTTTTCTTTTTTCAAGTTTTTGAACCACCAAGGGAAAAACTTGCAAAAGAGAAAAAAGCTTTTATGTGGAAACAGCCATTCAGTGCTCCATTTCAGTTTATGAGGACACAATTTGAGGCTGCAGAGTTTTGCATGAACCAGTAACTGCAGATGCTGCAAGTATCTCTTCTTAGTCTATCCCTCTGTCATTTTGGCCCCTGATTGTGAGAACTGAATGTTTGGGAGCAGGAATGGGATATTGCACTGCCTTGCACCATCCTTCCCCTCCTGCAGAGACACCGGTCTTTAGTCAGGAGCCAGGAAAATAATTTTTCACTCCTTGTTATCTTTTTCCTCCTTAGAGTTTCAAAAACAAATTTCAGACTATCTTCAGCATTAGAGAGGAAAAACTGTTCGCTCCAATAGTTTGTTTTTTGTGCAAATATCTGATTTTTAAATTTTTTTTGGTGCTTGTTGGCAAAAGCCTATAGCAAGGAAGAACTGAGGTAAATTTCTGAGGTCACCTTTCTCCATCCCCCAAGAGATTAAAAACCCCAGTTAAATCAAATGCAACTTTTCACTCTGCCATGTATTGCTTTGGAGGGTAGAGAAGTGAATGCACTTCTTGTCCAAAGACATTTCAAATGTTCAAGTTTAACTTTTTAATCTGGGAAAATAAAGTTATTCATTGAAAACAATTTTCTGGTTTAATTGTATTTCAACTGAAGCAGTTAGACACTTTTGGTACCAGTGAATTATTTTAAATTACTAAAATGTGATTCCTCAGCTGCTCAAACCCCTTGTAAAGTTTCACTTGCAGAAGCTGTCAGTCACAAGAGTGGCTACTTGCACTGAGCTTCTCATGTATAGTCATCACAAATGGTGTTGGGAAAATCCAAAGGAAATAACTGCCAGCCAAAAAACAAAATTGAGAAATGTGGCATCTGTTTCTGAGTACTTGGTGATCAGGAGAAAGATGATATTTTCCAAATCACACATGTAATATAAATATTTGTTTAAATTCCCACCATTAATATGAAGGTAGAGAAAAAGTTAATCTAATTATAAATGTAAAATGGAGATATTCTCTGACATTTTCTGAATGGTGTATTAGGTAAGAGTGACTTATTTGATCATTGTACTGTGGGATGTGTGCTTTTCATTCAGGGTACCTGTTAAATTTTGGGAGCTTATTTGTTTTTTTTCTTGATTCCTCACAACATCTTCAGTTCAGCCAGAGATTTTGTGTTGTCCTGCTGGAGCTGTTTCAAAGCAAATTCCCTGCTCTTACAGTTACAGCCTGCAGCAAGTAGAATAATCTGTAATTATTTCAGGGGAAAAAAAAATCGGGTTGGGAAAGGGAGTTTGGTGTATAGTCTGCAGGCTTTTCCCCTTATTGTCTGTTGAGAATAACAGGAAAAGCATCCCAAGGAAGGAAATGGCTCTTTGGTGAAGTCTGCAGACATTCTATTAAGCAGCTTTTATTTCTATTTCCTTTAATTCTGCTGTCTAAATAGTACCTCCTTGTGTGCCTTTGGTTGTATTTATTCAGGATCTGGGGAAATTTCTTGGTGCTTTCTCTTTTGGTCCTTTTTTTTTTCTTCTTTTTTTTTTTTTTTCCCTGCTCCCTATGCTTACTTTAATATGCAAACTATTCTTGATTGGGGCTGCATATATTGACTCAAAATGAAAATGTGATAAACATTCGTTATTGGAAGCCTGGAAAACATTGTCTACTAAAAGATGAAGAGGTATTTAAGTATTGTGAAATAAAAGTTGTGTTTGGGAAAGCAACTAATATATTTTTTATTATTCAAGGACTTGTATTATACAGTGCTCCTCCTAAACTGGGAGATGAAATATTGTCTGTAGAGACCTGACAAATTGTGTTCTTTTGGAGCATGAGTCCTCCCTTTGATGCCTTGAGAGGCTGCCTAGAACAAAGGCTAGACTGTGCTAAAGGAATAAAACAGGGATTTATTGAAAGGCCTTCAAAGGATTCACCTGGGGCAGTACAAGAGCCTGGCCAGGGCTCTGCCCAAGATGGACTCCTGGTCATGAGTTTGCACACTTTTATAAGTTTTTTAAAAAGTTTTGGTCCATTTCCATATTGGGGTTAATTGTCCAATTCCAGCTCCAGGTGATGCAGTCCCACCCTCCCAGTTTGCTCTCCTCAGTTCTCTGCTGTTTGCACTTTTTGGGCCTGGAGCTGCAGTGGTGTCCTTGGTTCTGGGGCTGGAAAGGGATTGCTGTGTGTGACTGAGCTGTGAGGAGAACTTGCTGACACTTTATATGAATTTCAGAATGCAGAACAGAATCTGGATAATACGAAAGCTAAAACTTAAGGCATCACTTTCAGTCCTGGATGGTATCTAGCCATTGGCATCAGAGTGATCAAAACAAAAATGTGGCTTAATATTTAGCTGAGAGAAACCCCTACCTTCACTGTGCTTCCATCCTGACTAATTAAGAGCTGTGTAATTGGGCCAGTTTGTGTGGTGTGTCAGGAAAGCAGTAACAGAGCATCCTCCACTCTGGCTGGCCAGTTCAGGAGCCACTGCTCCGTGGGGAAAGAGGCAAACACAGCTGATGGTGAAAATCAAATTCATGCTTAAAACCATGAGCTGGAACGTGTTTATGCTGAGGTAATGAAGTGAAGGACGGGCAATACACCCGTGTGGGAGGGAGCTGGTGGGACCCAGGAGCTGGTCTGTGCCTGCTGCTGTGGGCTTTGGTCAGCCTGGCTCGCTGGATGTCTCCAGCCAAGCAGCTCTTGGGGCGAGCCTGCTCTCTGTGGCTTTTATCGGCAGCAATTCACAGCCACACGGGCTTTGTCTGGGTCGGTGCAAACACAGAAATAGCTGCTGACCTTTCTCAATGCAGCAGAGACAGGGAAGGACTGGTCTGGCTGCAAAGTGTCAGTCTGGCCCACAGGCAGAGAGAGGATGGGCTGCCCTGGCTCAGCCTCCGTGCCTCAAATCCAACGTGGCTGAGCATCCATCACTCTTTCCCAGATAATACAAGAGCTCCTCTTTCTGCTCATTGCCTGCACGACTGAAATGTTCTCCCTGAAGGATCATTTTTGTGGCACCCATAGGTCACAACTACCAATGTTAGGCTGTGGGATTGCAAAGTACAGGGTAAAAAGGCTGAACTCAAAGAAGAAGTGGGAAGGGCCAGCAAAGAGGGACAGACAGGCCCTGGAAATTTTACAGGCTTTTTTTTGTCAGTGTTCATCTGCTTTATAGTGACATAAACTTGCTGCTTTAGAAGCAGGAACTGTTGCAAGCAAAAGAATAATTAAGGAAGTGGGCACAGATGAGAAGCTACAGGGACACCAGATTTGTGATGGCTATAAGTGACTCCAGGGCACATGACCTGCCTGGCTGTGGATGTAAAAATAGAAATAAGGGCGGGTGCTAGTCTGCCCAAAAGGCAGCACAGTTAGGTTTGCTTTGTTTTTTTAATTGCAGCTGTATATACCTGATAAGATACTAAAAGGAGATTGTTCCTCGATGCAGACGTTTTTCTGGCACTGAATTTCTTTATATACCAAGACTTCCACCTACAGGTGCAGCGAAACCTTTGCTTCTTGAGAAAGCTTTATCCTTTATCTGCTGTCCACCTGTTGGCCTTTCATTTTATTTATGAATTTTGTTATTAAAATTCATCTTGTTCAGTTTAAAGATGTTTTACCGCATATGTGACTATATATTTGAATTATGCAGCGATTGGCACATTACATTAATTTTCTCTCTGCAGTAGTTGGCTTTTTTTGTAAGATACTTCTTGAAATAGGCTTAATACCTGTACTGGCTTATTCAAGGCTTTGGGTCCATCTCCACTTGGCAGAAGAATGAGTAGGAATTCCCTCTCCCTTCTCCTACATATTCCTATAAACACAGGTGGAAGTGTGGCTTAGTGGCCTCTGCAGGCTTGGGCAAAGTCAGGGAAATCTGTGCCACTGCTGAAGCTATTAAGAAGGGGTAGCAAAGTTACAAATCTTGTAGGAGGATTATATAGGGACTTTCAAGAGATCCTTTATGTCTTCTTGCTGAGTGGGGAGTGTAAACTCAGCTGCACATGTAATGAGGGCTGTGCTGCTGCAGAAATTGCCTTTAGGTAGTCAGGCATTATTGATTTAGAGTCCTTATCACCTGAGATGATGTGGAGGGGAAGGGCTGTAGTTCTTTCCTGGAACTTTTCTTATCACCTGAATGATTCCCATGTGGCAGGCACCGGCTTCCAAGTGACATTCTGGACACAGGGAAAATAACTCACTAGTGGTTTTCTTCCATCAGGATGCACTGGATAAATCCTGGATGTGCAGGTTGCTCAGACCAAGAATCCAGGCTGCTTTCTCCTTCTTGAGCTACAAAGCTTAATACTGTTTTGGAGTCTTTAAGGAGAAATTTGGCAATCAAGTCTGCATATTGCAGTGCTGCAGATTCTCTACTGGCCAGTAACTACCAACCTGAGGTGACTTTGGAACGTGGTGGCCAAAGGGCCAGTCTGTAGTGGCAGGCAAAGGCAAGGAAACTGAAAGTACTGGTGTGAACTGAGCCAACATATGACATTTAATGGCCCAATGAATTTGGATTTGTGTAATCTAACTGTGAATCCCAAGTGCAGAAAGAAATAGTTATTTTCAGTGCAGAAATGGTGTCTTTTTCTTCTTCTTCTTCCTGTATAATTTCTCTTTCAAAGCCTGTCCTAGAGCTTTCTGCCAAGCAGGAGCATTTGAGGCTCGGAGCTGTTGGCAGTGCCAGTCTGGTACATTGTGGAGAAGAGCAATTTTCATAAAAACATACCTGCCTTTGCAGATGGCTTGAAGGAGGAATACTTGAGTCCAAGGCCATGGCTTAAGCTCAGTGCATGAACCCTTCATTAATTTTTTTCTCTCCTGTGCCCAGCTGTGGCAGGGGAGGGTGGGTGAGTGGCTGCTGTGGGTGCCTGGCCAGTGTCGCACCGTGGCACCGAGCACAGGCACCACCAGCTCATGGTGAGACCTGTGCCAAGCCCCGCTCTGGAGGGCTGCTCAGGGGTCACTGCCTTCCTGCCTGTGCCCTGTGGCTGGCAGCTCTGCCAGCACCATGGAATGGTTTGGCTTGGAAGGGACCTTAAGGATGATCCCATGGCCCACAGGCAGGGACCTCCCAGCAGCCTGGCCTTGAGCACTGCCAGGGATGGGGCAGCCACAGCTGCTCTGAGTGTCCTGCTCCAGGATCCATTTCTTTTTAACATCTAATCCAGGTCTACCATCTTTCAGGTTTTCCAGAGATATTTATCTAATAATTTTTGCAGCTTCCTCATGGAAATTCCACAATCCACTAGGCTGTCCAGCCTAGCAAGTTTTTGCCCTTATGCACAGAATACATTTCCTGACATCTAACTTGAAATTCCCCTAGCTATAAATTAAGAGATGTTTTTTTCTTCTCTTTTCCACATATGACTGCTATCAAGTCTCCCCACAGTCTTTTTCTCTAGGCTGAACAACCACAAGTCTTTTACTCACATAGTTGGTTTTTTTTTTTAACTTCCAGATGTTTTTGTTTTTATGATGGTCTGTAAGGAAAATATGTGCCAATTAAGTCTGTGATGCCCTCAGAAATATATTCCCAGTTTTGTCCTTTGGGGTGGTCCAACACATCAGTACCAAATACTCCAAAGCAGAGCTTAATGTCACCTTTCTGCTTGAACAAGCATGTATTTAGTGCTGCTGATTATTCTATGCACAGTGTAGCTTGGTTCTGTGGAGCAATGCTGCAAGTTTAAGTGTTGGGACTGGGCTCAATAGGAGACAGTTTAGCTCAAAGAAGACAATAAATACAAAGGCTACACAGATCTGTTCTGTGGTCCAGTATTATGCCAGTCAAAATGAGAAAGCCAAAGAGAAATATATTAATAATTCTTGTATGAGTATGATGTTCTTTATTACAATTCCCTCAGGCACTTCATGGTCATTCAAATTCAATGTATGGTGTTAGTGCACAGGTAAATCTATGCCTGAAGACCTCTGGAGAAAATAAAAATGGGGGTTTCTTCAGGTAGAGTTTGTGGGGAAGAAATACTGCAAAATTCCTTTTTCCCACACAGTAAACAGATAGAGATGCTGGACCACTATTCATTTTCCTTCACACAAAGGGGAAAAAAAAAAAAAAAAAAGGAAGAGACCTAGAGAGCCCCTGTAATACTCAGGCCAGTATATTAATACAGAAAGAACTGTGGTGGTAAAATGAGTAATAAAGTATGTGGTAAAATAGAGGAAGTGAAGCCTGGTTGCTTCTAAGTCAACAGAAGTGTTCCAGCTGACTTCTCAGCACGGCCAGGATTTAGCCCTGTACCCTTTTGCTCAGTGCAGTTCTGCTAAGGACTCATAATTTTGGTATTGTGGCTTCTTGGATAACAAATAACCACTTTTTTTCTCCCCTTTTCCCCAGTTTCTCAGCCTTTATTAGCCGTTGTTTTTATGTAGTGAATGAGTTCTGTTTGTCTAGTCTGACTGAAAGAGGATTCCTTCATGGCAGGGACATGGACCTGTTGGAGTGAGTCCAGAGGAGACACACCAAAGATGATTACAGGGGTGGAGCAGCTCTGCTGGGAGGAAAGGCTGGGAGAACTGGGATTGCTCAGCCTGGAGAAGAAAAGGCTTTGGGATGACCTCCTCCAGTGCCTGAGGGGAGCTGACAGGAAGGGTGGAGAGAGGCTGTTGACAAGGGCCTGGAGTGACAGGACAAGGGGGAATGGCTTCACACTGAGAGAGAGCAGGTTTAGGTTGGATATTAGGAAAAATTCTTCACCATGAGGGAGGTGAAGTATTGAAACAGAAGTTGTGCATATCCCATCCCTGGAACTATTTAAGGATGGGGCTCTGAGCAAGCGGGGCTAGTGGTCGGTGTCCCTGCCCATGGCAGGGGGGTGGAACTTGATGATCTTGAAAGTCTTTTCTAACCCAAACCATCCTCTGATTCTGCGTTATTTTCTGCAACATTTTCTTGAGATGTGATCAGATACGACCACGTTCAGGTGTGCATTACACCAGGTTGTTGTCAGGGTACCAAGGCAGTCCCTGTGTTTTGCAAATTCCATATTGAATATCTGTTTGTTGGAGAATAGACCATCCGAGAGATAAGGAAGTTGTAGAGAAAACCTATCAAGTGATAATTAGCAATGTTGGTTTCTCTCTAAAGTTTGATATCTGCTCCCACTGAGCACTTGTAAGGCTGAGCACTTTTCTGAAACCCACTGTTAGGTGAAGCCTACAAAATAAATAACATTTTCAAGTAGACCAGAAATTTGCTTTTTGTGCTTTCAAAGAGACTTTGTTCATCAGAAGTAAAAAGCGTAAAGTTAGAAAGTGTTCAGCATGGTTCTACTCCAATGGAAATTAGACCCTTCCTGCTTGCTTCATTATTAGCATTTTGATCCTGGAAGGAACTCCTCATTCACAGTAATTAGCTATGCAAGATATAATAGCTGGTTTTATTCTTTTAAATGTAAGTTTTTGGCCCTTCATTCCATTTTTCCTGTACTCTGAGGTTTGATATGCCAGTTACCTCCATGCAGTATTACTCTTGCTGACCATGTAACCTTGATTTTCACACTCATTTGGTTGTAAAAACACTTTGTTAATAAGTATGTCCCTGCTATATTTCATCTTTTCTTTCCCCTTCCTGTGAGCACTGCTGGCTCTCTGCTTTATGGAACACTGCACTTGATTCTCTCTGCCAGCTCTAGTGGAGGGTAATATTTCCCCAGGGTAAGGTGACCTGAAAGGCCAGCTTGACCTGGCAGGGACTTTGATGTGATGGCTGGTACCCACTCTGGACTGGTGGTTCTGAAGGGGATCTGGTGGAACAGCTCTGAGTCATTTAACACACAGATATTTACAGATACGTGAGCTTGCAAAAATGCTACCCTTTTTGTCTAGCAGGGCTTCTTCTTTCATATCCCACTTGGTTTTATCTTCTCACTGGTAAACTACATTTTCATTCCCTAGAGCATCTCCAGCTGCAGAAAAGCAGGTTGGCCTGTGAGATGCCCTGCTCCTAAATAATGTCACCAGCTTAATTGGGTTTTTGTCATACATTTGTCAAGGCCTAATGTCCTACACGACTCTGCTACCCTCACTTCTCATTGTGGAGATGACAGTGTGAAAGACAGATCAAAATCAAACCTGATTTGCCAAGAGACCTCACAGAGGTCTTGATTTCAGAAGTTCTCATAATAGACACTTTGTCTTTAAATCTGCCAGAGCAAAACTCTGGCCTGTCAGTCAGGACAGATTTTTCCAAGCCTGAGCTGAACTTTGAGCTGGTGTCTGACTGAGAGGAGGAAAAATTGTAAAACAACAGTAAATACAACTTTTGTTGATAGCCACAGGTATTTTGGTAATATAAAAGTAAGGTGAACTGGCATGTACATTCTACTAAAGGTGTACTTGTGGTTAATTCTGTTACAGGTGAGAGGAAATCAGTATTTTTTCAAGACTCTCTCATTCCAGTGTAGTTTTGTGCTGGCTTTTGTCAAAGACATCTGCTACCCACTGATTTGAATCAGTGTCCCCTTCTCTGATGGAGAATGACAGCTCCCTGCTTTGCTGCTTCAGTTCTTTATCATGCTTTTCTCACCACGTTTTTATCTCTGTGTTCCCTCCTAGGCAGCCCCCAGGTCCCCCCACATACTGCTGCTGTTCTTCAATCTTTATTAGCATCTCTTCCTAGCTGCCCTTTTAATGGCAATTAGGGGAGCAGTGACTCCCCACTGATGCTTTCTGGGCTGCAGGGATGCAGGCAAGGAGCACAGATCCCATTTTGCACCTGTTTCCCACAGTGTAATGCTTCTGGCATCTCTGCTTATCCTGCTGTGGGCAGAGGAATCCTGCACAAAGATGAGACAACCCTCTTCCATGGAAGTACTACTGCATTAGCCCAGTACCAGAGTAATCTGCACAGCTGGAGTGAAATTCAGTGTTCTAGAAAAGAACACATTTTCATGGTCAGCTTTTGAACTGTAAAATGATTTGCTCATCATTGGTGTCAGGTAGGAGCTGCAGCTGCTTTGCTGCTGCCTATTCTTTTGTTGTCTAGATGGCTTTTTTCTGCCTGTAGTAACACTGTGAAATAATGTTGTCATGTTATTCTGATAGCTCTGTTGTGGCTTTGAAGGCATAGGAACCCAGATCAAACAAATCTTACCAGGAGAGGTAGTATGCTTTTATAAAAGCAAGCTATGCTTGGCTCTTGCAGGCCCTCCTTCTCTGCAGACCCCACAAGACAGATTTCACTTCTCTTCCGTGGTGGGGTAGCAAGCAGTTACCTGAGGGATGAGCAGGATCTGAGCCTGCTTGCCCTGCAGCTTCACTGGTGACACAAACCTGGGAGGAGTGTCCAGTCCCCAGCCCTTCAGAGGGACCTGGGCAGGCTGGAGGGATGGGCAGAGAACAACTGCCTGAAATTCAACCAGGGCAAACACAGAGTCCTGCACCTGGGCAGGAGCAGCACCAGCACTGGTGGGGATGGCCTGCTGGAAAGCAGCTCTGCAGGGATGACCAGCTCTGCTGGCCATCAGGCTGGCCATGAGCCAGCAGTGCCCTGGAGGAGGAGAAAGCCAGTGGTGTCCTGGGGTGCACTGGAAGAGCAGTGCCAGCAGGTCAGGGAGTGATCCTGCCCCTCTGCCCAGCCCTGTGAGGGTCACCTGCAGGGCTGTGTCCAGCTCTGGGCTCCTCTGGACAGCAGAGACAGGGAGCTTCTGCAGGGCAACAAAGATGATTTAAGGCCTGGAGCATCTCCCTGAGGAAAGGCTGAGGGAGCTGGGGCTGTCCAGCCCCGAGAGGGGCCCTCAGCCCTGGGTGTCCCTGTGTGCAGGGAGGGCTCCCAGCAGGGCCCAGCAATGGCAAGAGGAATGGGCAGAACTGATGCCCAGGAAGTTCTACCTGAATATAAGAACTTCCCTGTGCAGTGACCAAGACTGTCCAGAGAGGCTGTGGAGTCTCCCTCAGCAGTGCTACTCCAGGGACACAATCCTGTGCTGTGTGCTCTGGCATGACCCCGCTCGAGCAGGGAGGTGGGAGCAGATGACCACTGTGGGCCATTCTGACCTCAGCCAAGCTGGGAATCTCCAACCTAGAGCAGGACTCCAGTGGAATTAGCTTATTTGATATGCATTACGTGTTTGGTTTGCTATATCTGAAGGGAAAAGTGCACAATTCTTTGAGGTTTTAAATGCCTGTTCGAGGTTTTGGTACATTCTGTATTTGCCTGATCTAAGCCACAGCTGCTTCCAGTCGTGTCCAGTGAAATTTAGTGGTGAAAGGATGTCAGATGGTAAAGAGCATGGTGGAGTCACACTACTGGAAGTGTTCAAGAAACAACTGGATGTGGCACTCAGTGCCCTGGGCTAGTTGACAAGCTGGTGGTGGCTCAAAGGTTGTACTTGATGGCCTTGGAGGTCTTTTCCATCCTAAATTATTCTGTTATTATGTTTTTCCTTTGCTTCCTCCATTTGTTTGTGTGCTGTTTTGATCTTTTCAGATCACAGAAAAATACCCTGGTTCCATTCTCAATTAGCATTAAAGAACCTAAAGCTGTTGTGATGACATTTGTCTGTGGAAGTTTCAAGTTAATTTCATGTTATTTTAATGCTCTACAAATTAAGGTTTTGGAAGCCATATAAAATTACTTTGTTGAATATCTCACCAGCAGGTCAGGTGTGGTTCGTTTTTGAAATATCCTTAAAACTTGAGTAAATATGGAAAACATGAGTTGTGTAGGATTCCTGATTTGGCAGCAATCCAAGTCAGTCACTTCATCACCCTTTTCCGTGTAAATTTAAGAAGTTTCTTCCATCTTCTGGCAAATATGTTAATGTCCTGTTGCATTTTCAAAAAAGCTAAATACAGTACACCTTGCAAAAAAGTGAAAGGTATGTGTTTGGCTTTGAGTAGCCTTTCCACCAGAATTCAGTCTTTCAAAAAGCATTTTCTCTGAAATTATGCTTTCACAGTCTTTTTCCTTTCACTAACATACACCTAACTACCACTTAACTTGCAGTGCACTCCAAATTCCTGTCAGAAAGAGTAAATTTAAAAACCATGGGTTTTACTTTAAAATTTGTCTTTTGATTGCCATGTCTTTATGTTTTGCCTTCAGTGGATGTCTAGCTACTTATTTGAGGGATAAAAAAGCTGTCTGTGCAAAAATGATGAGCTGAGTGAAAATTAGTTTTTACTTTGCTGGTGTGTTAAGAGCAATTTGCACTGTACTTTGATATTCTTCCCACTCCTTTGGGACTTGCAGTAGTTTCATTTGGATGGAGGAGAGAAACTTTAATTTGAGGGAAGGAACAGAAAATAAAGCAGATGCAGGCGAGGCTGTGTTGCAACCTGTAGGTTCTCTGGGTTTTGGAATTCTGTGCTTAGAGTGCCATGAAAAGGCTACTGGGAGATCAGAGCCCAGGCCAAATCCTGGAAACCCTTAATGAACAATCAAAACAAAAATTAAACATACCACAGATCTGGATTGCAATCAGAATGCTGAGAAATGCTAGTCTAAATTATCTCCAATTTAAAATTCACTGTAGAAATTACAGATTTTTATAGAGAAAATAATTTTAATTTCTATCCTCACAGCTGCTTGGGCTGTTAATTGAATGACTGAGCTTTACTCTTGTGCTTTAGGTTCTTTAAGGCACTGCTGTGGCTGTAAAAATGGATATAAATTACAACACTGTTTAGAGAAAATGAATTCAGCGTTGTCCAATCAGCTGTGTAGGCCATTACCTCATCTGCTGGGTCAGCACTGAGCACTTGCTCTTCTCATGTATTTATTACAAAATCGTGGCGGTATTTTTTTCATTCGTGTATGGAGTTCATTGTTTTCTCTGTTTATTGCTTATTCCCAGATGTTATGGTCTCTAATTGTATTTTTGTTGCTATAGCCTCTCTTTGTAGCTGTGTGTGTGTGCTGCATAAGAACATACAATTACATCATTCAGCACTTTGGAAGTAACTGAAAATATTCTATTTTATTCTATCTACCAAGGAAATCGCTGTTGAAAACTCTCCATGTTAATATTTCTTTGTTATGAGCACATGCTTCATGTTAGGAATTACAGGGGGGGTTTAACTGACTACAGTGTGAGCTTTTGCCTTAGAGATCTGTCCTTCATAGTAACCTGTTCTGTTACAGACAGACAGACAAAAAAAAACCCCACAAAAACCCCCTTTTTTGGTCTGTCTGCCTGCATGCCTTCATTTTCCCAATATATAATATTTGGAATAATTCTTGTGTGTGGTGGCTGGGAGAAAGGGAGAGGAGCTGAGTGCTGGAACCTTGCACCCTCCTATGCAATGCTCTTGGAAAGGGCATTTCTTCACCTCTTCCTCACCCAATACAGGGCACTGTGTGGAGCTGTTCCTGGATCACTCCCTGGGATGAGAGGCATCCGAGGCTGGAGAGGCAGCAGGGAATGTTCAGTCTCTCCCTGGCTGGCAGAGCAGAGCTCCTGCTCTGGAACACATGGGGTTTCTGCTTGTTCTGTACTGCAGTGAGCTCTGTGTGGAGTCCTAGCACATGGGAAATACTGCAAGTTCAGTGGAGTTCTTGCATTTCTTTGATGTATTGAATTTGGATGTCTGAATTTTAAGTAGGAGTGGGAGAAGTGATTTAAACAAAACAGCGTAGCCTGTGACCCACTGCTTTGCCAAACTCACTGTGAAAGGCTTGCCCATTTTGAATTCTGATGTGGAATCATTGCTAATTTATCTTTAGCAAAGTGCTGCAAAACAACCTCCTCTTCACTGGAATATTTGGAATGCAGAGTCTGCCAGTCAGTTGTATCTACAAGTGTCCTCTTCAGGCTTAATGAAACCTTGCTGAAAATTCTCACTGCTTAAGTGGCAGCTTTGCCACTAAACTATTCCATGAATGAAAAATGCAGGCCATTAATTTATTAATATCCATAAACTTTTCAGTTGAATCTTGATTTGATTTATGAAAGATTACAAACTTCACAGGGCTCCATGATTTTCATAAAAAAGCTCAATGAAACTCAGTTGTTCTGGTAAGGTGTCTCTTTGGGATTTAACTCCGAAATGAAACACCCAAAAGTGCCATTGATTTGCTGACACAAAGGAGAAGCTGAATGAAAAAGAAGATATGTAGGCTCTGGCAGTCCAAGACAAAGTCACATTTGTTTGTGGTGAAAAGAGTACAGGTCTCTGAAACATATGAAAATGTAAGACTACAAGAGGGATGCTGTTAAAAAGAATTTGTTTAATCTACTTGTTCTCTGTATATTCTAGAGTCACTAAAATCTTATTTACTGGGGGAAAAAAGGGCATTATATTGTTGCTAACTTGGTGGTTAGCAGTGATATGGTCTAATATCTACTGTTCTAGGTGTTATGAACGGCATTGTCAGAGGACCAAGACAAAAATGGGTCTTGGTGGTCCAATTGTGTAGAATCTTTATTAGTGATACAAAAAAGAGAAAAGAACCTAATCTGACTTTCTAATTACAGGTCACATTATAAGAGATTATATGCCTAGGGGAAAAAACATTTTCCCTAAGTGTGACTTTTTTTGGCTGGACACAATTGAGAAAGGAAATATTGTACAACATTCAAAAAGTCATTTTGTAATCATTTTTGTCTGCCCTTTAAAGGCTATCTAGACATGTGTGGAGAGCAAGAACACTTGAATATCTCTCTTTAATTGACTTAGAGAGCTCTAAAAAAAAAAAGAGGGAAGATGAAACCAGAGGGCACAGTTATATGTAGTGGCAGGGCAGGAGGGAATGGCTTCCCACTAACAGACAGTGGGTCTACATTGGATATTAGGAAGAAAGTCTTCACTCTGAGGGTGGTGAGGCACAGATTGCCCAGAGAAGCTGTGGCTGCCCCATCCCTTCAAGTGCTCAAAACCAGGTTGGATGGAGCTCTGAGCAACCTGGTCTACTGAAAGGTGTTGAAACAAGATGACCTTTAAGGTGTCTCCTAGCCCAGGCTGTTCTATGATTTTAGATATCTCTTATCAAAAGCCAACAACCAACCTGTGCTGTCTTCCATGAGATCTATTATGTGAATGAAGAAAGCTAAAGAAAAATTTAGAAGCCTAATTTTGGTGAGTATCAAAATGAGACAACTCAGTTTTCAGAAGGTGAGAGATCATGACAACTCCTGTATGACATACCTTGGTAAAAAGATGAAAACTAAAGCAGCAGCGTGAGTGTAAGAGCCAGAATGGAGTAATTTTCTCAGCCAGAGAAACAAGTCCAGCCCAAGGAGATATATCTTTAGAAATGTCTTTGGAAATGCTGCCCAGCCATCACGTTTGAGTGTTACTGTTAAATGTCAGCAAGTATTGAGAGAGGGTTCAGCAGGAGCCTAATTAACGACCTCTCATCCCTGCTGGGAACTCAGATATTCCCTGCTGGTACACTCCAAGTTGTTTGCTCTTTTACCCCATCCTCTTCCAGGTCAGATGTTTGCTGATAGGAAACTGTCCCTCCTCAGCCTAGCCATTAAATTGGGGCTGAAGTAGGCCCCAAAAACAAAGTGGAGGGAAAGGCTCTAGGCTCAAGTAGCTTGCAGTTGCATAGTGCTTATTACTCAGAGTATTCAATCCAGTGCATTCCCACTGCATTAAAGGTTCCTGCTGCTCTGGATGTTCATTAGTTTGCCCTGGATTTGAAGTAGGTTTGGGAATTGCTTTAAGTGAAAAATAAAACTCATTTTAGTTTGATAGGAAGCCCAAAACCTACTTGCTGGGTCTGACAGTATCTTAAAAATAAAAAAATAATATGATGTCCTAGCAGCTGCTGTGATTTCATAGGACCACAGAATCATTAAGGTTGGAAAAGGCTTCCAAGGTCATCAGGTCCAATTTTTGACCAATCACCACCTTGTCAATTAAAGCTGAGTCATTTCTTGAATACCTCCAGGGGTGGTGACTCCACCACCGCCCTGCGCAGCCCATTCCAATGCTTAACCACCTTCCCGTGGAGAAATTCAGTCTCAAACTTGATTTCCACGGCTGTTTGTTCAGCTGGCAGAAAAGAGTTGCAGTTTATTGAAACTTGAAGGTTTTTTTTCCAAATTGCAGCCTGGGGCAGAGGGTGGCACAGGGTTTGTTGTAGCCCCTTTCTCAGGGAGGGTGGCACAGCGTTTGTTGTAGCCCCTTTGCTCAGGGAGGGTGGCACAGGGTTTGTTGTAGCCCCTTTCTCAGGGAGGGTGGCACAGCATTTGTTGTAGCCCCTTTCTCAGGGAGGGTGGCACAGGGTTTGTTGTAGCCCCTTTGCTCAGGGAGGTGGCCACAGCTGGCAGAGGATGGGGGAAAGCCGGGCCCCGGTGGATTCCGGAGCTGTCCAGGGTGCTGACCCGTAGGAAACAGCACAAACAGGGAGTGACCAGGCGGCCCTGGCTGGAGCAGGAGGTACTCTGGGTTATGTGAATCCTGTGGTGCTAAAAGCAAGGGGAACACCGAATCAGCAAGGAAAGGCCTTTGTGTGACATCAGTTTTCACACCCTGAGGCCTGGCCTCCCTCTTTGGCTGCGCTCTCAGTTAGAGGAGCGAGCCCCAAAAGTACTTTCACAGAATCACAGGATCATTCAGGTTGGAAAAGACCTCCAGGAGCATCAATTCCAATCTTTGAGTGATTTCCACCTTGTGAACTAGACCAGAGTACTGAGTGCCACATCCAGGACACTTCTAAGGGTGGTGATTCCACCACCTGTCTGGGCAGCCCACTCGAGCACCTGCAGACCCTTCAGTGAAAAAGTTTATCCCGATGTCCCACCTGAACCTTCCCTGGCACAGCTGGAGGCCATTTCCTCTTGTCCTGTTGCTTGTTAGCTGGGAGCAGAGCCCGACCCCACCTGGCTGCATCCTGTTTTCAGGTACTTGTAGAGAGGGGTAAGGTCCCCCCTGAGCCTCTTTTTCTCCAGGATAAACACCCCCAGCACCTCAGCTGCTCCTCACAAGACTTGTGCTCCAGACCAACTTCACCAACTGTGTTGCTCTTCTCTGGACAAGGCTTCATGTAAGCTTGCAAAGATTGATATTTTCTGATTACTTTTTAGGGAAGCTATACCCTTATATAATGAAATGGCACTTTCCCCCATTTTAATCTGATGTTGCTAAGTGTTTTATTATTGATGTAGAAGTAACTGCTGTTTATTCAAATCAGTCATGATAAGTTATTCATTAATTATTCCCATGCCTCTATGTGAAAATATGTTTTAAAAAGTTTTCTTTTCATTACCAGAAAAAATAAATAGTTAATGGAAACTTAATGGGTTCTGTAATTGCAGTATTCCCCTTTACCTCCTTGGCCTTCTAAACTTGTGTTTTCCTAACCTTTACACAAGACATTACATGGTACTGTGCTTCTCTCTAATTGCTGCCTTATTTGGTAAATATGGCTTTTTAAACACGTTGGTAGCCACTAATTATGTGTAAATCCTTTGATGCTGCTGACCTCTTTTCTGGCTTTCCAGCAAGAGCTTTTAACCTTGGCTCTACTTCTCTGCAGAAAGACTGCCCTGAAGAAAGTGTTCTAAATGTAGACCCGTACCATTGCTTAATGTGCAGTCCTTGAAAGTCTTTGTGTTGTTTTCTTGGTGTGCTGGTATTTGCTTTTCAAGTCTTACACGTCAGCTATTCATGTCTTGTTAGTTATATGAGCCAGATCGTGTGCCATGTGGTTTTCTGCCTGAAGGATAGACTAAAGGTATGAGATGCAGATTGATACATTGTTGAATAATCTCCATATGTGTTGTAAAATTTGGAGTTTTCAAAGTCTGAAATTTGTCTTAGAAGTTATGTTTTGCCTCCTTATCTAGAAGGTAAGTGAAACTTTCTTAAGAGGCTTAATTTTTCTCAGTAATAGAGGAGAAAAAAATGGAAGTGTGCAAGTATTAATATAAGCAGCCTTTCCACACTGCTGAGAAACCAATCTCAGTGTTTAAACTCTACTCAAACTCTAATTGAAAATTTCCTGGACAGCTTAATCCTTGCTACTTGTCTTCGATGTCTTCTTCACCAGTGAATGTAAAAAGATGTCAGTGATTCATCTGAGCTATTCAGAGGTAAGAGAAAGGCAAGGATCACTTGTTGATGAGGATCTTTTCCTGGTAGAGGCTCATTGTCTGAGGTACTGTCAAAATGGAAGTGGCTACTTTGATACCTCCCATGGTAACTAAATCCATATTTTAATGCCTATATAAGTTGGTTAATTACCTTTGCTGTACCTGCTTATCCAGGTCAATGGGATCAGGAATTCAGAGATCCATTCCTTTCTGTAACTGTTCTTATCCTTTCTACTAGTAGGATTGGAAGCCCTTTTTATTTTTTATGAGCTGATACCAGCCTTATGTATTGCATATACTGTATCTTGCTAATAAGATTTTGAAGAACATGAAATTGTTGATAGACCCTTTGTAAAACTGGGAAAAGTAAGTAGTACCCCTTACTGAGCAATAGTTGGTGTTGCAAAATTTTCAGGTATCTTCCTTGCTGACTGTGTTGTCCCACACTGCCACAGGCGAACAGTTCAACATTCTTTACTTATTCCTACACCAGACACAAGTAAGCAGATGCCCTGCAATTTTCCCCATTCTCTTTTGGTTTCAAACTGCACATCTTGAAATCACTGGGGGAGAAAGTACAGGCAGAATTGCAGGACTTTGTCCCTGGGCAGTCATATTATTTGTTTTTTGTCTTCATTTCTCTACTGGGAATGTAACAGTTATTTACTTTAAGAAAGGCTTTTGTGCATGAGAGTTAGTGTGTGCCTACAGGGAGGAACTTCCTCAGCCAGGATATTGTGCACTGCAAGGCAGGAGATTAACTGCCTTGAAGTTTATACTGCATTTCCCCAGACCTGCAGGAAAACTCATCAAACTATCGTAAGATAACTACTCATGTTGTTTAATGGATTTGCATGACATTAAAAAAGTAATTTCCCCCCCAGAAGTGATGATTTGTGTTCATCCTTGCTTCCATGAGAGTCACAACTTGAAAAGCTCTTGGTACACTTTTTTTTTGGCTTAAGCTTAGTGCCTTTTATTAATGCAACCCTGGTGTTTACAGGTTGATACAGAGCTTTTTCTCTTCTGCTCAGGCTTAGAGCAGGTGAAGAAACAGGGAAATAAGTGCTGGAATACCTGCTGCTCCTGGTGCCAGTGATGTGGGAGGTTGTGTGAGCCCTGGACAGTGCCCATGTGAACCTGAGCCAGCTGAGGTGTAAGAGGGGGGCTCCTGTGCCCCCACCCAGAGGGGCTGGCAGGGCTGGCAATCCCACCCAGGGCATGCTGGTGTCCCCCAGGCCTCGGGCATCTGGTGCTGTCAGGAGGTCAGGGACAAGGAAGGATGTGCTGAGTGCTCCTGTGGATGTTGGAGGAGTTCAGTGCTTTGTCCTGTGGCTCGAGGTTTAGCCTTATCACACAGGATTTAAACAGAGGAAATCAGAGGTGTCACTCAAGAGGACGAGAAAGTGGCAAGGGAAGCCAACAGAGGCACTTGTTTATGGGTCCTGGTCATGCTGTTCCTCAAGGAATTTGTACACTGTTTTTCATTTTCTGCCATTTACATGGGACTGGGTGACTCCACAGAACATTTAAATGCAGTTATTTAGGAGGCAATGTAAGTTCTTCATAAGGCTTCCCAATTGTGAAAATATTGGAAATTGTGACATCTCCCAGAATAAGAGACACCCTCCCCAGCCCCACAATATCACCAAATGATATTTTCTTTTTATAATTTTTAATCCAAAACTTGGGGTCCTAATGCATTGCAAGTCATAAAGTTTGGATCCAGAAATCTTGCAGATCTTTGGAATTTCTCACCTATTTATTCTTTTTGTCTTGTCAGGGAGAATACCTTTGACATTGCCAGAGCATTTGTTGTTTAAAATACTGTCTACAATATACAGCCAATAGTCTGTTCCAATCTACAAATGTGCTTTTTTTGGTTTATTTTTTCCATAATCCCCACACCATGCTGCCCTGGCTGTATGGAGGCTGACTCTGTGGAATTAAATATCACATCAGCAATTTGAAATGTTCTTTTAATTCTAAGCAAGTGCTCCCTTGCAGTGACGACACGCTGGGTAGAAAGCTGTTAAAGATCACACCATTCTGAAGCTCCTACTTAAAGTTCAGCTGGAACTAAAAGTGACTGCCAGCTTAGTCACTGCTGCTCTGGTTTATGTGAATAACGTTGCAAAGTGTTCTCTCTTTAGTGTGTGGCTCCCCTGCAGCTGATGGATCCTTTTGGATAGCAAGGCTTTTCCTGAAGCAGCACAGCAGTGCATTCAGTCATCCAAGTGGTCTTCTGTAGCCCTGTGTAAATTGTTCCTGAGGTTCTCTGCTCATGAAAAACAGTTCTGCCTGAAGTACATGTTTGTGAAGAGCACAAAGTTTCCATAAGCTTGAACGCTGAGTTCCACCTCAGGGCTGAATAAAGACACTGCTGTCATGGCTGAGACATGAGTACCTGCAGAGGAGCTTTTCCCATCTGGACAGCTTCTCTTCTGTGCAAACAGCGAGCTTCAGGTTTCAACATGTGCTAGTTGGCAGTGCCAAAATAAGCTGAAGAAGGGAGCTGGAGGTCCAGTGTAGGATCTCCACCTTATCTACTTTCATAGTCACTGCCACCATTTCTTCTTGTAATGATCACACTTTAATCAGAGTCCCTCCTGCTCCAGTGAGAGAGAGTAGGTTTAGACTAGGTATGTGGAATTGAGATGTATTTCTGTGAGGGTGGTGAGGCAGTGGAACAGGCTGCCCAGAGAAGTTGTGGGTGCCCCATCCCAGCGAGTGTTCAAGGCCAGGTAGGTTTGGATGGGCTCTGAACAGCCTGGTCTGGTGGAAGGTGTCCCTGCCCAGAGGTGCTGGAGCTGGAGGATCTCTGAGGTCTCTCCCAAGCCAAACCACTCTGTGATTTGTGGCTGTCTCTGGTCACTCCTTGCTCTGGGATCTTGCACCTGGTTAGGGTACAATTGGAGTGAATTGAAGAGGAGTGAAGAAATAGGAAGAACCACAGCCCCCCCCCACCTTTCCTTGCTGGAATTCACCTTCCCTGACGCTGATGGGTTTCTGCCCTCAAGCTGCCGTGTCTCACAGCTCTGTAGGCAGAAAAAAGGGGTCCATCAGACCAAATGTGATTTGTAAACAATGGAGAAGGAGCTGCTGCCACCCTGCAGTGTGAAAAGCCACCGGGAACTCGCAGGGCTTTGCTGGCTCCTTAGGAAATTGAGTACAGCTTCACCCTTCTCATCAGGATGCTGCCTTCTCAAAAGGGACAGCAAAATCACAGCATCTCTTTCAAATTCAAAATGCGTATTTAAAAGATAAGTTATTCTAATTTATGTTCTCAGGGTTTAAAGTGATTTCTGTATCTTCAGCATTAAATCAGAGGCTGAATACCGTAGTTTTTCCTGTTTTCCCAATAAGAACTTGGTTTCTGATTAAAGTCTTTGGCAGTGAGTGGGCAAAAATCAATGCATTAACAACCTAACAATGAAATCAAAGTGATTTAGAGTAGCATTATCTAAAATTCTTTTTTGTTAGCATGTGTGAGAAAGGATCTTCACTTTTTAACTTTTAAAAAGGTTTATTAAAAACCTTATCAAAAATTACAACAGAAGACTGAATAAAGAAAATGAAACACAGTACCAGGAGCAAGGTATTCCCCACCATGTGCTCGACCTCAAAATGGATGTTCTGCCTTTTTAACCCTTTTGCCCCTCCCCGAGTTCTGTCCATCGACTCCTTTGCAGTCCAGTGGTGGAGATCACTTCCTGACATCTGGATTGGAAGTCAGCTGTTGCCATAGTAATGAGCCAATCCTCCCAAGTGCCCCAGCTTCTCTGGCCATCCTGCGGGAACAAAAGGAAAAAAAAGGGAAACATATCTATAAAACTTCTCTTAGATAATATTTACCATCTAATTGTGAGGGTCAACTATTCAATACTCATTTATCACAGTATGTGTAATGTTGTTTTAACTGATGACAATGATTTATTTCTACTTAGATGAATGAGGAAGCTAATCAGTGAATTGTTCAAGAGATGCTTTGCTAAATTAGTCCCATATTCAATTGGGAGTCTTTAATCTATTGCTCTGTGTGCTTATTTGTCATTGAATTTGCAGGGGGATCTGCAGGTTCTTCTTTTGTTTACCTGAATACGGACTAGAACACCTTCACTGATTGTCAGGAGTGTTTCATTGTTTAAAAAGGGGAAAATGAGACCATGAGACCTTCCTGCCTTTGGTTTTGTTGGGAGATACCTTTTTTAAAAATGCCTTATGCAATTCATTTAATAAATTACTTGACTTGTGTTTACAAGGGGATTCATCCTGCTTATTTCCAATATGCAAGGTGTTACTATTTAAAAGTGTTTGTAAATTCTGTGGTAATTATTGCTTAATAGTGGGGATAAGTTGGTGGTTTTCTGGTACATTTTCTCTATCAGACTAAATAACTGAGGCTGTTTTTTTCCAGTCCACCCACAAGACTCTGGCCATTCATAAAAAAATTTTTAATGGAGAAAATAACATATGTGTTGACAATAAAAATAAGAGTTTCAGGAAGCTAATATTAGTGGAAATGCCTTTGTTACAACTATGCTGCCTAAAGCCAGCATTTGTTAGGCTAGCTTAGAATTCTAAGGAGAAAAACAGCTGAGCTTTTTGTGACCATTTAGCATAAATGACAGCTGGATCCCTTTAATGTGAGAATTCATACACTGTCAACTATGAACTGATAATTTGCTTGGCAAAGTGCTGTGATGTGGAAGGTAAAGAAGGAAAGCATTAGGAGGTTTTGTAGAGAGAGGAAGAAAAGCCATGTTTCCTAGTTGCTTATGGGCAACACTTGAGTCTAGGACTTGTATCAGTTTTGTGTGACCAGACAGTTTTGTGTTTGTTTGGACAAAGAGTTCCTGGAATGTCCCTGCCATCTCAGCAATAACACAGATCTGTGATCTGAACGTCTGAAAAATAGCCACGAGCAAGATAACAAATGCAGGTGTCTCCCAGGTCATCCTAAGTATTGCTCTTCTTTAAGCCCAAAGCACCTGAAATGCCACCAAGCAACAGACACAGTTAATCCTTTGGACTGTGCAACCCCCTACACACTGATAATGGCACTGGAATGATGCCTCTTGCTTAATGTCTGTAGAAAGTTTAAAAGTCTGGTCTTCTGGAAAATAGGCCACTGAACATTTTAAGCTAAAGGGTGGTGTGTGGGCTCTGATGTCTGTGCCATGTCCTGAATCTTCAGTACTTTGCTGGGGGAGGCATAAGTGTCTGTGGCATGGTGGCTTTCCACAAAGAGCTGTGCTCAGCCTGGTTTTCCTCCTGTGTCCACAGAGCAAGTGGATCTTCATGGATTAGGCAGAGGAACAACCTCCATGATGATATAATCTGCCCCTTCTATCTTCCTTTGGCTCCTTCCATCACCTTTTCAACCCTGATCTTGTTCTTTTGCTTCTCAGACTCTCTGAAGTGATACCTAGCCCAAGATGTGATCCGAACTTGGGAATTATTTTGTTGTTAATCAGTAGCTGGCGGTTGTAATTAAGTAGTTGCATTGTGAAATTTGTGGAAATTTATAGGCTTGGCTAACCCTTTGTTTTAAAGGAAAGAGAGTGCTATTCCAAAATGAATAGGCTGTTTGGACAAGAGCCACCAGGAGTGACATCCACAGGTCTAAGCAATAAATGGGGGGAGGAAGAATTAGAATGATAAGCAAGAGATATAGGTAGCAAATAAGGGCTTGATTAATGAAAAAGGAGTGTAATTTGGAACCAATGTGTGTTGATGCCATTGTTTGTTAAAATGTAGAAATTGTGTAAATGGTGAGTTCCCACCATGCTCCCTACTTTGCACGAACTAAAATAAAAAATAAACTACCTCACCTTGGTGTGGGAATTCTCTGTACACACCGGGTAGCAAGCCTGTGTTCAGGATAACAGAAGGACAAGAGTTTCAAAACTTCATCAGCTTTTGGAAACTAAAGTACCTATGCAAATTAGAACTGTTATTATCATCTCTGAGCAGAACAAGAAATAAGCCTCCCTTGAAGGACAGCGAGTCATCTCAAGCAATATTAAAGTCTGTTTGCAACTTGTGGGATTTGAAAGCATTTAACAACTGCTAAATGTCTGTTTGGGGGGCACAGAATTTATGTGACAGTGCCCACTACTCTTAAAAGCCAAGAGTTAATATCTGCTGCCTTTGTGGTTTGGCACAGCCTTTGTATATCCGGCTGTCTTGAAAGGAGCTTTGATTTACCTTTAAGAAAAGTACTGTTATTTATAGAACACATCTAGTCTACATTTCCTCTGCTTTCCACCCCTGCTCCTTTACAGAGAATGAGAGTTCTCATTTGATCAGGGTCACCTCAGAGATGAGATGTCCTTTGAATCTCAAGATATGCTCCTGGTTCAATAACTGTAGGTTAAAAATGTTCTTGAGAAGGTGGATGCAGGACAACAATGCAGCTGCATGTTCAGTGTTGCTCTGCTGTGCTATCAGTGCATTCCTAACCATGGCTGGGTCTCAGGACACTAAAATTTATTTTTCTGCTTAAGCATATCTTAATCCAGAGTTAGTTTTTTCATTAAAAACAGGTTGTGGCTTTATGCAAGCTGAACAGAGTTTAGTTTGCAGAGCAAGGAAGACAAAGCAAGTAAATCTAGGGAGAAATAAGACAGCAGTAATAAGTTCTAAAAAATGCAGAGTGTGTGCTGTAATACTGGGTCTGCTTTCTGGACCATGTTCTGTATTGCAATGCCTGGTGAATATATGATGCAATGTCAGGTGTTGCTCTGTACATGCAAGTGAGAGTTGTTCTGTGATGCTGCATCCTCTCTCCCTGTCATCTGTGTCCTCTGAGGCCTGTGCAGTGGCTCCTGTCTCTGCTGCAAAGTCAGGCTTTGACAGGTTTGATAAATAAAAATCCCTGCACAATTTTTTTTTTTGCTTGAGGAGAATATTAACTTTTGTATTGTAGACAAATCACATTCTGTAACTAAATCACAGTGCTTTAAATTCACGTGTCTCTTTACCACCTTTTTTTTTTTTTTCAAATGCTGGGCTGCTCTCAAGTGCTGTGTGCTGCTTACATGACTGCCCCAAGCTCACAGGAGGCTTGGGGCTGACAGGAACGTGCCCCATCCATATTTTGAGATCATCTGGAATGAGGACTATGCAGATCTAATATATTACTGTTTGGTGCGTGGGGTCCCATGGCCAGTTGACATTGTACTTTCATGCCCTGTTAGGCAGCTACAAGAGCTCCTCAGCTAAAATGGTCCCATCCTAATTTTAATTTATGCTAGTACTGATTTATAATGTGTTTGGGCAACTGTCTGTTTAAGGAGGTGCTGTCAAACTCCAAATATCTTTGCCTTTTGTATATCAGCTCAGGAAGATCACTCTAGTGGATTATTTTTTCCCTGTTTTCCTGGATGTCTTGTTTCCCCTGTGTCCTTGCAGCTTGCCTGGAAGGCTTGTGAATTGCCTGACTTTGGTCAGTGTCTGCACCAGGACTTCAGGCAGTTTTGGTTTTGCAGAACATCATCTCCTATATCACATTTATTGCATCCTGGTTTGGGGAGTGGGGATCAGACTGGTCTACATGTACTTACCAGCTAATTTCTGTAATTCTTTTTTTCATTCACTCCTAATTCTGATTTTTCTTTCTGTCACTTTGAGCCCTAACACCTCCCTGGGTTCTTCAGGAGTGGCTGCTACAGAGATGTTTGTGTTCTCCTCTGTAAAACTGGTCTTGTTTTGTGTTGTTAGGCTACTCCCTTCCAGCTGCCACTGAAGAAATGTTCCGTGGTGGGGAACGGTGGGATCCTGAAGAAGAGTGGCTGCGGCAAACAAATAGACCAAGCAGATTTTGTCATGCGGTAAGACAGAAACCTCAATGGCACATTATCCCCCCTTCCACCTGCTAAGCCTCAGACTTTCCAAAGCTGTCCAGCTGGCATTAGTCAGTGATGATTTGCCTGGTTGCCCTGCCTTTGCACAATGCTTTAGACAAGCAATTTGGGCCGAAGTGTGAGGGGAGGCAGAAAAGGAGTTGTGGCTTGGTTGTGCAGAGGGCTGGGGGTTAGGGGACAGTGCTGGTCACTAAAGCTGTGAGGCTGGTGCAGGCTCTCCGGTACTGAGGGGCTGCTTTCCTCACCAGCTATGCAGTGACAACCAGGGTGCTTCATCCTGTTTTGTCCTCTGAAACTGAAAATGCCATCTGTGCAACCCATGGAACTCAGAACCAGGGTGAGCTGACTTATGGGGCAAGGTTCGAGTTGGTACAAGCTGAAATCTTGGTTTTTCTTCTGTCAAGACTGAACTGTGGCTGACTGTCTGAGGAAAGGCCAAACCTCTTCCCTTGATGTGAGGTTTTTGTGATTCTTCACATTTCCTTTCCCTCCAGCCTAACTTAATTTAAGAACATGTCAGGAGGGATGTTGAACCAGCTACTGCTTTTGTGATTAAATTTGGCACTTTCTAGGTCTGCCATCCTTAAGGAAGAAAGACAGAAACTAGTTCCTCCCTGATAAACATGAGCAAGAGAGACATTGTGGGGGAGAAACTGGAGGAATGCTCCACAAGAGATGAGAATTGGAGTTTTTTTGGGTTTCTGATGGCTGCATAACGAACACCCACTACAAACAGTTTCCTTATTCGATCTTGATGGCTTATTGTAAAACCATAAAAATTTGCTCTAAACCATTATTTCTGGTTTGCATCTCAAAGACCAAAAATCCTTCATTATTACATGCCTGTTAACACAAAGAAATAGAACAAATGAAAGGGAAACAGAAACTTGGAGCATTTATGGAAGACAAGATGTAAAGCACAGAGGGAGAGAGCAGCACTCTGATTGCCATTACTGCAAAAGTTCTTTGGTGTCCCATAGACTAAATACAAGAAATTGCAGCATATGTGCTGTGGCTGTATTTTCTAGAAATTAAAATGCTGTAGGAGCAACCAGTTACAAAAACAACAGAAGTTAAAATACCCAAACAAACAAACAAAGGAAAAAAAAAAAAGAGAAAGCCCACAACAAAAATAAAACAGAACAGCAGCTATTTTATCTTGATCATAAAAAACAATTTCTCTGCAGGAAGGGTAAAGCAACCATTATGTGTACAGAGCTTGTTTTGATTTAGAAATAAGTGCTAAGGAGAATCCTGCAAAAATCCCAGGCTCTGTTGTATTAGTGATATAAAATCATTTTTATGGAAAATTCAGTTGATCTTTTCTAAATCTCACTTCTATAATCTGACAGCTGAGAGACAGAGCACAATGGTGACTCTCATAACACTTTTCATCTTTTTAAAAGAAATTTGTGTACTATCTTCAAAGTATTTCTCCAGTGTGAAATGTTTTGCCCTTGTTTATTAACTCCCTTCATGTGAATTTTGATTTCACCTATGTATATTTCTATAAGTTTTGTCATGTGAGAGAGGATGGCTGCAGCCATACGTTGTAATTGCTGAGGTTATTTAATGAGTTTTAAACTCATCTGGCTGCTGAGCATCTTCTACAAACGCAGTAGTTCCAACACAGAGATGAAAAGAGCAGCAGTTTTCAGCCCCTAAGGCACAGCAAGCTGCATCTGCAATGGGAAAGGTTCATCTGGTCTACATGTTTAGGTATTGTGGTTATAATGGGCTCGTCTTCTGATTTTCAAGTTTCTAATTCTTACTTCTAAGGAAAAAAAATTATTTCCCTCCTCCCTACCTGCTAATGCTTATTTTAAGAGAGAAGTGCTGGGTAGTAGTCCTAAGCCATGTTTTTAACTCTACTGTCAATGTACTTCTCAGTACCAAATATAACAGTAAGAGAACTAAAAATAAAGTTTCTTAGTATGAGTCTTGTGCTTCAGTGTGTTCCCCACCTGCAGAACACGCAGCACTCTGCTGACCTATCCAAGAAAATAATCAGGAAGGTGAGGCAACAGATTTCCTGCAGTTTCCTGTGGATACTCAGGCATTGCTTAATGTTTCCTGGACAGTAAGGTGGGAATCAGACTTACTGATGAAAGGAATTAGATGTGTTTAAATAATGCATCTGTGACTGGTTTATGGAAGAATTGTCATTATTTAGATGCTGAGATGATAAAAACTAGGGTGAGGTCTTAGTCCTTCATGCTGTTTTTAAATCAACTTTAACCAAAAATGTTGGGTTTTTTTTTTTAAACATGCCCTATGAGCTTGTGTTTATTCAAAGCAGAGAGCATTAAATTGTGATCTGCCAGAGGTATTTATGCCACCTCTCTACCATAAGGCAAATCAGCTATAAATCTTCCTTCAAAATATTTGTTTGACTTTAGTTTATTTTACATTATTTTAAGGAATTCATTAAGATTTTATCATTTGTTGTGTCTGAGAATTAAAATTTCCCTACACTTCAGGCTTGTCCCTCTTTCCATCAATGATGGCAGTTTCTGAAACCTCTTATTTTGATTATTTTTTCTGTCTTCTTTTGAATTTGTCTAGCTTCTCTTAATTTGTGGTAGAGTGAACTAGAAGCTGTTTCCTGGCTGAAATCTCAATACATTGTATACATCTTAACAAATATAGTCATGAAAAGGAGAAAATGTTCCTGGAAAATCTGTATTTCTCAGTGAATGTGATTTAATTCATCTGTGTTCCATGTAGGTAGGGCATTGGTGTCCTTTCCCTTGGCATTTCTTGATGATGAGAATTTAAGGTTTGAGAGCTGGTATTTATATGCAGAGAGAGGCTGATATAGCACCACTCTGGTTTTGGTTGGGGGTTTTTTGTTGTGATGATTTTGTTTGGTTGGTTTTGGTTTGGTCGGTTGGGTTTTTTTTTTTTTGAGTTAACCAAAACTGCAGAGAGAAAACCCCAACAACATAAACACCTAAAAGCCTTTCTCTGAAAAAAAATTCCAAATTCTGCTTGTCTTTGAGAATCATGGTTTCACTTCTGCCTTTTAAGCATTCTGAATACTCTTCATGCCTTTGTTTTAAAGGAGAAATTTGAAATGAATAATGTTTGGAAACCACTTTGTAATTTTTATGTATTGAGTAGATTCCTCATGAGTAATTTTTGGGGCAGTGCATAGGCTTGGATACTGTTTAAATGTATCTTTATCTCCTACACCTTCCTCCTTCTCCTAGGTCTTTACAAGGGAGCTTTCAGGACTGCTCACTGTGTGGGCATTTGTTTCCCTCTCCTGTTTCTTTTAGTCTTGAATCTCTGCTTTCCAAAGCCAATTTGTTCAATTGCTTTGGCTTTACTCCATTATCACCCTGCCCAGCAGAACAAGATTGTGAGCAGAACTGAGGCACATGTATTTAAAAAGCCACCTATTTTTTTTTCCTGTGTTTTCTCAGTAAATTCTATAAGGTGATGGTATCCTGCAGTGCAATATTGAAAATGCCAGTTAAAATGCCTGTAATATCACAGAGTGGTGTGATCAGTCTGGAGCCTGATACTGGTAAACAAGACAAAACAGAGTGAAAACCAGAACTTTTAAAGAGTTTGGATTTTAAAAAAAAAGTTCTCCTACAGATAGTAACAGCCTCTTCCACAGCCTTTCAGCCTGTCAGAAATGTCAAGTGCATGCCTTTGGTTTTGCTTAGCAGCTACACAGATCTCATCTCTGTAAAAGGTTTTATTTCTCTGTTTCCCCACAATCTGGTACAAAAATGCTTTTAGGTGTGGTACAGTAGGGAGCAACTGTAGCCTGGTCCAGTAATATATAATTTTTACATTTTCTGAAGGCTTTCAGTCCTGAATGTCATTTAAAATCTTGACTGTCTTTGTGTGCAGGTGCAACCTTCCTCCTCTATCCAGTGAATACAGCAAGGATGTTGGCTCCAAAACCCAACTGGTGACTGCAAATCCCAGTATCATTCAAAAAAGGTAGAGAGCAAATTTTTCCTTTTCTGGTTGGGGGTAGACAAACAGAAAAATGCTTCATCTGTGTTACAGAAATTAGTGCATCAAGTTGTGTTCTAATAATCTCATCCTGGAAGGGGATCTGGAAAAGGTGCAGTAGGCAGTGGTTTGGGGTTAGGTGAAATAATGAAAGGCTGAACTTCTGATCCTTTCAGTCCAAGCAGGGAAGCTGAGGGAGAAACGTACTGATGGGTGCCCCAAACTACTCTGCTGGTCAGGCCAGCTGGCTGCTGCACCCCACAGCTAATGAAGATGCTAATTTGGGTTTCTCTTTGTTTCAGCACAGATAACCTCTGAGTCCTCACTGCCTTTGCATTGTTTGGTTGATAATGACTTACAGAGTATAAAAGGGGTTAAGGATGGAACTGCTTGGCAGGGTGTGATCATACAAGCTTTGCTTTCTTAGGAAACTGGGACAAATTTGTGTTGTTTATAGAGTTGGTTGAAATTTTCCAAATGTCAGTCAGTGATGAGAGTGGGGAAAAAAGAGGTCAGTGCCATCTCTCTGATTTTGTCTTTGTGAATTTTAATTGCCATGTTTTTTGTTTATCCTCTGGATGAGGTAGGTTGTTCTCAGGCAGAACAAGATCTGGTAGTTACCTGCCATGTTCACTGAAAAACACAAGAGAAAAAATATGAACCAAGGGGAGGAGCAGGAAATTATTAGGCATAAAGAAACATATAATGTGAGTACTGGGAGGTGAAGGACTGTGAAAAGAAGCAAAGCAGGGAAATTAAATACATAGTAGAAAGCCAGGTGTTTTAAAAAACAAAGGCACTGGCTTTGGAAATGGATGTTTGATGGTATTTAAATGTAATATTTTTTCTCTCTTTCAGGCATTGAAGGGTTCTGTAGATTTGTGTGTGGAAGACAAGGCAGTCTTGGACAGAGTAGAACAGAGAAGGCAAGCAAGAGGGAAATGGAGTAATAATAATATGAGCTTCAGGAGCTGATTGCAGGCAGAGAGTGCTTGAGTCAGAGACAGCACAGAAATGCTTGGGGATGAGATCAAACCAAGCAGAACTGGCAGGTGCCAGGCAAAACCAGGGAGTTACTCAGGGCAGTGGATCTGAAGACAGGGAATCTGCAAATCCTGTGGTGTGTTGATGGCTAATTGATTTATGAAGTGGAATGAAACAGCCAGAAAATCCCATCAAGGGCAGATCAGTTTGGCCATGGCATTTGGGATGAAATGGAGCAGTGTGAAACACAACCTTTCAGAGGGTTTTACAGTTTTCAAGACAGGATTATGTAACTCAGGCAGAATTGTTTTGCACCCTACCCTGCATCAAGGTCTGGAGTAGAAAGCTGAGTGTAGTTACTATTTTTGAACAGAAAGGAAAGGAGTTTCAGTGTTGGTTGGAGGAGACAGCGGAGCCACACTGGAGAGACCATGCAGTGTTCAGCAAGAGGGGAAGGATGGAGTGAGGAGATGGTTGAAGAAGCAGATGGAGAGAGCAGGGAACTACTTTGTGAGGGGTGGATATCTGAAGGAGGAGTGGAGGGGGGTGGGAAATGGGGAAAAAGAGAGGAAGGAAACAACGCTGTGATTAATGTCAGTTTTCAAAGTGAGTGGACAGTTACTGTGATGCAAGACCTTGGAGGAGAGAGTATTGTGGAATGTCTGTGCATGTGTATTGACTGGGGGAGATACACAACCAGTAACTGAGAATGACACAGGGAACAAATTCATAGCACTGACAATTAGCAGAAGCCTCCTTTGAGGCCGTGCTTCCTCCGCTGGTCAGGAAGAAATTTTTTAATTTTTAATTTTTTAAAAATAATTGACCGATGTTTCCTGTGTGCTGCCCAAAGCCATTATTTTATCTCCTCTGTGTTAAGTTAGAGTGGGGGGAAAAAAAGGTTATATCTTGAAAGTTAAAATAGAAAAAAACCCCTACAACTGTCATCACTCCTAAGGGAAGAAGCTTTTTTAGGAATTAAGGTTGCTTATACATGCAGACTTTTGTGAAATTCAAAAACATCCAGATTTGTGACTGATGTATCTGTTTCTAAGCTGTGAGTTAGCTAGCATCACATAATGGAATTAGACATTGTCATTCTTCCTCTCTCCTCTTGTCCTTGAAGTATGTTGATATTGATGAGGCTTGACATCTCAATTATCTCTCAAGTGTCTTATGGCAGGTTTAGTGAATTGGTCCTGAGCACCATTCATGGCTTCTAAAAGATTTACCCTTACCAGATAATTTATGGTGACACATGTTGAGTAGGGCAAAGCTTTCATACCAGGGATGTGAAAGCAATTTTCTGTGTGGTTCTAAAACCAAAATCAGAGCCTTTAGAAAATCAAATTGTTGGCAGTAGTAATTGCAGAGATACCACCATTTCCCTATCAATTTAGCACCTTAAGATGGAAGAGTCATAATTTTAATCTAGGAGTAGCTTGACTTTAAAACTAACTTCTAAACATTGCCTTTTGCAAAACTTAGAGATCAAGTTCCATCTCTGTTTTCAGCAGGAAATGTGACTGTGCAGGTAGTACAGTTTTCACTTGTGAAATATTTTGCTCCTTTCTCATTTGGGTTTGAATGTCCTACCCTTTGAATGTCCTACCCTGACTTCAATAAGTGTGATACAGGAGAACTGACAATAGATGTACTGTGGTAGAAATTTTCCAGTCTAAGAGGACGTGTGTTGACTGTCCCAGTTTCTTTTTTTGTCTAAAATTTTTCACAGCCATCTCTCTTCAGTTCATGTTGGAACTCAGAGTGCTTCACTGCTGTGTGAAGCTCCTTTTTCCACTTTGCATTCAAAACTTGGCTTTTCTGTCAAAGCCCATGTTAAGGCTGCAGTAGGGATTGAAATGTTGCATAATGCTGTTCCTGGGGCCAAGGTGACCTCTCCCACGCTCTGCCCCCAAGTATTGTTGTGGGACTGCAGTCCCACACATCTGATGTTTCCAGTTCATTTCCCCACCATCCTACTCAACTTGGCTCCATCTGCAGGGAACCACTTTCTAGGCAGAGGATAATTTTCTGTTTGTCCTTGGTTTTATTTTCTTTCCAAGTCCAGGTGCTTTAAGTCCCTCCTAGGAAAGAGGCAGGGCAGTAGGGAGACCTGTGATGTGACTACAGCCATTCTTAAGACTCTGGGAAAAATCAGCAAGGTTCTGTCACTTCCAGAGGCTGTTTCCATATTCTGTACCCTTGTCTGCAGCTGTGGAGAGGGACAAGTCAGTGAACATAAAAATGCTTCAGAGGCACTGCTGATTTTTGACCAATGGTATAAGATTTTTAACTAAGAAATACAAAGTTTATGGATGTGGATTATTATCTGTTTCTAAAGTCACTGGATCTGGGCTCTCTGGGAGAAGCAAATCTTATGAATTTCTTCCATCTTCAACAACTCTTGCAAATGTCATACAATAATAATTTGTCTAAAGTTCTAATTAAATCTGCAAACAGATGCTGTTTGCAGCAGTGTTCCTTCCTAGTGCCATGTCTGCTTATCTGTCTAACCTATGCACACTTCTATCATCAATAACATGGATACAGTGCTCCAAATAGATGTTTCCCAGCATTCAGGGAGTTTTAGACCATCTGATGTTTTTTGGGGGAGTATTTTATCCATGAGCTGTGTGTTCATGGCCTGTGTGGAAGTATGAACTTCCATCACTAAATGGGAACGTTTTCCTTTCAGTAAATTAATTCACCTTTTTGATCTCTGTGAGATTTGACAAGTTTTTCCTGCACCCAGTGTCTTGCACTAAATCATGATGAGGGAATGAGACTAAAGACTAACAAATGCAGTGATTCTGCCTCTCAGCTTGGAAATGCCAGTTAAATATCACTGCTGCTTATTAGGTTCCCATGGATTTTGAGTGGGCTTAAATTTGCTTTCCAGTATCCCCTACATTTTAGAGGCAACTAATAATCTTTCCTGCATTCAGTCCTGCAGGCATCTCTGAATCCAACTGACTTAGACTATTAGGAATAAAAAGATGGAATTGAAGTAATAATTTGATAAAAGCTTCCTTCACCTTTGATTAAATAAATGTACAGTATTATGCCTGTCGTTTACACTCATGAAAATGTTTCAAGAGAATTCTTCTTCAGTGTGTTTTCATGTAAAAACTACATATTCTGTTCCTAGGTAGTTACATTATTGTTTGGTAATTGCAAAAGATCAGAAAAGAAAGGAAGAAACCACCCATAAAATATGTTCTTGAAGGAAAACCCTTTGTGCTTACCTTGTCCTTTCTGTACAGGTCAAGTGATGTACAAGTCTTTCTCTGTAAAGTCAATCAGTCACCAGATTTTAAATACTTCATATAGAGGTTCTTTTTTCATTGCCCGTATCTAAATATACCTCAGATTATTTCATTGATAAGGAGTCCAAAGTGATAAGCATAAAAAAGTGGCTTTTTATCTCCTACCCACCCCCTGTTAACCAGAAGACACAGCAATGAGCAGGAGGAAGGAGATCCAGGAGCCCTCAGCCCTAAAGAAAAGGTGGGTTTTGAGGTGTCTCAATGCACTGTTGGCTCCAAACAGGAAGGTCAGGTGCTGTTCCTGAGATGAAAAACAATGGGGTGAAATTTTGGGTTAGGGAAATGGGAACTTGGAGGAAAAGTTATTTCATCTGGGAGGAGGAAAGGCTGAGGAGAGCAGTAAGAGTTTTCTGAGGGTACACTCATGGATGATACCTCATCAGCAAAAGCAATTGTTAGATATTATGAAGAACTTCCCAGAGAACCTACAGAAGTCTCCATCTTAGAGTAATTTAAATGGCAAATTGATGTGGAGATGAAATGGGAAATTATAAATGAGAGCTCATGAAATCATGGTTTGGTGCTTTTTCTTAAAAATAAATGATTTATTAGTAGTTGTCATAAAGTAGAGATAGAAGATACTAAAAGAATCCATTTGGATTTGTGATTGAAATACCCTCAAATTTCAATTCTGCTGTGTGTATATTGTAGGACTGGAGAGGAATAGGATGTATTGACACATGCATTTGTAAGTTTCTTGTCTGGGATTGTGATAATAATCATCGTTATCTCTATTGTGAACGACATTTTAATTGCAAAATCTTTGCCTTACCAAAATCACCAGTGCTCGCTCATCTGTGGGGATATTCATTGACACTTTGTCTCTCACATTTTCATTTTCTTGGCAAGCTATGGCAGGAAAACTGTTCCTTTTCATTCCCTCCCCCCTCCTGGTGCCTTCTTCAGATCACTGTATCCAAGAGTCTGCCAGCACTACCAGGCAGAGACAGCCAGCTGCCTGATTTTCCATTATTAGGTCTGTGAAATGGGACAGCTATATAGGTCCCTGAGCAAATAATGCTTTTAATTAAGATGAGGGTTTTTTTCATCCTTATATCTCTGCAGTAGGACTTGATATGAGAACTTCTAAATCCTACTACCAATATGTGGAATAGTTAATAGAGTGCCTTTTATTTAAGTATGTGACTAGTATCCTCAAAGTCATTGGAATACTTCAGTGTCTTGTATGGACAACCCAGGTTTTTTCAGAGTAACATCCCCAAAGATTTTTAAGTGCCTAATCCCATGTTTAGGTAACCAGTCTTTCTTTACAATCTTTAATAATAACCTAGATTTTTTTTTTTTTACCAGTATTGCATCTCTTGGATATTTTCAGACACTAATTACAAAGCAAATGTGTGTGTGTGTGTATATATATATATATATATATCTATCTTTTAAATGCAGATACAAGACATCCTGCAATCTGAATGACTGCAGATAATGAGAACACAGAAAATGGCTACTGCTCTGTAGTCTGCCAGATTGTGACATTCCCACTTTTTCTTTTGTTCCTGTCTCTAAATAACTTCCACGGTTTGCAGCATCTGCAGCCATGTGATCCCATAAACTTCCAAGAAGACTTGCAAATTCAGGAGATGGGCACAGGAGTATAGAATTATCCTTATGGATAGCAGGCCAAAAGCTTTAGGTTGAAGCATAGTTGTCAGAGGGAGAGGGATTAATTAGGGTCTGTTTTCTCATTAAACAGCTGGGGATTGCTGAGAATGAGATAAGCACCTGAGAAGGATGAATTAATTTTAAGTAGCACTTGGACTAGAGGCTGAGGGAAAGGATGAATGGGGAGAGAAACACTCCTGTGGAGTGCTTTAGGGGAACAGACTCTCCTCTGTAAATCACTGTAGTGCTTCACAAACTTAAGGGATCTTTAGGTAAATCTGAAGGTAGATGGATCTTGAGAAATGATTTTTCAGGGGTCTCTAAATAAATAGCCCAAGCAATATCAGAAACCCTAAGGAAGAAATTTCTGGAGTTTTTTCCACATATTCTTAGGAGATGGCAAAAAAAGCAAAGTAGTGCCTTAGGAGAGGCTTAGATTAGATACTAGGAAAGATTTTTTTCACTGAAAGGGTTTTAAAACATTGGAACAGAGAGTCATGGGGAGTCACCATCTCTGAAAGCGTTAAAAAAATGTGTGGATATGGCACTTGAGGACATGGTTTAATGGTGAAAATGGTGGTGGTTGATGGCTGGACTTGATTATCTTAATGATTCTGTGATTCTGTCAGGGTGGGGGGAATTAAGGGCAGAAGAAATCAGTTATTCTGACTTAGTTCAGATCACAGAAAGAGAGCAGAAATGGTTAAACATTGAGGAAATACCTCCACGTTCAGAGTGCTTCTTCCTAGGAGGTAACAAAGAAGTTAAATGGCATCATCATTGAGGGAGCAGTATTGTCAGGGATTAAAACCTGTTCTCAAAGCCAAGGTGTGCAAGATAGGAAAGCCAGGTTTCCAAGTCTGTCTCAGAAAGTTGTGAGCTGCTGATCCTGCTTGATTTATGTTCCAGAAGGATCCTTGTGAACAACTTAGTTCTAACCATCCTAGAATGTGTTTTTAAACTTGGAGGCAAGCAAGTGGGAGAAGAAAGTGTTGAGCAGCTCGGCCCCCCAGGCTCATTGCTGTTCATTAAGATGTCTCTGGAGGACATGTTCTGATTTTACTGTATAGATGTCTCTGTTTCACTTGTATGCAGGCTGACAGAATGAACAATTAGGTAGCTGTGTAAATGCAAAATGGGTAGAGCATTTATGGAAGACAGCATTTCAAAATGACACAACAGGGAGAAAAAGATAAACAAGTTTTGGAGTTTTTTTTTTTACCCAAAATCTTTGTTTTTCTCTTCTGAGTCAGTTTAATTTCTGAAGGTGGTCTCTGAGCAGCCAAGACAGTGAGCTGTGATTGCAGGGTGTTCCTCTAATGGTCTCCCTGGAGCTCAGGTGGGATTTTCGGGTGCAGAGAGATTCAAATAAACATGCAGTGTGTGGCCTAAAGGGACATCAGTTCATCTGTATCTACCACCAGAGAGCTTAGCAGCAGGAATTCCTCTGCAAGAGGGCCTCAGAAGGGGGATGGGGGTGCCAGGGGAGACAGCTCAGTGAAGAAAGAAGTCCTGCTGTCTGTGGTGCTCCTGGTGTGTTTCAATTCTCTCAAATCTAAGTGGAGAAAACACCCAGCAGAGATGTCGGCACTTTAGGATGGGATGTGAGAGGCTGTTGTGACTATTTGTAAACAAGGAAGGCTTGTTATTTCAATTTCTGGTTTTGTTTTCTGACTAAGAATAACCACAAAGGCTTCTTATGAGTTCCATCTGTATACAGGACATTTCAAGGGATGGTGTTGGTTTGAGCTTTACCTCCTGTCAGTTTTGTCATCCCCGTGAGACTGAAAGTTTTCAGTGCCTTTACTTGCATTAATTAAAGTCTGAATATCTGGGGAATAATCATAAAATAAGCTCAGGTTTCCATGAGTTTAAATTTGAAAAATTGGAATACAAAGCTAGATCAGAGAGTGTAGACAGCTTGTAATGTTGAGCTCTGTTATTAACAGCTGATAAAAGCTGTAAAGTGGGACTAGAAAAGATCTCCAATAGAGTAATTTTAACACTCTCCCTTGAGTGTGTGAACATACAGTCATAAGATTTGGCATTGCATCTGTGCATTTGGATCACTTGTGCACTTCTCACTGAGGCAGGACAGGTGCTAAAATCAGACCCTTAAGGTCAGATTGCACACTAAAATTAAGGGTCTATTTCCCATGAGTTTTGAAACAATACACAAGACATTTCGCAAGTGTCTTAAGATATGAAATTTTAGCTACTTTATGAAATTTTTGTACAGGAAATCTTACTATTGTTTTTTAACTTCATTTGTGCCAGCCCCTATATATGGCTTGCCTTAGGGTGTATGGATTCATTGTATTTAGAAGGGTAAAAAGAAATTCATTTTTCAGACTAGAATGTTCCACTGTGATGTTCCTACCTTTTTTGCTTTTTCTACAAGGAGAACAAACTGTGCAAAATGACAGCGTGGTCTAGTGGATGGTGTCCCTGCCCATTGCAGTGGGGTTGGAAACAGATCACTTTTAAGGTCCCTTCCAACCCAAACCATTCTATGGTTCTCTAAAAATACATGTATTATACATTTCTAATTAATTTATTCTATTATATTGTGGGAGGGTGTTGATTCTTGTGTGGTAATTATTACTTCTGCTACTATTGGCAGGCCTTACTTACAAACAAGAGAGTGTTTCTGCTTGGGTTTATGCCCAGAGCAGCTTTTCTAATTAGTAGCAGCTGAATTTGTACTCCGAATACTCTTAGCTGAATTTTTCAGTGCCTGTTTCATACAGCAGGTTGGCACTGGGTAACACTGAGATGAGGCACAGTGCAGAACAGAGAGCTGAGCCTGTCACTGTTTCCATGGCAAAAGTTCATCCTGTGGTTTAAAAGACCATGGCTCATTAAAACTTCAGTCAAGATTTCCTTCCTCACTCTGATCTCTTGGCAGTTTCAGTCTTTGCTCTCCTGTACTACCCAGTAATGAAGTACTGTAAATCAGAAATCTAGACTTGCACCACATGGTTGTACTTACTAGCCAGTCATCTAATGCTACCTTTTCCAACCCCATTCCAGGCAGAGACTGGCTAAACACTGTAGGTAGATGTTTAAATCCCCACATCTAAGCATGTGGTTTGTAAAATTCATCTTACTCTCTGGAGATTTGCATTGCTGAGATGACTTACCCAAGTCTTAGCAGTGCTGCAAATGCACAGTGAAGGCAGCTGCCACCTTGGCAGGTTTGGGTTGAAATCTTTTTTTAAAGCTAAGCTTGAGGAGGATTCACAGAATCATGGAATGGCATAAATTGTGAAGGACCCCTGGAGATCAGCCTCTCCTCAAGCAAGGCCACCCAGGCCTGGCAGCCCATGTATTCCTTCAGCCATTTTTAGAAAAAACTTGAAATCTGGTCTGTAGACATACTCATAGCACTTTTCTACTCACTCCCAGTGACAATAGTAAAGACTTTCAAAAAGAATAAAAGACAGAATAATTGGATAAAATGATGAAACATGACTCAGTTACCTTTTCTTTTCATAAAGGTCAGCTCAATAACTCGAAGATCTGCTTGCACTTTGGGAGGTAAAAGGGTGTGATTCTTAGATTCATTAGACTAATTAAACTTGCCCTTGATATGGTAAAGAGTTGCTTTTCAGATATTTCTGACCAATCTGTCCTACCTTCCATTATGGTTATGCCAGATGAGTGTTTGGGGAAGAAGGCAATCCAAGAAGTAGCCAGATCTGTATCCTGACAGTGGGCTTGTTGAGCAATAGCAATGGGAAGAAAACAATAAGGCTTAAGCTTCATTTTTTAAAAAACCAATTGACTTATAAAACAAATTTTTAAAAAGCCCTGCAACCAAACACACAGTGTTTATAGCAGTTGCAGTGATCAATTTTGTGAGACCTAGGTTTTGTAACACAAGATTTACTCAGACATGCACCAGAGGTTGCCAGTTAAATACAATGAAGACCTGGCATCAGTGCTCCCGTTATTTGTGGAAGATGGGAAGGATGAATAGCCAGGGGAAAGCCTTGTAAATCTGAGTCAGAGGTTGAGCTTCTGTGCTGATCAGAATAGCATCATGCTGCATGTAGAGATCCAAGTGCTTTCATGGAAGTAAAGCACAGCTGTGATAGCCAGCAGAGCTCATTGATCCCTAAATAGTTCATTCCAGGAGAGGGGCAGCTTATCACCTGCTCAGGCTCTTCCCGTCAACCCTAGGAGGATCAGGTAAGCTCAGTTTACTCTGGGGTGGCCCAGCTGGAGCTTTAGCAGGGATGTGCCAAGCAGATGGATATCCCAGGAGTCCTGGTCGTGTTCTGTTCCCAGGTCATGCGCCGGTGGGATGCAGGCACGAAGCAGCAGGTGCTGGGAGGTAGAGCAGCACTAAATCCAGGCGTTCACTTTGGCACCTGGAAGGGGCCTGGACACCGCTGAGGAAAACGAGAGGCAGCAGAAAGGCAGCTCCTTCCCAGCTGTCTCCTGCTGGGGTCTGCTCCTGGGCTGTCCCAGGCAGCCTCCCAGGAGATGACTGCTGAATCTCATCCTTCTGTGCCAGGCAGGAAGGAATCTCCAGAAGAGCTGTGGAGCTTTTGGGATGAAGGCGTGTTTGACAGCGAGCAGCAAGGTTTGAGTTGGCCTTTGGGAAGGGCTCCTGGTCCTGTAGTGGAGAGCAGGGACCAAAAGGTTTCTTTGTGGAGCATGATTTAAAAGGTTTTATCTCCCTCCCACTTCAGAGCGTGCATTTTTTGTAAGTTTAAGTCAGGGTGCTGCTTACAGACTGGCGCAGAGACGCGTTTAGGAAGGTTTGCGAGATACCCCGTCCCTCATTTTCAGACAGGAAAACAGAAACACGAGGGAGCCAGTGAAGTCCAGAGCAGTGTATCCCTGGTTCTTTACCCAGTCTTTGATCAGGGTTGTTTGCTGAGTTACCTCATGTGAAGAAGACTTAATGTTCTTGGCCACTCACACAGTTTCTTTCATGAATATTAAATTTGCATAAAGAGATTAATGAGACCTGCCAGAAAATCTGTTTCTGTCCACAGAGCTGCTAATTGTTGTTCACACGCTGTCAGGATATTGCAGTATTCGGCTCTCATCTCTGATGCTTCTTCCTCAGATGCAGAAGTGCACATCAAGTGACAAACTTACTGTCCAAGGCATTCTCCTCTGGCATGGAGGGGCAGGACCTTGAGCATCCCACTTTCCTAGGAGCCAGTGATGCCCATCAGGGATGTGTCTCTTTCTGTTTGTTTTCTGCAGTCACTGAGGAGTCACAGCAGAGAAGGACTTTCAACATCCTCCTTTTATTTTTGTCAGTGTTCCTGGATGTTGCTGGGTCAGCCAAGTTCTGCAGTACTGTTTGCCCTTCCTCTCATTTTGCCCTTTGCAACCTTGCACAAAAATACGTCTCTGTGACATGAAGCCTTAAATAACCACCATTAGCAACAGTCTGGTATCCCAAGGAAAAGAAAATCATAAATTAATAGTGGTGGTGGTTAATTAGTTTAAATTATTTACTTGGAATAAAGTGGGTGTGAGATACCAAGGGTATTTTTATCCCCCTGTGTGTGCTCAGCAGTTGCAAAGGAAAATTTTGTCCTGTAGAGTGAGCTGCCTCTAAAGGGACTGATTCCCTCTTCACATGAAGGGAATTCATGCTTAACAGCTTCCAAATTGTGTTTTGTTGTCTTCAGGTGGCTTTACTGAGGCTCTGCTGGCAATGTTTAGATAACAGAGGTATGAGAGCTGAAGCCCTGAACCAGAATTTTCCATATTAATTTTACTTGGCTTGCATTATTCAGAAAGGCTTCTCATTCCCAGAAGGACACTCAGTGTTCATAGCGGCAGCAGCATTCCAGTGGTGAAGGGCAGAAACTGGGAAGCAAGTTTTATGTTGTGTGCTTACTTTCAGATAGATGTCAGGAAGGATTTTTGCTTTAGATCATTTGTTTGAGAAATTGGCTATAATGTTACTGGCCAAGAAAGGGGTTGGTTTTTAGAGCATGAGTGGAGCATGATGACCTTGGCTAGAACTCAAACAACATCTTCTGCTTAGAACTGAAGTGAGACTGTTTTTGCCTTTGTAAACAGGGTGACATTGCTAAATGGAGGTGGAATATTAGGTAATCTAATTCCATTTTCTGGTTTATGCTTTATTTAACCATTTATTCTGGCTGTCAGTGTAAAGTAACAATGTCTGACTGAGGGTGTGCATAGGGGCTGAATCCAGCCTTTGGAAACCTCCTGTCCAGTCTCGCTTTCAGTGGAGGAGATGGGGGATAGCTGGTCCATGAGCAAAGTCTGGGTAGCCAGGTGGCTCCTTCCCAGCCCAAGAGAGTGAAAATTGTTGCTGCTGAAAGCAGGGAGGAATGGGGTGGGCTGGCAGGCACAGACAAGGTGCAGGAAGAGCTGGGGGGCGAGGGACGGGTGTGTTGGCAGATAACAAAGACTTAAACCCCAGATCTGCTTCTCCTCTTTCTTGCACTGTGTTTTCCTGAAGTGTTCCTGGCACTGTGTTTTCCTGAAGTGTTCCTGGCACTGTGTTTTCCTCACCGAAGATGTAACACCAGATCTGTGTGGAGGAAGCCAGATGATGTCAGTGCTGCAGGATGATGTGTGGGGCTGCTGTGGGCTACTGTGTGCCCTCAAGAAGGCAGCTGTTCCCTCTGAGCTGCAGACAGGCCAGCCATGAGCACCCTCCTGCAGCCTCTTGGCAGGACCTGTCTGTGAATTGCTCAAAAGGTACTTGGCCATTTCTTGAGTGCAGCTTGCCAGAGGTTGTGAGCCATGCAGAGTGACCCAGGGGTTGCATGCAGAAGCTGTGATCAGTAAATGCAAGCTGCTCAGGCAGCTCTGACAGCAGCAGCCTTAAGGAGGAGGACATCCTAGGATGTGATGAAGGGACAGTTTTCAGGAGGGTGGCTCACCAACAGAGCCAGGCATGTGTTGTCACTCCTTTCCTGTGCATATAGTTTCACTTGGTGAGAAAAACTGGTTTGAACCTAGGTTTCCATCCCTTTGTACACTTGCTCACAAGAGATGAGATTTCTTTTTAAAATATTTGCTGTAAATTTTCTGTGAATTCTAGGGCAAATTGAGAGGGGAGAAAAGGGGTGGCTGAATAAAGAATTTTAAGAGTAAACTGTTTATAAAGGTAGGCATTCATCAGCTATCTCCCATCTTGCAGCAGCTGTGGATTTGAATGAGAACAGCTTAAATAAGGAGTGTTCAGTGCTCCTAACAAACTGCTTCCAAATGACACGACACGGGTCATTTCAACAATTAAATAATTTCAATGGCTTTTTGATCTGCACATGGATCACTCAGTGGCCTTTGGATCACTAAGTATCCCTCCTAATAACTCTGATCTTGGTTTATTTGCTCTGCCATATTCACTTAGCTCTGAGCCGTGAGGTGACACAGAAATTATCTACCAATCTCTTCCTGATAAATTATGTTACATTAAGCAGCATGCTTCGTGCATGTAAGGCTTGACTCAAAGATCTGGCTGGATTAGCCATGCAGGCACAGCTGGAGTTACAGATAATGGATAACATCCTCAGCTGGTGTGTTATATCCATATAATTCCAGGGAAGCCAAGGGAGCTACACTGATTCTCACCATCTGAACAGCTACAGTTCCTGCAGTTGCTCTCTTTCTCTCAGCTGCCAAAGCTCATGTTTGTGCCTTTGTGCTTCTCCAAGAGAACTTAAAGATACCCCTAGTGCCTGCATGGGGCAGGGTGCCCTACAAACAGCAGGCTTTGTTTGAATCCATGAGTGCTGGTGTTGGGAGCTGCCCTTGCTTTTCCTCAAAACCCAGGCATGTGCAGCGCTTCTGGAGGACCAGATTTACCTCACTTGTGAGGGACTTGTGTTTTTTACTGCACCATTCATCTGTCATGGAAATAGCACTGAACTAAGGCTGGTTATTTCAATTAGCAACTCATTAGCCCATTTCATGCCAGAGCCCTTAATTAGAGACAGATTCCCCATTTCCTTTACCATTTAAATTATCTGCACTTGTGTTTGCTTTCCAGCTGTCCACAGTCAAATATAGCCAAATAAAAATTATTACAGAAATCTATTACATAAACAAGCCTGTACTTCTTAAAAGTGCAGGTCAATAATTTCTGAGTATTTTTCAGAAAAACACATGTCTTCCCCTATACTTGGAAAAATTTTTATTACAAAAAACCTACACTCCAGCATTATTTGTGGTTTTGGCCAAATGTGTTAAAAGGAGTTGTTTGAACTGTCTTAGCCCTCCTCCAAAACCAATCTTCTCCAGTCTCTCAAAAGCAGGAGAAGCTGCTTTACCTGGTGAACAATGTTTGCAGCTGCTGCATTGCCCTTCAAAAAGCATTTCTGCTAACTGTATATACATCTCAAGATTTGGAATGGAAGGGCCCATGAAAAATGTTGCCTAATTCCCATCAGTTAAGGTCAGCAAGCAGAAAAACTCTCAATCAAACTCTTAGTAGCCTTTTATTCTCATTGTGCTGTTCTATCTCCCAAATCACTTACTCTGGACTTGCAATTATGTAATTTAAAGCAGAATTTGGGTTTGTTTTGTAGGAAAACTCAACTTATTAGGAACCAGAAGCTACTGGTTATTAGCTGAAATTTTATTTCTTGTTTTTATTCCATGATGAACTGCCGAATGACTAAGACAGCCCTTCTGGCAATGATTAACATTGATAGAAGCCTTAGTATTTCCAAAAGCCTCTCACTTGCTATATATTTTCCAATGCCTAGGCCTTTAAAGTAATGTGATTTCTTTAGAGAGTGGGATTGGATACTTTTATGGTGGATAGCAGGGAAGGCTGCTTCATATTTTGCAACCTGACATTATGATGACTACCCAAAGACCAGCAATGTGCTTTGGCCACCAAAACATTCCTTTCTCTAGGAATCAGCCAGTCAGTAATACAGCAGTGTATTACAAAAAAAGGACTCTGTTATCCCATTTTTGATTTCCTGCTGCTTCATTTTGCTCTTGCCAGGGGACACTTGGAGCAGTTTGTGTATGAGGAGAAGCTCCTTTACCTTTCCTTGGATGCAAATGTCCAGCATGGGTGAGGTTTCACAGCTTCACTGTTAGTGAGAACAGTTTCACCTGGTCAAAATGTGAGGGAAAAATATCAATCTTTTAGCTGAGCACTGAAAGTAGCACCTGGCAATCATTGGCTCAGACAGAGCAAACATGTGAAACCCAAGAGCTGGTGGCTGAGTTGACAGACAGACAGACAGACAGCTCATGTGTGGCAGCAGTGCTACCTCCTCTTTCACCCTGTTCCAGCAGAAGTGAAACAAGAATTTATATGCCCCCTGTAGGACATGAGGAGATCCTAATCTCCACCAGCTGGCTATTCAGTTCTGCTCTGAAATAAGAAAATGCTTCTTCCTGTTTATTTACTGTTATAACAATTTAAAATTGAGTTAATGAATAAAGTTTTACATCTTTAACTTTTGATGTTTAAAAAAATTCTGATTTAAAATATACTAATTTAAATTAATTTAATTAATTAAATCAAATTAATTAATTAAATCATTAATTAAATTAATTTTAATTTAAATTAAATTTAAACTAATTTAGGAGTGAGTAATCATTTTCTCAGAAAAAGTATTTTACACTAGTTGGTGAAATCTCTCATAATGATTATTCTTCAGGCAAACTTTGAATTTCTGCCCCCTTTGCATAGGCACACTAGGGCCTTTTGCCTTATGTGTGTATTTATTTACAGAATGCTGTACATGGATTTAAGTGCCTCATTCCTAGTTGCTTGCTACTGATTTAAGAAGGAATTTGTGGAGTTGGGTGCATGTTCCATAGGTCAATTCATCTCCAGGCGTGGCTTTAGCAGAATTGCAGAGCTTTGGGTTGAACCAGCCTTCAAAAGTTTCATTTTCCTGGTTTTCCTTGGAGTTTGTGACCCCTAGCATGAGATGAGAACAAACACTTGGGAGAAGAGGTCATTGCATTTTAAATCACCTTACAATGAGTGTGAGTCAGAGCCTCCAGCAGTTCTGAAAATCCCTCCAACTGTTCCTGTTTGGCTTTGCACTGTGACCTGTAACTCTTGTGAAGAGACATCCTTTTGTCTTGTCCTTGCAGTCACACATCAGGGTTGTTCTTGGGGAGCTCCGAGTGTGTCACATCTGCCAGCATCATAACCCCTGCATTTTAGAATCACCCCTGAAGTGCATTTCAAAGTGAGAAATCAGTGGTGATTTGTGGGAAAAGAACCCCAGAGGTGCAGGGAATTTCAGGCTGTTCAGGGAGTGACAGAAGGACAGATAGATGAGGCCACACTGTGATACCTGGAGGGAACATTCTAGTCCACAACTCTGAATGCTCCACAGAGAGGATAAGTTTTTCAGTCAGGAGGCATCAGCCTGTTTGCCTCAGCACTGCAAAAGCTCATATGGTCGTTCTAAGAGTTCCCTGCCATGGAATGAGAAGGAGAGCTTACAGTAAAGCTTTTTTTTTTAAATCAGCAAAATGGGGAAGCTGATCCCTGAATTACTCAACAGCCATGCCAGCTAAAAATGGATCGCAAAAAGCTTTTTTTCAATACCAAGAGCTTCCTCTCCAGATAACCTAAAATGTTCTCTCATTCACAAAAAAGAAAATTTAAGGGTTTTTTTTATTGCCCTGATTAGCTGGTACAAACATGGTTCCGTGTGCTCCAGGACTGAAACAGGGTTCGAGGTCCTTTTTTATTTCCTTCTCTGTTACAAGCAGCCCTTTCTTCCCCCGCCCTAGGCCAGAGTAAGAAGGCTGGGACATTTAGCAGAGAGACAAAGAAAGGGATGGTGTCTGCCTTGCTTCCGGAGTAGATCAACCTCCAGGACAGAAATATTCTATGTGACATTTCAGTGATGAAGGTGAAAAGCATGAGAACTGCTTGGCTTTTCCATGATGTTCTGCACTCACTGCTCCTTGGTCTCATGTTGGGGGTTGGCTTTGGTCCTTTTCTTTGTTTTTTTCCTCTTTCTTTCCTGTGGATCCCTAGGGGCTGTTCAGGGATCCCTGCATCCCCCATGGATCCCCAGGGGCTGTGGGTGGATTTCTCCATCCCTGTGGATCTCTGCATCCCTGTGGATCCCCAGGGGCTGTTCAGGGATCCCTGCATCCCTGTGGATCCCCAGGGGCTGTTCAGGGATTTCTCCGTCCCTGTGGATCCCCAGGGGCTGTTCAGGGATTTCTCCATCCCTGTGGATCCCCAGGGGCTCAGGGGCACAGCTGCCTCACCGAGGTCTCACCAGGGGTGCAGAGCAATCCCAGCTCTGACCCCTGGAGCCCCTCCTGCCCCACTTCCCTTGGTGTCCCCAGGGTGTTTCCCTCCCCTCTTCTCACCTCCTCTTCTTCTCTGGGGAGAAAAAGCCCTCTTTGCCCTCTTTGTTTTGATTTCCTTTTTAAATCTGCTATCCCAGGGGCATTAGCACCATCTCTGACTGGCCCAGCCTTGGCCAGCAGCAGGTCCAGCTTCAGAGCCACCAGGGGCTGGCCAGCAGCAGGTCCATCCTCAGAGCCACCAGGGACTGGCCAGCAGTGTGTCCATCCTCAGAGCCACCAGGGACTGACCAGCAGCAGGTCCATCCTCAGAGCCACCAGGAACTGGCTCTGCTGGGTGTGCTGGGAGCTCCCAGCAGCTTCTCACAGAAACCACCTCTGTGGGTCCTGGCTGCCAAAAACCAGGCCTTGCAAAACCAACACAGCTTGATACCAAGTAATTTATCAGGAAACATTATGAGATTTTACTTTATGCTATAAGTGAATTGACAAGGGTCCTTTGGAGAGATTTGTGGGGAAGGAAGCATGTTACTGAGCTGCCTCAGTTTAATTACTGCTTTGCTAGTGTTCCCATAAGCAAAATAAATGCTCTTGCTGTCATGGTTGCAACTTCCATTTACCGCTGAATGAAATGTGAGAAATTAAATCCGAGTATTCATTTATGTATTTATAAATCTAAGTCTTGCAGAATTAGGCATCTGAGCTAATGGCTAGGCTTGCTTTTTCTTCCCCAGAGCTTTCCTCTGCAATGGATGTTCCGGAATTTTAAACCTCCACAAGCCCCATCATCTCTTTGAATGTGGATGCAGGTGTGAGTTTCAGCACTGCAGATTAATCTGAAAGATCTGAAAGGGGAAAAGGGATCAGCCTGTGTGCATTCACTGCTGTTCACTCATCAAAACCTGAAGCTTCTAGCAAACCACTAAAAATCAGTATGTGCTCATCAACCTAGCTACAGAGATGTTGTCCTCATCAGCCTAATGACAGAGGATGTCCTGAGCCTGCCTGGCCTTTGATGAGGGGAAGCCCTTGCAGTCAGTGTCAGGGAAGGTACTGCAAGGTTTTGTGGTGTGGAGAGAGAGTGGCTGGACCAGAGGGGTGATTAATTGTTACTGTGCCATGAAAACTGCCCAGGAGAGCTCTGCAGGACTGACCAGGGGGGACTTCCTCTCCCTCTCAAGTTTTGGTTTGCTTGGTTTCCCTCCAGTGTGAGGGAGGCAGATCGGGCAGCTGCTGCTCTCTGTCCTTGCAGCTGCTCCCACTGATGTGGCACAGGGACTTCAGGGTCCTCCAAAGGACATTTTCACTCCGTGCTAAACATTGCTGACTGAATGAGTCCCACTCATTGCCTATAAGACACAGACTGGGGTCTTTTCCCTTGTTTCTGCCCTTCAAATCATTTAATCATTGTTTTTGCTGGGTCATAAAAGAGCATAAAAACATCTGAGCTGCCTTGTATTCTGTGAGGCTTTAGTTACAGTGTGTGAGGTATTCATTTACGTATGTATAATATCAGTATTTATGTATAATGTCAGTTTCTTCAATATTATTTGGTGTCTCAGCAGTGCTTATCAGTTTGCTCTGTTTTCCTTCCTGAACTGTAACCTCTTCCTTGCAGAGCCTGCATTGGGGCCATACCATACCAACCATTTCAAACACCTTTATTGAGTATGGTAATAGTGCTAAAACTAGAAAACAAGGAATTATGTAATTTGCCATGAATAATTTTATAGGAATATAGGCACCAGCACATTTTTTCCCTAATGAAGCTCCCAGCTGAGTGGCCCTGGGATCCTGGAAATAGGAGGCAGGTGGATGGGGAAGCTGACTGTGCCATGTTGGGTCAGCAGGTGACTGGCAGGGACAGTGGTGATCTCTGGGGTCTAGATTAATCTTCATCAAGAAGAGAGAGAAAAGATTTTACTAACAGATGTTAGCAAAGCATGAAGACCCTTTGGGGGCAGGAAGCATAGCCTGGAGAAGGCAATGGAGAGATTTTTGAAAGGTGTTTATATTTCTATATAAACCTGTGTCACTTTGAGTCACCTTTGTCTTTCTGACTCTCTCATAAACTGAACTCAGTCTGTGACTCCCTCGAGGTTTGCACATTGCTAGCTCTAAACATTTCTTTCCACATCGTCTTTAAATGTTTTATTGGGAATTTTCTCCCTCTGTTTTTAGGCTATACTTCTCAAAGCATCCTTCCATGGCTTTGACTTCAGGCTGTTCCTGGGTGATCGACGTAGCCTTTGCATCATTTTTGCCTCTGCCTTTTGTTTGTCTTGTTATCTTGCAACCCTGGCTTGCCAGCGAAGGCAGGATGAGCAGTGTCATAGTTAGGGTCTGCTGGCTGATCTAAGTCCATGCAGCCACCTCACTTCAGAACTTTCTCAGAGTGCTCCAAGGTAAAGACAATTTTGCACAGTGCAATTTTCTTGCAGAGCGAGGGAAGTTAAAACAGCTCCATAAATGTGTTAAGTATGAAAAGGCTGAGCCATCTGCTAGGCGTGACACTGCCTTGGGGAGTTAAAAAAAGGTCAGACACTCTTACACAAGGTGGTCTTGGGCCACCTGCACTTGTGCTGTACAAGCAGACTTTCAGGCTGTGCTGATGGGGCTTTGTTTTTATCCAAATTGCAGCTGCAGTGTTTCCCCTGAGCTGTGGGGAGATTGTTTTCATCATTTCAGTTTCTTCCTGCATGACAGACATCTCCACATATGTCCTTTCATTATTTATTTACAGGCCTCAGCATTTAAAGGCCAAGGAAGTTTTTTGAGTGGTCATCCTTCAGGGATTGTGGCTCGTTTCTTGCACAGGGTTTAGCTGAGGCTGCTGGACTGTTGTTGACTGCAAAAGGCTTGAAAAAAGTTCCTCTTCCTTTCCTTTACTCCTTCCCCTGAGCATTTCAAAATGCTGCTGCTGCTGCTGGGGTAATCGTGCCCTAATTGAGGGAAGTCCTGGAGCGACTCCCCTGGAGTCAGACATGACATCAGCAGGGTTGCCCAGGCAGCAGTTCCCATCCATTGTTGCTGTGCCACACACACTTCCCTAATGCCAAATGGGATGTGGAGCCACATCCAGTGATCACCGTCCTTCAGCAGGAGGTGCAGCCTCAGCACTTGGGGCACAGCACAGGGGCTGGGATGTGGTCAGTGTTTGCACTTGCAGAAACAAAGCAGACTTCCTTGCTATCAATGATTTTGTTGTGTAAGAAGCACATTCAGTGTGAGATCCTGGCATTAGAGAAGGGATTATTCCTTGCTTGCAAGCAGATTACTTGTCATAACATGTTCAGGGTGCACTGCTGGTGCCTAATAGACCCATCTGTCACCCCTTGAATTTACAAGGATAAATGCAATGCCTCAGGCTAAGGTGATATATGTAATCTCAAAAGTGCATCTGGGATCTAGATCAGGGTGATACTGAATTAATCTTTGTTTGATTTAGATAACTTCATCTCAGTGAGTTTCTTGCTATGATAATGATGCAGCTGGATTATAAATCCTCTTTCATCAAATAGCAGCTTCCCTTCCAGAAAATTCATATCCTATTTGATTTGTGCTGTGTCTTCCTGTATGCTGAAGTCAACAGGAGTTTCTTTTGGGGCTCTGTGGGATCAGATCCTTTTGTTTGAAAGAAGTCTCTTTTCTTTGATGGCATCTGTTTCTAGGCTACATTGGTATTTTCCACGTTTTGACATCTCTGAGCTCTTTATTTCTACTTGCATTTTAATGACTTCTTCTGGCTGTTTTCCCTTGCTCTCATTAGAGCTTTTGTGGATCTGTAGTTGAGCTGATGAGACATGGAGTTTATGCAGTGTTTTTTCACTCGGTCTTCTTGGAGATGCAGCATCCTTGGGAGGATGTATGTGGCTGTGTGTGCCCTGTCACAGAGCCAGCACGGGCTCAGCAGCTCAGGGCTTACCAGGGCTCTTTGCTCATTCACATCCCCTGTTTACACACTGATCATCACAGATATGTGTGTGTGATTTGCCCCAGCCACAGCATTAATACAGCAAAATGCACTTTTAAAGGTGTTTTGGGGTACATTTTTCAGAAGAATAATTCGGTAATTGAAAAGTAAAATTTGCAGGTTTTGTGTTCAAGTTCTTCCCAGGATAGTATTTTTTCAATAGAAAAAATTATTTGATTTTGACTTTTTCTCAATGGTTTGCAATTGTGATAACTGAAAGTCCAGAAGCAAATATAAAATAGGTCCAAGTATAAACACAAAAAAAAGTGTGTCAGTTAGATCCCAGGTCAGCAAGAGATTTTTTTTTATTGCAGAACATGATAAGAGCCCTCTCTGGAATGTAGTTTTTGGTGAAAAGTTAAATTACTAAAATTAGTTCTGGCTGGTTTATTTGGGTATCACAGTAAATGGCACAGACAGCTTTCCTATCAAGTTCAGCCACTCTATTTTCAAGGAAGTTTGTTTTAATCAGTTTTTCATGGCAGTTTTCTGCCATCAGGTCTGGAATATACAACAGGCAAGACCAGAATTATTTAATTAAATTATAAATATGCCACCTTAATACTTAATTTCTACTCCCTGTCTCCTTTTTGGGGTTTTTCTTGGGGGGACTAGCAAACCTAGCAATGATGCTTTTTCAATTCCTGATTTGAAAGAGTATGTGGTGAAAGGTCAGTGGCTTTCAAGACACAAGGAACATCTTGGTAAGCTGAAGGTGATCCACTGGAATTCTTCGTCTTGGTTTCATCCTTTTCTCACAAGAGCTGGTTTGTTGGGAGAGGAAACAGAAACCTGCCAAAAGCTGTCATTGTGCTGAAAGAGAACCAAATGGTGCTGCTGAGAGGTGAAGCAAACCAAGCTGTCAGGATGCACAGTGCAATTCAGCAGGGCAGAGCAGAACGTGGCTCTCAGGGGAGAAAAATTGCCCCAGAATGAGCAAGAAGTAGGACCTGAGCCTCTGAATCTTCTTTTAATAGCAATTAAAAAATCATAACTCTTTCAAGGAACTTTGAGAATAGATGAAGATGGAAAATAGATTGGAGAGCTTTTATTTACTTCTGTAGCCAATTCCTGACATGTGGGTCACAGGGAGAATTTTAAATCCCTTAGCAAGATTCTCTCTCCAGCTTTGTGTGATTTTTTAGCTAATGTGTACTTCACTAAGGACAGTCACTGATCTTTCATCAAACATGCAAACAGCAGTGCAGATGCTTAAAAGTTTCATGGCACTGAAATAGAAGGATTTGTGGAAGGAAAAAATGAGGAAATAACTTATTCTGTTATGCTTGTAATAAGCTATTGTTACATACTGGATTTCTTGTTAAGTTACACCTTAGCTGTGAATGCTCAGGGATAATGTTAAAGAAATGTAAATAAGGAGCTTTTTATTGCAAATTGGTTTTTAAGTTATTTGGGAACTTTGTTTAAAATATTGCTGTATATTTAGAAATGTTGAACTGGTAACACAACTTTTTAAAATGTGGGTTTGAATATTGTGATCCTAGAATTTTATTCTTTATCATCATTGGCTTTCAAACATGGAGACTGTGTTTTTAATGAGGTATTTATGTGGGGGGAATGGGTTGCTAATGATATCCGAAAATACAACATGCTCTCAAGGTCAGAATGTTGCAGAAAAAAGTTGAGGGCTTTTTTCCCAATTCAGGACAGTAAATTAGAAGGTGACTACTTGAATCTTGTGGGAGCTTTCCCAAAGGAAATAAAGCTGGGGAGGATGACAAGCAGGATATTTTTAGTGGGAACTTGTCCGCATATGGAAGCTGAAAGCATGTGAAAGCCTACAGCACTATAGTCAGCATAAATGTAAAAATAAAGAAAAAACTGTGGACAGTGCACAGATTGTGCTGTAAAAAGCATTATACAATACTCCATCCCCTCCTGTGAGCATGAGGAATACACTACTGTGAGTTCCTGTCCCTGCCTGGGTCCTCCTCCCTGAGCTGACAGCTCCAGCCCTGCCCTGCCTGTCCCCAGCCCGCAGTGGCCTCACCCTGCTCTTTCCCTGCAGGCAGCATCTGCAGCAATTTCACAGTACAGCCACAGATAGCAGCTTAAGATCATCTGTGAGCTTTTTAAATAGCAAATATCATCATAGGTTAGAGGCAAGGGGACACTGGTAATATCCCTGATTTCTTCTGCTCATTTTATTTTTATTTTTTTCAGCATCTGACAATCTAGCATTTTATTTTTTTATCCCGGATTTTGCGGTAGCTAGAGGACATTAGGAACCATTTCAGGGCTCCTGGAAGCTCCTAAAGAGCCTTCTGAAGTGTTCTCACAGTGCTGACACTGCAGGACTTCCAAGGAGCTTTTTGCATCTTCTGTGCTCCTCCTTGGGCTCCCTTGTAGCATCTCAGCCCTGCCAGAACACGAGTCCCTGACTCAGCCTGAGCAGAAACCCTAAACCCAGGAGATTCCCAGGTCAGGGAAATCTGTGCATGCTGCCACATGCAAATGAGCTGTCCCCCAACAATTGGAGTTAGGTTGTGCTGAAAAAGATCCAACTGCTGGGCTTAGCCAGGGCACCTGGGGAGCCTGGTTTGTGCAGCTGAGCTCGGCCGCCATCTGCCCCTGCGTGCCTGTGCTCCGGCGCTTGGGAACGCATCGGGAAAAACAAGGCAGGAACGAGATGCTGTGTATTGGCTGAAGTGCTTCTGCAGGCTGGCTTTGGGAAGGGAAATCCCTCGGGCACACTAGCATGCTCGGTGTAAATTGTTTTGCTTTTCACTGCCTGCTCCTAGGCCCATTAAGCTGGAAATGGGACTGGGAATGGCTTCTGGAACACAACACACAGGACTGTTTCTGCCAGAGCATCGGTGCTCTGCTTATTTTTCTCACTTCATGCTCCAGCACAGTGGCTGCCATCCCTCATTTTTCCTGGTACATTAAACCTGGTTCAGGAACGCAGATGATTACACTGAATGAATCCTCTCCATAGCCTTGTGCATGCAGATGATGTCATTGTCTCTACTTGTATGCTCACAGTGTGCCTCTTGAATAATGCAGCATGCTGGTCCCTGACACTTCAACTAGCTGGCATATGATACCATCAAGACTGAGCTATATCCCAATTTGGTGAAAGTTGGTGTAAATCCACTGACCCCCGGGGGAATTGTGTCGGTTTAAAGACTCCAGACAGCATCTTTATGATTGCATTTTTACTCCATCTCAAAGTATATTCAAAGTAAAGGATGTGTCACATTTGACAGCACTCCTTAGGTTGGTCATTTTTAACATAAAAATGCCGATGTGGGGGAAAGTAGAAGAAATTGTCTGGTTTTTAGAACAAGTGAAACTAGTCTAAAGAGTGCTTGTTAATGCAAGCAAAGTGCTGGATTCACTGGGGTGTGTGAGGTTACTGCCCAGCTCGGTGAAGCAGAGCAGCGCTGGGCACTGAGGCTTAGTCTGCTGGGCTGGCAGATTAAGGAAGGGAAATTCTGATAAATTCAGATAAAGATATGTTACTCGTTAAAAACTATATTTGCTTTCCAAATCATTATCTGGGTAAAGCCTGTGGATGTAAACCTCAGCAAGAGCTTCCCAGTGTTGCACATCACCAGACAAATTATTCTGGCCCCAGCCTGTGAACACTTGGAGCTGGATTTCACCACTTGTGCTGCTTGAGTTGCTGCTTTAGGAATGGGGGTGCTGAGCTGCTGGGGATATGAAGGTCTGTCAGGCATCATCCCTGAATGACCATTCCAGTACCTGGAAGTGTGACTGATTCCCCAAGTGACACTCCTGGGAGTGTGACTGATTCCCCAAGGGGGAGTTGATGGCTCTGACTGTTCCAGTGATTCATGGCCAACCTCAGGTCCTTTGGAGCTGCAGAGAGACAGCTGCTGACATTTATAGCTACTTTCAAACCTACAGTTTGGACTCACCTGAAAAATACTTCGGCCTTCTCCAACGGGTGCCCTTAAGGTATTCTCTTTTCCTGTGTCTGAGTTGTGCTGTAGACCCCAGACCCTGCCTCCTCCTCCCTTTAAAATACCCTTAGCCTGGTTTTTAGGTTCACATCCGCTTTTTTTTTAGGTAATATGTTAGTGCTGCTTTAGGGAGCCAAGGCACTAATGGTAGCCTTTGTTCCTGTTTGATTAGTCAACAATACTTTAAAATAGTGGCTTAATCTGTGCTTGTATCTTTGGGGTTTACTGCAATCACATAAAGCATGTGGAACTTATTTAGTATTAATGTGATTGTCAGAAGTCCTTTGATAGAATTTCTACCATAATTCAGTATTAAATGCCCTGAGCATTAAAGAAAATGAGCTTGTTTTTATGCTGCCTGAATCTGAAAGAAGTGCCAATCCTGTCTTCTGGAGTCAAGCTCCATCCAGTTCTGACAATTTGTTGGGATTGACCATTCTCTGAGGTAGAGAGCAAAAGGGAAAAGTATTTGTGCATGAGATTTCAGATTGTGAGAAGGTGGGACCACATCTGAGTTATGGCATATTATATAAAAAAATTAGCCATAGCACCTTTAGATGTGTGATAGGGGAAACCACCAACCACAATTAAGTTGCTCCTAAATAATATAAATATCTCTGTCATTGAATCTTCACTGGCATTTGGAAACTAAGAGAAATAGGGAATTGAATGTTCTGCTCCGGTTTCCCTCAGGCAATGCATAGAGGGCTCTAAAGTACTCAATGGCTTTCAAAAGTATCATTTTGTCCTAGCAAATAGCACCTCTTTCCTGCTACCTTAGACGAAAAAAACTTTGCTTTTTACTTCTTTTACACACTATCTCCTTTAAATGAAGTTGGTGAAGGGTAAAAAGGTGTAGGAACTAGAACTTGCACAGATACCAAAATAGTTGAAGATGTTAGAAAAACCTCCAGCATATTTCAGCTATCTGTACTTCGATTCTATTCTCTTACTTCGGTCAAGCTTTTTGTAGCTACGGCAATTTAAATTGAGCACAGGCTGTACCAAGAGTTGAGGGGAAACTTTGGCAGTTTGATTGTGTTGAGATGAAGTTTAAGTGGCATTCTCAGCCTTAAACACCAAGAAGCATCTTAGAAAATTCATCTGGATGATCTACCCAAAATAAAGGACTCTCCTAAGGGTATCCTACTGGACAAAGTTCCAGGAGCATCTGTCAAGCCTTAAGAAAAGGTAACAGGAAGTTGATATCACTAAAGGACAGAGAAAAAGGAGATTAATGGAAACAGAGAAACATCCTACCAAAAGCTGGAGCTGTTTCCAAAGGAAATTAAATCTGTAATAAACTCCGGTTGATTAAATATTTTATCTATGTGGCAGGTAGAAAAAGTTTTCAGGAACAACTAATCAGAGGGATGAAAGCCTAGTGCTACAACCTCTTTCCAGAAACCACATAAGCCAAAAGGAAGCAGAAAACACCCACCCCCCACCTGCTGTGTGTGTATGGTTAGTTGATGGCCAGCTATAACAAACAGGTATGAAAGGGAGGCTGTATGAATTATTTGCATCTTTGTTCACTGTGGAAGACACTGAGATCATCTCCTGTGCTCATCAGGCTGAGACTGAGATAATTTTAAGTGAATTTATGGTACAGATACAAGATGGATGTGAATTTATAGGCAGAACTGGGCTCACCCATGAAAGAAGAGCAGTGTGTGTACTTCCTCACTGAAAACTGCCTTGGTACTTGAAGACTGGAGGGTGTTAGAAATGGGATCAGTGTTTAAAAACAGTCCAAATTAAAAACAGTTCAAGTGTATCTGCAAGCCTGACATCTCTTCCAGCTGATTTGGTGGAGACTATAGTAAAAGACAGTATTAGTGAACACCTGGATAAATGTATGTGCTCTTGTAAAATTTTGGGGGTTCTTTGAATAGATGCATGTGGATATCCAGTAGATAGATACATTTGAATTTTTAAAAGGCTTTGGACAGAGGGATTGAAGCAATCATTAAGTAAGAGGGAAAGTATTGGTAAAATAATTGGTTAGGAGGATGCAGAGGATAACAGATTAGACAAATATTTGGAAGTAAGATTCACTGGGGTTACTTCATTGACAAACTACACCAGTATCAGGAAATCTGAGCTGAAAATACTTGGATGTGCAATTGAAAATAGATTGGTTTTGTTTTTAGTCTTCCTTAAGGGTCTGTGTGTGAGCTGCAGAAGGGAAGGAAGGCTCTTTCAAAGACCCAATGTGCAGCAATCAGCACACCTTGGACCCTGTTGGAAGTCTTGAGGAGCATCTAATGCTTCCAGGCATGACTGAACAGCACCAAGATTGCTGTCAATTGATACTAGATGGAAGAAAGGAAAGTCAGTTTGTTCTGAAGGTCTACAGCTGCAGTCCTTGGGCTGGTTTGAATTCCCCTGGCTTATTTATTTCTAGGAATTTTACTAGTGGCCTGAGCTTTTGTGTGCCAAGCACTGGAAGGGACTTCCTTGTCTGTCAAACAGCTGTTTCCCTCTTTTTTCTACAATTTCAGCCTCATGTTTGGATCCAGAGGAATTTGTCACCTCCTCTGTTGATACACAGGTGGCCACTAGTTCATTGCTCAATTGCAATACTTGTCCCCTTAGGAGTGCAGCTGAGGTTGCCCAGTAGGAGCAGCTAACAGAAAAAAAAAACAAAGGTCTTCTTTTATGTACACTAGAGTTGTGTGAATTTATTTTACCCCATTTAAAATATTTTTGATTCACCACATATTCCTACGGGCTATGAACTTCTGATTTTCTTACCAAGCTTCTAGTTTACAGTTTTTAAGACGTACTTGTGCTGCAGCTGTGACATGATCTCAGAGAACACCAGTGATTCATGTACTAAAGTTTAAAAAGGGTGATTATATACTCAAAAGAAACCCTATCCTAGTTACAGTTCTTGCCATAATCCCTGTTGAAGCATTTACTGTTTTAAATAATTTCCTTCCGTCTGTAATTTTTGTAGCAGAGAGCACCTTTAAAAGGTGCTGTTTTCCTCTCTTTTTCCATTTTTTTAGGGGGGGAAGAGCTCCAAGAGTCTGAAGAGAGGATGTAGCTGAATATGATATTCACTGATATTTGCAAACTATTAATGTGTGAAGGATGTAATGACATTAAAGAGAGAACTCAAAGACTCAGCAAAAGCGTTCTCAGCTATGAATAGGTCTTTCATAACTGCAATCATTTGGTAGATTTTATGTTTGGGTGACAAAGCACAGGAGGCCAGCACAATCAAGAAGGTGTAATGTTGTCAGCCTTGTGTTTCTGCAGTGTTCCTGTGGGCAGTGATCTCCAGGGGCTGTCTCTGGAATGTATTTGAGTGAACGATCCAGGAGATGATTCTCTGTTCTGTTCCTGTTCTGTTGCCGTCCCAAAGACACAGCAGAGAGTCTTAGGGACACTGTCTTAATCCAAAGTAAATCTCCTGTAGTCTGTCTGAGCTTTGTTGTGATTCTTTTTCCATTAAAACCTGAGGAAATGTGTGATCTGGTTATGTTTCTTCTCAGCTCTCCCTGGCATGCAGTCCAGTGAAATTCAATACCAAAGGTATCAGACTTAGTTCTGTGTTGTTTGGGGTTTTTCCTAGCTGATTTCATCGCTTCTCCTACTTTCCCACCTTCCTGCCTTCCAGCTGTAAGAGTTTGGAAGTGTTCAGAAGACTTAGAAATATCAGGCAGCAATTTTACAATACAAGTAATTTACATCTGTGCTGTTCTGCCTGTCCTTTTTTATTATTTCCACTTGTATGTGACTATAGCAGACACAATTTTCCAAGAGTCAGACTAAGATGAGCAGCTCATCTTCTGAAAGCTAAGATCCAAGCTGTCAGATAACAGAAAGGATTGATGTTTACCTTGGCTGGTTTTGGAAAGAGTAGCTATTAAAAGCACATTTTAATTTGAGTTGGCAGAATAAGGATCACAGTCCCCAAATACCAGTGAGCACTGATTTTAATGTTTTGCTGTACAGGATAGCTAGCTCTGTGTTCCATTGGAAAAGTCAGCTTTCCCTTGGCATTATGTCTAGTACTTCCAGGGCCACAGAGCAGGAACGGCTGGAGTGCTTAAAAAAGCTCTAATTAATGCTTAATTCAGTCAGAAAAGGAGCCTACTTCTTCATGGGGATTAAAACATACCCCTGCCATGTCTCACTGGACTTTCTGAATGCATCAAATTATCCTGAAGGTCATGTGCTAAGGACAGTGCATCATAAAGAAACAGATCAGCCCAGAAAGTCACTGGAAAGAGTGTTTTCCCTGCTGTTGGGTGTTTAAAGGTGATGGTGGAAGTACCCAGGATCCCTGCATTGGAAAACACCATTCCAAAGGTTTATAAAAAGGAGAATGAGGCAAATTTGTCTTTAATGGTGTCAGAGAGGACAGAGAAGAGCAGACTCTTGGAGACTGGAAGACCTTGTCCATAGGAAGCAGTGTGGGGCCTCAGAGGCTGCAGGATTCACAGAAGGGATGAGCTGGAGTGAGTTTGAGAGTCAGTCCCCCCCTGAGAGGAGAGAGCACCTGGTCCATAACGAGCCAGCAGGGGAGAAGGGCAAAGGGGAAGGAAAATACCGGAATGGCATCACCCCACTCATGCCACGAGCTCTCAGCTGGGCGACCACGGGGCCTGTGGAGGGACCCAGAGTGAGAACAGAAGAGAGTCCCTCCTGCTGAAGGTGTTTGAAATGAGGTTGAACACAGCACTGGGGATCGGAGTTGGTTTTGCCACTGACTTTAGTGGGGTTATAATCGGTTCTTAAGTCAGGTATGGACATCCTTAAGGTGAGTAAACAGTGGCTTGTGTAGTTGGGAAAGCTGGGATAAAATAAGAAAGGGGGTCTGTTTATAGTGCTTTAAGTGCTCAATTCTGGCTCCCTGTGTGGACAAGTAAAAAGGCTACCTTGCACCTGAATAAATCATGCTACAAGTGCCTATGTGTGGGATGAGCACAGGGAAACAATTTGTTAATTGGGACACAGCCTGTGTGTCAAAGATTGTCTGCCCAAGCCCCAGAGGGCACAGCATGAAGAGCTGGACATGAGTGAGAGCACAGGGCATTAAGGAGGGCATTGCTGTTTGAAGAGCACTCTGTACAACCCCTCTGTCACAGCAGAGGAGGCTCAGGTGGGGGTTTGCAAGCTGACTGCTTGTGACTCCAGCTGTAAACAGGGTCCAACAGCTCCAGCAAATTGCTAAATCATTCCTGGCTAGTGCTGACATCAAATTATCTAAATAGTTTTTCTGAGGTTATTGTTTGTCATAGGGGCATAACAAACATAAGTCTTTACACCTTCTGCTCTATTCCCTTGAGCTCTACCTGTCGTAATTTTAAAATAATACACTATTTCTTTGGCATTTGAGTTGTTCCCCTCATTACATAACTTTATTTCTTCCCCTCTGATAAGTCAACTCCCAATGAATCCAGAATGCTGAACTTGTGACTTTGCAGATGCCAGCAGAGTCAGTGCCTGGGATATCGTCACAGGCATGAGATAGTGACTCTCTGGGGAGATCAAAAAGAAACCAAGATGCAAGGGAATGCTGCCATAATTATCCACAAGAAGGTTAGCTCAATGTCACTGCAGCAAATTCCTAGTGGTTACTAAGAACTGTCTCTCAGTACCAGAGAGCAGCCCAGTCCCTGGATATCTGCTAAAGAACATCAATAAGAATATTAAAAACAGATTAAAAACAAACCCCAAAATACTCAATGCTCTAAAGTCTTCGGTTATTCTGTTATGGCAATGTGCCATGGCAGTTTTCTCTTGGATGAATATTTCTCTCTGGAACAGCAGAGCAGAGCATTTGAGGGAATTGTCCAGCTGCTAACAAGGAAATTATTTCTCTGATATCTGTGCAGCTCTGCCTTCACATGCTGCCGAAAGTTGCTGGTTTTAAGTTGGTCTTTCCTATGAACCTGACAGAAAAATGTGGTGCTGACGATCTGAGTTGTTCACTGTTTACTGATGAGAGCAGTGGAAATAGAAGTGTCTGGGCTGGACCTGCTGTGATCCGTTTTCGCCAGGGCTCGCAGTCACTCCTGCCTCTCTGGGCTGCGGGAACACATCGGGACGAATTCCCAAGCTGCTTGTGGAGTCTCCAGGTGCTGCTCAGGCCTTGGAAGATTCCAGCTCCAGTTTTACCCAGACAATAGCAACTCACCACATGTTTGTGTGAGCTTGACTGCAGAAGGTCAGGGGAGGACCCTGACAGCAGCTCAGCTGTTCCTTGCTCCGAGCTGCACTGGGGAGATGACATCGCCTGAGATGCACTCTTGTGCAAAGCTCTAGATCATTTGATGCCTTTCTCTGGAAGCTCTGTGTGTATGGTGGATCTGCACAGCTTCTGGGCTGTGCCACTGGGAGGACTGAATGCTCAGAAGAGGCCAGCACTGACCAGGAACCAGCAGCTCCTCATTCTGGTGAGGATTGGCACAAGGGAAGGTGTTTGTGCCCGTGGGGATGCGAGGGGCTGGTGGTGTCTGTGCCAGGACATGCAGGAGACAAATCCTGTCGTGCTGCTGTGGGCACTACAGATCTTCAAGGGAAAAGCCCTCCTAGTCTCCCTGTCAAGCATGGAGTAGCCTTCTCGCTGCCTGCTGGGATGGGTGTGGTGTGGCGCCTTCAAAGCCTGCAGGACTCCCTGTTTGGATTGGGAGTTAAAGGAAAGCACACTTGAGCTTCCAGCACCATCTCTAGAAACTTCCTTATGCACAGCATTTGTCCTCAGATTTCACAGCTTCTGTCCAGCCTGTGAAGTGTCAGAATGCTGGAGAGCGCTCCCATTTTTACAAATAGGTAACAGAAATTTTCATTTGTTTCCTCGATGTCCCATCATGAGGCACTCAAGATGGGCAGCAGCTTTTTGGCTGTTAGACCATCAGCCCAGCCATAATCAGCATGTTTTATGTCTCCATGGGCTCCTGGCCACCTGTCTAATACCCACCTGCTGAACTGGGCAGGGTGCCTTCCAGCACTGCCATCCATTGGAATGAGCCATGGGTTTCCAGGAGGTGATGGTGTTCCTGAAGGACAGTTGGCAGCAGGGTGACAAATGCTGCTGTCCCTTCTGCATGGAGTCCCTCCCATGCACTCACGGTCTCATGGCACTGCTGTTTACTTCCTGTTACTTTAAGGCATTTGGGGAGATTTATCCAGAAGAATTGCAAACGTTGTAGCAAAGCTAGCAAATGAATATTCAGAGACCATCTCTGGCCCTCTGAGACTGAGGAATTTTAATGTGTTCATCCCGAGGTGCATGGGGCTTTTCTAAGAATGGTAAATTTGCTGGAAAATGCAGGTTTAGAATAACCACAACTATTTGCTCTCAGAAGTAAAATTTGTGGGCTAGTTCTAAGTGGGAAAGGACATGGTGCTTCAGGAGTGACAGTGAATGTGCCTCTGGCTCCTCCTCAGCCAAGGGGGAAGGAGCCATAATCAGCATGTTTTATGCTCAACATCCCTTTACTGCGGAAAGAAGTTTGAACCTGCAATGCCCAGTGACTGAACGGGGACTGAAATCTCGCTGTTGGCCTTAGGACTTTCCAAAAGCAATTAGGGATATCAGAACAATGTTTGGGTATTGGGGATCTGAGCACTTAGGTGAATATTGAAAGTATTAAGCCTGAGGATTCCCTTTTAATTTGTTTTTTCTCACTCTCTTCAGTGAGAGTGTCCTGATGGAAACAAAATAAGCTTGTTAGGATGGAGCCAACTCACATACCTGGTAATCTGCAGGTTGTCCTGCTACTCCTTGGGAAGAGAAGCTGGCAAAGCTAATTTTGGGCAACAGTCATAGGTCTGATAGTGATGGAGGGAGAGGCTAAGGCTCACGTGAGGAGGTACAGCAGGCAAACAATGAATTTCTGCCAAGGCACCTTGATCTTGGCTGGCCTTCTACACTAAGCTGTGTCTTGGCTGGTTCTACAGAAAAGAATGCCAAATACAATAAGTGACGAAATTATTGGTTTTTGTTTTGTAGGCTGGGGATGAATTGATGTCTTGCTTGGAAGCCAGTGGCTCTGTCTCCATTAGCAAATAGCACCATGGAGTAGGAGCAGATCTGCAGAGCAGGGAGGCTGTGAACACCCAGACAAACTTCAGACTTCAAACCAGCTTCATTCCAATAGCCTGTGCAGGAATTCTGGCAAGAACCTTATAGCAAATCAAGAAACCAAATATTTTATATTAAAAATGTCAACAAAACCTTTCCCTTTATCAATAATATTTCAATGTGGGGTTTTTTTGTTTTGTTTTTGTTTTGTTTTGTTTTTTGCCAACCCAAAGACTACAAAAAGTCCTGGCATACATTGAGACATTTCAATGCTGTTGAAGCTGTTTGGGTTTTTTTCTTTCCAATAATTTCAGCTGAAATTTTGTTTAATACTTCTTGAGGTCATCTGGCATTCTATTTAAACCTGTTTGTGCTATTCTTGTTATAGTTTCAAAGAGGTTTATACATAAAATTGATCTCTTTATAACCATTTAAAAACATATTCTTATACCTATTTCTGCCTGCACAACAGAAAGGAAAAAAAATCCAGTGCTGCTGACTTAACTTTCTTGCTCTGACTGTTCTGGTGTGTGACTAGGGAATTAGTCATGACACATCTGCCTTGGCTGCAGGAAACAGGGAGAAGAGGCAGCAACACCGGCATTTGGTAGCTGAGGAAAAAATGAGAGATCATGCAGGGGAGCAGCCTAGCTGCAGTGCAAGGAGTGTGCGAGGCTTGTGCAAAAGGGGTTTTTAACTAAAGTGGTTTTTTAGTGAGCTTCGCGCTCCCGAGGCTTTGGATATTGGCAAGTGATGAAGGTGAGAGGGAAATGTATGGCAAGGAAAGTTTACAGTCCATCATACTGGTTGTGGAGTAGTTTTTCAGTCAAACATCAGGAATAAAACAGCCATCAGCAAATAGCTATTGGCAGTTAAACCCATTGTAATGTGCTGTTTTCATATCAAAGAAATAATTTATACATATACCTTGCTCTCCTAATCTAACTTCGGTTCTTATTTTAGTCTGCCTTTAAGCAACAAGAACAAAACAGTTTTGAAAATTTCTTTTATGGATTCCCGTACCTGAAAAATCTAAGTTGGTTTCTGATAGAATAAAAATATTGCTAAAAAGGATTGAGTCTTTTGGAATGTTGTCAGTATTCATTTGGTTTTTTTAAAGAGATGAAATCAGAAAGGTTTTGGAGTTAGCAGGATACCAGATAGTTTTCAACTGTCTATTCAGGTGTCTGTTTTCAAAAGAGAGGCAATGTCAGACAGCCAGAACTTTGTCTAGACATTCTCTGGGCTCAGAAAAGGTGTGCAGTGACTTGTAAATATGGGTATGAAGAGCAGCCCTCAGGTGGGTTATGGAACATCTGGGAAAACCCACGTGTGACCAGCTCGTTTTCCCTTGTGATTTTCCAGGTTCCAGAATCTGCTGTGGTCCCGAAAAGCCTTTGTGGACAGCGTGAAGGTCTACAACCACAGCTACATCTACATGCCAGCCTTCTCCATGAAAACAGGGACGGGCCCCTCCCTCCGCGTCTACTACACCCTGGAGGATTTTGGCGCCAAGCAGGCGGTCCTTTTTGCCAACCCCAACTTCCTGCGGGACATCGGCAAGTTCTGGAAGAGCAAAGGCATCCACGCCAAGCGCCTTTCCACGGGGCTCTTCCTGGTCAGCGCGGCGCTGGGGCTGTGCGAGGAGGTGACGATTTACGGCTTCTGGCCCTTCTCGGTGGACCTGCGCGGCAAGTTCATCAGCCACCACTACTATGACAATGTGCTGCCCGACGCCGGGTTCCACGCCATGCCCGAGGAGTTCCTGCAGCTCTGGTTCCTCCACAAGAGCGGCGTGCTGAGGATGCAGCTGGAGCCGTGCGAGGAGCCTCTGACCCAGCCTTCGGCCTGAGCGTCGCAGGAGGCCGTCTGGGAGATCCAATCGTTTTTAATTTCCGTGCTCTCCAGCAGAGAGCCCTGTTTTATGCTGGGTGTTTTTAAAGGGATCTGCGTGGACCATAACAATGCTACTTGGAGGCCAAATGGAATATGTCCTTACTGCTTAGTGCTTTATGGAACTGGGAGGGGATGAAATGTATCTCTCCGTCACGTCCATTCAGCAGCAGTGGGAAAACAAATGTCAGAAGCAGCACAGCTGAACTGTCCAGGGACGTTTTTAAGTGACAAGTGTAAAAAGGGCATTAAGGCTCAGAGAGTCACCGGGCCACTCATAAGCTTTTGCTGACAGTGCCAAATATGACTATCTCTTCCAAATGCCATTCCATTTCAGATCAGCACCCTGTAGAACTTTCCTTTTTCCTTGCTTTTTTCCTCTGTTTGGGGGTGTGTGTAGGACAGCATGTGTGTGTCATTGGCTCTTTGTTTCTTTTCATTTTATTCCTGTCTCTTTTTTTTAATATGTCGCTGCCCCCGTCCCCCCCCGCCCCTGCCCCGAGGAAGGAAAAGGAAGGGCTGAAAAGCCCAAGGAGCTGAGTACCTTCAGCTCCTCTGAAGACTCTTGGGAAAGTGAAGGTGCTAAAAATGTGGTTAGAATGTCATAGGAATGCCTTGCTCCTGGGGATGGATAGACCTATGTACTGTAGGTCTTACCAGGATAGTTCAGGTCATTGCACTTAAAGCTGTGCCAGTGCTGTACTGTGGGCAAGAGCTGGTTAAGGCAAATTGGTCTGAAAAGAAAACATGTTACAAAACCAGCAGTGAAGTGCAGCCTGATTTCAGTGACCTGCTGCAAGATTCCCACAGTGACTTTCATAGCAGGGATGGTTCCTGACCTGTTTTGCTGTCCAGCCTTAGGGATTAATTCTGTATTCATTTGGACTCCAGATGTTCATGGACTGAGGGTATTCAAGGGGTTCAGTGGAATGCAGAATGAGGTTCTTCATGTGCTTATAGCAGGAAAATTGCAGAAATGAATGTAAGTGTCATTTAAAATTAGTCGAAGCTTCGAAAATTGTTTCTCTGTGTGTGACTTGCTCTTCTGCTTGGATTGTAATGTTAGCCTTAAAGACTTGTACTTCTCACATGAGATTGTCTCTGCTTAAAGAGAGTCTGGGAAATAAAACAGCCTTTGGGAGCACCAAAAAGCTGCACAGCCAGCAAGAAAAAGGAAAAAAGAGAAGGGCATGCCCTGATGCAAGGCAGCCCCGCTCGCAGTGGTGAATTCTGTCAGTGTGCACAGTGCTTGAAGGACTGTTTTATTTTGGGGCATTGCTTGGGCAGCAGATGGTCCTCTTACCATGGAAATGAGAAATCCTTTTGTTTGTTTGCTTTGGTTTAGCACTGGAGGACAAAAGGAGAACCCCAGCCCAGTCTGCGGCACAATTTAAGCTGCAAGATGTTACCACCATTAACTTGAAAAATCCAGATCAGTGTTCTCTTTCTTATTATCTTATTACTGAAAATATAGTCAAGGTGTTGGAACAACAAAACTGTCATCAACTTGCCACAACAACTTCCTGTGCTGTTCTAGCTCCAAAGTTCTAGTATTTTGGGGGATGTGTCTTCTCAAGTGTTGATAAGGTCTCTCCTTGTAGACTACCAGCTGCAAGTTCTGTAGACACAAATAATTTTTTTAAAAAGTGAAATTCATGGCTTTTCTTTAAATATGATTAGTTCATCTCTCTGTGTAGGAAACTGGGGAAAAAATAGTCATGTTTTTCTTTTTAAACCTATGTTTCATAATAAAAATTTTCATTTGGAATATGGATATTCCAAGCATAAAGTGGGCACGGTTTCATAGGATTACAGGGCAATGCTAAAGGGTAATGTGGAGATTTTGGACTGTTCTAGTTATTGTTCTGATAGAACCTGAATGTACCTCATAGCCCATGTTATCTTTGTCCATGTTTTCATTAAAAGTACAGTCAGAACACTGATGGAACATCACCTGATAATCCATTCTGTTTCATTAGTGCATTATCTGTGATGTGGGGACTTGATGAGGAAGGATTTGAAAGTAAAATACTTTCCTTGCTGCTTGTTATGGCAGAATTTGACTGAGCTGCCTTTCTAGGAGACAAAGAGGTGCCTGTATGGTTTTTATTGGGTGCATCGAGTTTGTGCTTTTTAGTGCTTTGTAGATAACATTATCTGTGAAAACAACAGTTGGAATATGATGTGCTAAAAGTGCCACTTCAGCAGGATGCCAGCATTTCCTTGAGAGTGGGAGGGAACAAGGAGAATAAGGGGGAACTGCCTCTTTGCTGGTCGTCTTTTGGTATTTTTACCTGTACTTAGGAATTCTCAACCTCTCTTACAGCTCTCCAACCCCCTGGTAATTATTTGCTCCATGTGTTGGGAAAATAATTGGATTAGAAGAACAAGTGTTTTTGTAGTAAAACTCTTATCCAGTGTTTCTTAAGGTCTGGCTTGTTGATGTTCAGCTGGTGCCCTGGATATCTGGAATATTCCCCACCTCTGTGAGACTGAACCTGAGGCCTTTGTGAGTCCCTTCTGGTGTCTGCAGCCCTGATGTTTGCTAGGAGACAGCTTCCAAGGAATTATGGGGGCAGGAGAGACCCAGGCTGTGTGGGATGTGTGGCTGATGTTGGAGAAGTCTGTAAGTCTGGCTCTGCTCAAATTTATGTGTAGTGAGTGTGGCACACACAGCACAAAGGCAACCACATTTGATGAGGAAGCAATCGCTTCAAGGGCAAACAATTTTCTATAACTCCCAGAAAACTGGCAGTTGAGAAAAGGAGAGAAACAAAAATAAATGCCACTGTTGAGAGGCAAAATCTGGTTTAGCTGATGTGTCAGTCCATGGAAACACTGGCCAGCAAGCAGCCTTTTGCCCAGCAGGTAAAAAGGGATGCAGGAGAGCCCCACAAGTCTTTGTGGCAAGAGCAGTCAAAAGGACAAACCCAAACAGCTGGGAACATCAGAGTGGCTGTTAGCTGAGAGAAATGCTGGAGTGAAGGCTCTCCATCCATGTGGAGTGTGGAGCTTGCCTCGTGGGTGTCTCGGAGGAAGGCAGTCCATGTGTAGGATCACTGATAGGAAATAGAGCATTTCGTGGAAGGGCCTGAGAATTCACCCAGCTTCAGGAGGGAGGTCACTGCTTGTGTTGCTGTATTTTTTGTGAAGTCTTTTGAAATCTTAATATTTGTTAGTGAAATTCCCTCCTGCAGCACCTCTATTTCCGCTGCCAGTCCCTGGGTTTCCATGATAGTGTAGCTAAAGCTGCACGAATCTGCCAGGTTGAAAGCTACTGCAGTTCACCTTCAATAAAAACTGGTTCAGGCTGGCAAAATGATTTGTTAATATTTATAGTTATTAGTTTTATCATAGAGCTGACAAGGGACAGAAGTGCTGGAATATTGCTCTGCCTGCGTAGGAATCATTGTTCCATGTTTGTAAGGAGAATAAATTAAATACCTTCACAAGAAAGGTAAGCACTGAAATCCCTCTTGATACCACCTTTTTGGGGCTGTATATGTTCTTGAGGAAACGGAGACTAATTTTTGAACTTGTGACAGAACTATGTAAAACTTTCCCTCTTTGCTGATTAGGAAGCCTCTTGGAGCTCTTTCTAGATCAGACAAGCAAAAACAGAAACTAGCAAAGCAAAATCCTAGAGAAGGGAGTGGGAGGTGTGCTCATAAGAATAAAAACATATCTAATTTTGGCACAGACTTTGTTACAGTGCTAAGAACTCTTGCTCATGAATGTTGTATTTTTATAGTTTTGCTGGAATGAAGATAATAAGTTTGGTGTAAGACAGCTACTAAAGTTAAAGGTCTAAGCCTCTGTTACAGCTGAAGTTTTACAGAATTTGGAAATATTGGCTGTTTTTATGAATTGATTACTTTCATCTTTTTGTTATTTTTCTCAAAATTCATGATGTTACCTTGGCAGCTGAGTTAGCACCTCTGTGAGAGCTGAAACTAAGCAAAGCATCTGCTTTTGAAACTCGGTGTCCTGAAATGTGGTAGTTATGGAAAACCATTCCTGGAAACAGCTTCATGAATACTAACTTAATATCAGGCTCACTCTTGCCTGTAATTAAGGTGTAAGGGAACTTTTGATCTAGAAGTGAGGAAAATTGAGGAGGTGACGGCAGTCTCACCATTTGCTGCCTCTCTGACTCTTCTTCAGCTTAATAGATTAGTAAGTCTTGGAAGAAGTCCAGGTTATAGGAAGGACAAGCTGTTCTTTCCTGCCACTCCCATCAAAACACAGATATAAAATGGACTAACCAGCTGCTATCTTGAATCATAACCTCCTTCAAAAACTCACATGGTAGAGTTTCCGTTAGCTGATTCTTCCAAGTAAGCAAAATTCATCAGGCTTTGTCCAGAAATGCCTATTCCCCATCTCCATGATTGTTGAGGGGTATTCTGGGTACTGTAGCTGTCCTAATGTGCAGTGACCTCTTCATGTGGAATTCTGTTTCTGCCCCAAACCATCATGCTAAAGGATCTCTCCTCCCTATCATTCCAGATAACCATTCCCTTTGGGGATAGAAGTGGGATTTTTTTAAAATCCAGCCATAAGGCAGCTAATGTTTTGTTGTTTGAACAAGCTTTTCTTTTAAACTCTTGACATATCCACTGAGAATTCAAAATATCTCCAAATAAAAAATATTGCTTCAGCCAGATGTTGGTAATTCCCTCACTGGAGAAGAGAAAGAGGATAGAAGAAGAATGTGTTTTTCAAGGCAATTGTTGTAAAATAATATCTGTTTATTTAAATTCCCAGATTTTATGTCTTGGAATCTATCATATGTATGACATTTTTGTAGTTTCTGAGCAGAGCAATTACTAAAAGAATTAAGAGTTCTTTTTGTTAAATATTAACAAACTCGTTTCTCTAAGTGGAATACAAAGAGCCAACAGGAGGCTTAACCTATCCTCCCTGGCTGATATTTTTTTGGCAGCAGTGAGAACTTAAGCAGCTACTCACTCCTCCCTGATTATTCATTTTCATCAGTTTTTATTGCAGCAGGCTGAGCCCTGGTGTATTCAGCCTCTTCAGCTTAATGCATTTGCTTTAGAATGAATTTCACCCTGCTTTTCAGCTTGTTATGGTGGGGGGAAAAAAGTGTTGCAGTTTGAAAATGCTTGGTTTGGTACAACCAGGAGAGAGGCACTGCCACATTCAGGCTGCTTCTGGCCATCCTGAGCTCTCTGCAGGACTGGGAAAATGCTCCAGCTGTGGCTGTGAGGCCCAGCTGTGCAGGACAGAGTGGGAGCTGCAGCTTTTTCCCTGGTGGAAGAGGCTGATGGTTCCCAGTGCCCACCAGTGCCCCGCTGCTGGCCTCAGGACCAGGGGATGCAGCTGCATGGCCAGCTCAGGAGCCCAGAGATCACCCATGGCATGGCAAGCCCTGACCTCCTTCTCAGCCAGGAGTGCTGGGCTTGCTGGCAGTGATGGCAGCTCATCCCTTTGGAAAGCAGCCTGCTTCTCTCAGCACCTGAAATCCCTGGCAAGTCTCAGGACGGCCTGTCAAAGGTGCCTCTTAAATTACTGACTGTGCTCCCTCTGCTGTGGAGAGGTCAGCTTCCTGCTGAGCTGAATATTTATCCTGTCTGGGACCCTCTAAAGCAAGAGACCCTTTAGCACTCTGACCATGTGGAATTTACTGTGTTATTTGATGTCTTCATCTTCCAGGTTAAACCCTTTTTTTAACCCCCTTTATCCTGGCTTTAACTCCTGTGAGTGAATGCAGAGTGAGTTTAAGAAAGCAGCGCCACCAGTAATTGTTCTCCGGGTTTATGGAAAAGATGGTGTTCAGTAAAACACTGCAGTACCTATTGGACAGTTCCCTCTGATTTCTAATTGTATATTCAATGAATTGGTTCAGTCAGGTAGGACCCATAGAAGAGATGAGTTGCATCATTTTCTGTTTATCGGAAGGAAACAATTACAGAATTGTATTACATTTCAAGCTGAATTCTTACCAACAACTTAAGGAATCCTCCTTCTGCAGGAAGCTTTGTTACAGTGTGATTATCTTGATAGTAAATGAAAAATTTTCAGTGAAAATAAATGCATAATCTTGAGTACTGAGACACCAGTTTGAGTCTCTACTCAGATAGCTCCAACAAAGATTTTGGTGTTCTGCAAAAGTGCCATAATCACAAAATACTTTTTCTTCCGTGCCTGTGTTTTTATAGCAAATGCTTGAAGCTTTTTTTATAAACCCTCTTTCTTCAGGAACACAAGTTTCTTTTTGGGTACCCATGCAGAGTAAAACTGCCGGATGATGTCCGGTTTTCGGGAACGAGTTGTTTAGGACTCCTTTAGCACGTGAGTTGACTGCTGCCTCTTGAGCTGTAGGGTTTGGGCAGATGATACAGAGTGTGCTGCACTGCCAGAATTTTTAAAAAAAGACATTTTAGCCACAGCTCTGCCTACTTGATGTCTCCCACAGCCGAGGGATATTCCTTGGTTCTGTGAGGACTCTTCCTACACATCAGTCATGTGTTGACTGGCTTTAAAGGCCTGGACTTTGTATTGAAAACTACAGGGAGCATGGAAATGCCTGGAAATTGTGTCCTTTAGTGTATTATCATTTGGTCACTGCATGGTTTGGCCTGTTACAAAACATATACATAAAAATCCTTTTATCTGGGTATCCAAAAGCCATCTTATCTGAGACTTGCATGTAGGAGGAGGTCACTGGAAGGTGACTGCCTGATGCTGCAGAGTGCACAAACCACCGTGGTTTTATTTCTGTCAAAAATGAAATCCCCATAGAGGTAATATTGGATTAGGTCAGCTTTCAGTGCTCTTGAAACTCCCACTCCATAAGCATATAATTGTTCCACACAAAGGCAGAAACAGAAGATATTTTTTTCTTTGTTCATACATGTCACCTTGCATTGAATATGGAACAAAAAGTCAATCACAGCTCTTACCCTTTTCAGAGGGTAGGGACACTCCCTAAATAATAGATAGACACAGTTAAATAAATATAGCAAACTAGCCTGAAGTTTATAGATCAGATGCTGGTTAGTATCTTGAAGACTTACTTGCGGATAATTCAGAGGGAAAAAAAAAATTGCAAAAAATTTTACATGTGAAAAATATCCCCTATTTTTTTTTCTCCTAAAATGCACTAATAGCTAAAGAAATCATGTTAAAAGATATGGGAATTTTCCATGATTTCCAACTTATTCTGCACTTCTAGCTTTGTATTCAAGTCCATACTTCTGTAAAGCTTCCAATTCAAGATTGTCCCATGTGGTCTCCATAGACTAAAAAAAAAAAAAAAAAAAGTTGTACTCCAAATGTAGTAAAAAACTAACAAGCTCAGGACAGAGGTTCACCTCTTCTCAAATCTGTGACTGTTCATGTGCTGCCATTTAGTAGTGGTGGCCAAAGATCAGAAAGAAGAGAAATGCACAAAAGGACACAGTATTTCTGTTAAAGATAAAGGGATGGAAGCAAAAGCTTGGAACCCAAAGTTGTTAATTGATGTTAGTTCTTTATTCTTTTGCTTCTCTTTCCCTCAGTTCTTGTTGTACTGGGGTGAAACTTGCTATGATCACAAGTTGCTTAAAATTTTCTCTGCACTACATTGAACTTTCCTCTGGCCCTAAACCTAAAAAATTAACAGAGAGGCAAAAACCACTTCAGGTTTATCAATATTTGTATGCAGCATTTTACATCTTCCTAGTACTAATTACTCTATCAGCTCATAATTAAATGAAGTAGTGGAAACTACTACTTATCCCAGAGTTTTGAAGTCTTTCCTCCTGTGGTGATTTCTGTAAGGTGAATGGAGATTACTTTTAGCTGTAGATGTTGTGAGAATTAACTCATGCTTGGGAATTAAAGTGAAAAAAAAAACCCTAGAAATTTTATTAAACTTATCTGTTTTGAACAGTGAAAACAAGCAAATTAACTACCCTTTTTATCTGAGTGAATTTATGCTTCTGTGTTAAAATTCTCCCCCATTTTTTAGGAAGTACAATAGGAACATTACGTTCAGGGAACACCTGGATTGTAGGAAAGGAAAGGGTGTGCATTTATAAAGAGAAAGTAAGGTTTTTCTCCTCTCTGCCACACTCTTCAATTTATAAACCAGATTCTCTGCTCTCTTTCACTGTTCTGACTCAATCAAATCAATAGAATTGCCTGGATTTTAACTAGTTAACTGTTCACAAACATGAGGGAATTCATCCTATGAAGATTTTAAATCATTTTGAAGCACTGCCACATTATGATACTTAGTCAAAGTATCATAATTCTGTAATCTATTCTGTAATCTACCAATTCTTTTTTCCCTACAAGTATAGACCTTGAGCAGTTTATGCTGCTTTTTGGTTGCTTTTGTAAGGCAAATATCTCACTGCATTTCAAATTTCTGCTGCAAGAAAGCATCACAGACTGAAAAGCAGTCATGATCTGTGTCATGTCCTTGTTTCATGGAAGTGAACCATGAGCTGCTTGACCTGTCAAGTGTATTGGATGAGCCAAGTGAAAATGAAAAAAGGATTGTTCTACAGTGGGAAGCTTCACCATTCACTAGCTGTAACTGGGAATTAGATATCCTCAAGTAATTTATTATTCTGCTTGATGGATCTGATGTCTGTGAGTGTTTCCACTCATCAAATAATTTTGTTAGATTTTATTGATGGAATGGGATGATCTTTTCCCCCTGCTTTTCAACTGCAATTCTTCTTTTCTCATAGTGTTTGCAAGGAAGGAATCCTTCTTTCTTCTCTCTTGTTTTTTTTTAAATGGCAGTTTATACCTAAGGCATTATTCTAATCTCAAATGCTGGTTTTCTTTAAAAAGTTGGTCTTAAGATTTTTTTTCTGTGTTGTGCACAATATTTTCTTTTCATAACAGTACTTATGTTTTCAGTGATGGAATCTCATCAAATTATCTTCTCAAAAACTGAAAGATTTTCTGGCTTTCATAAACCCCAGTTTATGAAACTGTCAAGTGTCTTTGGGTTTTATCCTAAATTGACATAGTTACATTTTGAATCTTTGGTGTATTGTAGTACACTCATACTCAATCAAGTGTCAATAAAATAGAAATTGATTTCCAAAATAGCTTTCAACTTCAGTTAAAAACAAGGAGTTTTCTCCTTAATAAGGGCCTGTTAATGTGAAGGGCCATAGTGATACTGGTGCCTTAAAGAACCTAGAAAGAAAACAACTGACTCAGTCTCTGTTTTCCAGTTGTTTCAGGAGAGAGGTCTCTTTGGAGCAGTGAATTCAGGGTTCCCTGGCTTGAGTGAGAGTAGTCAGGACTTTGAGTGGTGCTCTCCACTTGGTTTGCAAGGATAACTCCCAACATTTAACACAGACCCAGCCTCCAGACAGGAGCAGGGCCCATGTGGCCAGTCCTGTTGGGCTGGGTAACAGGGTGAGTCTCTGGACCTTCTGCCAAATGGAACCCAAAGCCAATCCTAACCCCAAATAATAAAAACATTCGGCATCAAAAAATACAAGTATTTTTTAATTTTAATTTTATGTCTCATGTAAGTTACAAGGACTTCTAAACTTTTTAATTTCTTACACATACCAGACACTTGGCTTTAACCTGTGTTAATGCTGTTTCCCTCTGGCTATTTCTGGAAGCTCCGGAGAAAAGAAGCAAACAAAGACACCAAGGAAATGAAGGGTGCCTTGCTGTGATGTTTTTCTAGAGCAGTACATTGCTCTGATAATGAACTGTGAAATGTAGCATGTGGATGATGATGAATGTATAAACTTGCATGTCTTTTTATTTGAATGTTGTCTCCCTGAGATGGGTTGTTAGTATGAGCTCTGTAGTGTTAAAAATACTGAAAAGAGAAGAGAAATGGAAAGTAGATACTTCTAGCAGGTTTTGCAGTGAACCACATCCCCTTTTGACTATTTTTCCTTCTCAGACTTGGATTTGGTAACATGGCCCTTACCATTAGGATAGTAATAAACAAACTGCTCTGTTCCTAAAGTTAAATCTGCTTCTTTCCAGCACTGTAAGGGACAATCTGTTTGTATTTCCAGCACATCTGATTAATGCCCAGGTGCAGGCCCACGGGGCTGCACTGGCTGGGGGATCAGTCAGGCTCACTGGTGATGCCCTGCCACGTTTCCTGCCCTGCATCCGGCAGTCTGTGCCTGTGCCAGGAGATAAGTGACACTGGTTTGTTACATTTTCCTGCTTATGGTTACAAGCTGAAGTGCAAACTAAAGCTCTGAGAATTCCCTTCCATTTCTTGTAGGCACAGCCACAACTTGGGGAAGTTTTGTGCTTGACCAGAACACAAATGGGCCGGGCAAAGGTTTTTCAAAATTGTTAATTTTGCATTTACCTCACAGAGGTATTTACAAGAAGTCAGTGATTTCACAAGGCACCAATATTTGTTGGAGGTGCAGCCATCCTGAATATCTGCCCAGCCAGGGGACCAGGGAATATCACTGGGGTTATCCCAACTCCCTGGTGTTTTACTCTGGGAACAAGCTATGTTATCTGAAGGCAAGCAGCCCAGGAAGCTGAAAGCTCCTGTTGGCTTCTCCCTGTAGTGGCCAGGTGCCAGCTGTCACCTTCCCTGACCATCTGCACATGTCACATCTGCTGCTCTCTGGCTGGCTCTGCCTGTGAGCAGAGGCAGGTGCTGCAGCTCCCGGGGCACTGCCCAGGGAAGTGGGGCTTGGATCAGGGGTGCTGCCAGAACTTCAGCGGGCGTTGGGAAGGAGCTCAGTGTTTGGGTAAAACAAGCTGAGCTGGGATCAGTCTGTGGTTTACAGGACTGCTGGTCTGCAAAGCCCTGGCAGGACAGACAAGGTTTCTCCTGGCTCCTAAGGGACTGGGCACAGTTGCCATTTTTGCTCTCTCACACAGTATTCCCAAAGGAGCCATATGATGTGGGATGTCAGTGTTAGCTGTTAAATTCTATCACTTTTATTTGCATTCCTTCTTCTCTTGCCCAGTTTATTGAAAAAATGTGATGGTAATGTGGTAGTTCGATGTCTTGAGGTGATTTTAAAGTAGATAAGCAAACCATTATGCCTCTGAGATTGCATAATTCCATGAATTTGTTTTACCTCCAGTGCCCAGCGTGTAATATTTATTGTCTCATTTCTGGTGTGTGTAAGCTTTACAGGCTGGGTATCGTGTCCAAACCACAGGAGCACTTGGGTGAACATCTCAAATCATTGGTTGGCGCGCTCAGGGGCAAAGGTACTTGTGTGTGGAGTGTGTTAAACATCCCAAAGCGTGGTGTTGTTCTGAGTCTTGTGATTAGGGCTTCGATCTACTTCACTCTCCAACGTAGCAAATGTTTGCTGTCAGCCAATACTTTTACAAGGACAAAGAGAATCTCTTTCTTTGCCCTGCAATAATGTATTTTCTATGATTATGTCAGTAGAATTTGTTCATTTTTCAAGTACTGTGCAGTGCTTCTTTGAACAATGTCCCTTTTTCAGGTGGTTTCATGGTGACTGTACCCCAAAATGTCTAGATGTCTCTTAATAGCAAAAATTGCTTTGTTATTGAATGTATTATTTATTAACAGTATTTTGTCTTTTTCTAGTTGCATTTTACAAAATGTGCCACAAGCATCTCATGTGATTTTTATAAGGAAAGTCTTATTTATAATGTTTGTGCAAGTGGATGGAAACAAATAATGATTTTATAGTAGCCCATGCCTTTTTTCATAGCTGTAGAGTCTTAATGAGCATGATCAGAAGGGAGAGGCTCATTGTTTCATTTAATTTTGATGAAGTTTTTCAGAGTTAACGATTATGTTAGTCATTATTTGAAATTAATTATCTTAACAAATAAATATCGCCATTTTAAGAAATGAAAAGAGTATTTGCAGGGCTTCGTTTTCTTCTCCATTCCTTGCTCTCTAGCCCCGTATCCAAACAATCAAGGCAATTTCCTGTTCCTCTTTACATTTTAAATGTCCCCACCTCAGCCCCCTTTAAAAACAACGAGGATAAAGGGTCAGATGATCCTGACCACTGCAGGGACAGATGGAGCAGCATTTCTCAGCCTGGTAGGTACCAAAAAGCAAACATCTCTGTTTTCATTTTATTGGAAGGATTATTCATAGCAAAGGTGGTCTCTGCTGAGATTAGAGGGGAAGACAGATGTTCCCTTTCCTTTAGCCATGATGGTTCTTTTTCAAAAACCTGTGTTTCAAGATGAGTTAGAGTTCATTTAACTTCCAGTTTACTCAGGTGTGGGCAGACATAAATTGCTGAAGCCAGCCAAGGATAATATCCCAGTGATTATGTTTATGCTAGAGAGCCTCAGATTATGCCTTAACTTTCCTTGGCACTATCTAAATGCATTTATTTTCTCTAAATGCATGTCCCTACACAGTGATTAAATTGAGAGTTCCTTATTCTTTGCAGTTAATATTCCTTTTTTTTTTCTGTTTGTTTTGGGTTGGGGTTTTTTTGGTGGGTTTTTTTTTTTTTTTCCGTTGGGTTTTTTGGGTGGTTTTTGTTTGTTTGTTTGTTTTTGGTTTGGTTTGGTTTGGTTTGGTTTGGTTTGGTTTGGTTTGGTTTGGTTTGGTTTGGTTTGGGTTTTTTTAATATACTATCTCCATCAGGGTCACTCTCTAGATTACTTCCTGTTGCAAGGAAGGCCAGATGTCAGTGAGGGCTCAGAAAATGAGAACTCCCTGCCTCTGACAACTTCTGCCAGGGGAGCTCTCCATGGGTGGAAAGTTCTGTGCAGGATCTCTCTGTGGGTGCTCCCTTGTGGAGGCAAAATTGGCTTGGAATGTGGGAAACCTGGTCAAATATCCAAGTCCTTCAAGGTACATTGCACTTAGAGCTGATGAAGTGCTACTTGAAAATGATGTATTACAGTTTTTCCTTCTGGAAAGGAATCCTTCCTTAGTTCCACCACTGATCCCAGGTATTTTTGTTTAGCTGTGTGCCTCTTCTTCCCAATCCTTTAATCTTGATAGACGCATACTCATTCCTTGTGTGAAAATACTCAGTGAAAAGGCAAAATGTTGTCAGTATCAGGGCTTCAGAATTCCTTCTGTCTGGCTTTGACAGGAGATGCTTGAATGTCACAGGGAAGGACAAGAGAAGCACATCCAATGCAGAAAATTCTCTTGGTATCTCACTTTAAATCCTCTTCCACCCAGATTTCCAGCCCACAATGACATACCCAGCTTAGACAGCCTGGTGTGGCTGTTACCTTCTGGCTTCTAAGCATTTGTTTCACTGATGTGCTTTTCCAGTTCATCCCTGCATGGCATTAGCAGAAGTGTTGCACATCTTCTATGGTTTGATCGGGGTGTCTGGTAGAAAATAAACTCCTAAATGCAAAGGTCGGCTGGCAGGGAGAGCTGCAGTGGTGTTGGTGAGTTATTGGTGATATTCCTATCTGGTAAAATTTTGCCTAACTCTGTTGAGAGGTTTTGTGGAGTTGATGCATCAGGCACACCAGGATCTATTATCTGGCTGAGACATTTTGCTTGAGCCTGCTCAACAGCAATGAGATTTCAGCCTCCATCAGGCAGCACGTGCTGTCTTCCTAATGACCACAGAAATCATATGTAACACGAGTAACAACTTCAAGAAGAGGATTTTCAGGAGAAGACATGTGGTACTTGGGACAAAAACTTTAATTTGTGATTTCTGCTGCAGAGTTCCTCCTTACCCCCTCAAATTGATCAACCACTTTATGTCAGGTTGCTGCTGTTTGTCGACAAGGACCAATTCTTTGCAGTCTCTCAGATATTAAGGTAAAATATTTTTAACATCAAATATTCTGGCAGGGAGAACTGGAGACTCAAAAGAAACAAGCTGCCCTGCCCAGAAGTTCCTCCAGATGAGCACTAGTCCCAGGTCACTGTGACATTTGGTGTTGCCATATCTGCTAGAGAATATTTTAAGTGTGCCACAGCCATGAGGCACTGCATCGTGTCCATCTCGATTAAACTGCTGCTTCATAAAACACCCTCCTGTATTGTCCAGCCAGGTGGGTAATCAAACTTCCCATCATGTAGGGTGGCTTTTGCTCCATCTGTTCTTGCAAAGGCCTTGAGGCTTCTCTCCTCCAGACAGGACTCTCCATTTACTTACTGCTTTTGGTGAAAGCCATCCAGCAGCTGTGATTATCATCCCTGTTGCTCTTTGCTCTTCCCTGCAGTCTTTTCTGGTCCTACTTCTTTCTTTTTTGAGATAAAAGGCTTAGAATTCCATGGAATCTCTATTACAAGTTTCTTTTCAGTGGTTGCCAAATCAGGCCTTACTCATCTCCAGCTTTTAGCCTCTTCCCTGAGAACCTCAAGATCTGCAAGTCTGGTGGGCTCAGCAGCTGAAATTAAAATTGAAAAGGAAAACATTTTTGCATTTTCTATAATCTAATTGCTCTATTTAATTTCTGTATACATATATATGTGTGTATAGATATGCATACACATACATATCCTGGGGTTTGGTGAGAAGGCTTCAGATATCTGAAGTAGACTTCTGACTAAAGAGGGATTTAAATGCAACCCCTTTGTATATCTGGATATTTTAAAGAAAGAATGTTTGGACTAAACTACTTTTCCATGAAAAGGTCTGCATGGGCCCCTTTTGTAAAGAACAAAAAGAACTAATTTAATTATCTTGAAAGATACTGGGAGGTGGAATCATTTGCTCTTGTCCACTCTGCCACAGATTCCTTTTATTGTGTAGGCATTTAACAGGGGTAAGATTGTAATGTGGTTTAGACCCTGTCCTTGTCTCAAAAATTTTGATACAGTTCTCAAAAAGATCATTGTAGTATTTTCAATATTTTTATTTCAGTTCATCCACTTTGTATTTTTCCTATATCATGTACCCATAACTGAGCAAAAAACCAGTCTTTTTTAACCAATGCAAGCAATGCATAGATCTTACAAAATGGTTTAAAGAAATCAAGTACCTGTATATACTGCCAAGGAAAAAGTCAATACCATTAAAAAAACCAAAACCATTCTAGATAATTTTCAGGCAGGATTTATGCATCAATTTCTTGGAGCTTTGTATTCACTCTTTAGAATTACAAGTGGTAATACTTGCAGATCTATCAGTTGAAATTAATCTATAGCTATGTTGCTATGCAAAAATATTTCATAAGACATAGAATACTTTTGCAAAAAGGGAATGTTTTTTTACTGTGTTGTGCAGGCTTACTACCAAAAAACATTATAGATGATGAGGAAAATCTATTCAGAATCGCTGTTTTAAAAATTATCTGCCATGATACTAAAAACAAAATACAACTGTGTATGCTGAATTACCATCATGCTCTGTGTGGTGTTTAAATTTAAAAAGAAATATTCTAAAATAAAACAACGTACTTGAAAATCAAGCGAGTGTGAGATTATCCAGTTAAGGAAATGAAACTGAAAATATGCATGTGAGAGAGAAGACAAAGTTCAGAATAGCCCAGTTGCATTCTCTTGTAACAACCCTGTGCCATTACAGAGCATTTTAATATGTTTGTTTAGTATGTTTATATGTTATCTTAATATGTTTGATTACCGTGTTTAATGTTAATTAATATGTTTCTCAGAGTCCCTTTTAGAAAAGTCTCCCAAAAGTTGTTTCACTCAAGCTGTTAAAACAAAGGTTTCATTTGAAGGCTTTAACAGTTTGGGAAAGAAATCTAACAAACTTTAACCTTCCATGGCAGATCAGGTGCTTTGCTTTCCTCACACTCCCCATAAACCCACCACTCATTGCCATCGGGACACCAGCTGGCTGCTAACAGATGCTGAGAGAGAGAAACCAGCTTTGGTGGCTCACCAGACATGTCTGGGGATGAGGAAAGCGTGACAAAAACATGACAACAAAAGGAAATCTGGAGTGACAGCACCATGCCCTTAGGTCCATTAAATGTCATGTTACTTTGGGATTAGATTGCACGTGGCCTGTCAGTTGTGGTTTAGCTCTTGGAATTATCAACTGTTGGGATGGATAATTGTTAGATTTATCAGGTGTCCTCAGAGCTGACGTCTAACAGGAAAATGGCAAGAGCAACGGTGTTTATGAGGGACAGTGCTTGTGGCAAGAGGGCTTGGGAGGGCAGCAAACTGGGTGTCGAGTCAATAATGTGGACTTGCCATGGCCAGTGACCACGTAGTGTGGCCAGGAGGCTGAGACAGGGAATTTTCCCATGTAATTGAGTAATTGAATCAGCATCTGGAATGCTACATCTTGTAGGCACACAGTTAGTGGGGCTGTGCCCAGCCTCATCCCTGATGGGCTGCAGCTGTGAAAAGCAGGTGCCCAGCATTGCAGGCAATGAGCCAGGGGGTGCAGAGGTGTGTGACAGTCACAGAGGGGACAGAGGGCACACAGTGCCCTGCATCAACACCAGGGGTATGAAAGGCTGGGCTGAAGAAAATAAAGTGCAGATGTCTGAAGCCTTCTTCGGTGTCAGTTGTACCTCTGCCATCAATATCTGCTGTTGGGGTTGGGCCAGGTGGCCTTTACAGGTCCTTCCAACTGAAGTGATTCTTCAAACTGTGAGTACTTCCTTTGATCCCATTGCCCTGCCAGCTTGGCGACAAGTTACGTGGTGAGACTGCTGCTGTTTCTGCACTGGGGCTGTTCAATAGCCCAAGGACCTCATTGTTGGCTTTTCTAAGTCCAAATACTTTGACTGACACAGAGGAGGGCAACCGGGCAGTGTTGAGCGTGTGTATGTCCCCAGCTGGTGGGACAGTGGGAGGGTGCCTGAGAACAGGAAGCTGGAGCATGTCCCTTCATGTTTCTGTGGGATTGGGTCATGGTGGCTGAGGGCTGGTTTCCCTTTGCCTTCCACATCCCTTCCTGCTCCTACCTGCTCTGGCCAAGCCCTCTCAGAACTTTCACCTTTCCCAATTTTTTGAGTACTTCACATTTCTTCTTCTTTTCTTCCATTTTATCTCCTACCTTTTGCTCCTTTTCTAGTCCCCAGACTTTTACTTCCCTTTAGGGCCCTGCTGGTTGTGATGTTCCCTGCCCCCACTCTGAGGGATCCTCTAAGCCCCAAACTTGTTCCCACTCAGATCCCTAGAGGCATTGCTAAAGCTGCAGCTCCACATTAAAGACCTTCGCCACACTGAGTCACATGCTGTAGGGAAAAATTTCACAAAAGTAGCCTGGAGGAAGCAAATACTTTTTCATTAGTGCATATTTTGATGGTCTGAACTCTAGAAAGCTCATGACAACCACACTGAATATAAAAGAGGTATAAGTAACTATTTATTCAGTGTAAAAAGAAGAGATTCCTGTTAGGGGACAAAAAAAAAAAAAAGCTCAAAAGAGGAAAAGGAGTCCAGAAAACCAACACTGCTGAAAAAGTGCTTTTGAAAATGATGCTGACGTCACCCTCCTGACAAATACTATTGTCCATCCATAATTCAGATGGGTATTACCTACTGCCTAAGCCTGTTATGAAACTTAGTTTTTATAAAAGCAAGTCCAATTCTGAGTTCATAGATCCCCATGACTTAATTCTGCAAACCCTGCTGGCACCAGGCAGAGCTCAGAACAGATCTACCTAGAAAATGGACACAAATATTATGCAAGCTCTTCCACAAATACCTGGCACAGGCTGGCCATGTTCAGGGTTTACTGATAGCAACACAAACCTGTGGACCAGGGTGGGATTGCTGATCTAAAATCTCTGTGCAGAAAAAGAAGCCTTGTAAATTAAAATGATTGTTGTTTGGTATCAGAAGCAATGTCTGTGACCTGGTGTCTGTCAAAGACAATCTGATCCAGTTTTTTTTATAAAAGCATGGCCTAGACAAGATGGCCCAGCCCCTTGTCCTGGTGAATTTATACATGTTCAGTGTTGATGAATTCACCACTTCCTTGGGGACATAACTCCAATGGCTGGTTGATCTAACTGTGAAAAAGTTTCCTCGTGTCTAAAAGGAATCTCCATACATGTAACTTGTCCTCATTGCCCCTCATCTTTTCCATGTGACTCCTTGTAAAAAGGGAGTCTCCACCTTCTTTCTAGCAATCCTTTAAATCCTGGAATGTGGTCCTAAGGTCTCGCCTAAGCATTTTTCTCTCAAGGCTGTAGAAATCCATTTCTCTCAGCCTTTCCTCCTATAGCAGCTTCCCAGCCCTTTGATCATCTTTGTGCCCTGCTCTGGACCCTCTCCAGACTGTCTACATCATTTTTGTGTAGTGGGAACCAAAACTGGACATGGTATTCCAGGGTATTCCATTCCATCCATGGAATTCCATGGCATTCCAGGCCTGACAAATGCTGAGTAGGACAATGACTTCTATATCTGAGCCTGCCATGTCCTTGTTGATGCAACTTAGTATCCTGTTGGCTTTTTTTGCTTGTTTTCCACCAGGATACAGCATAAAATTGATAGTGGGATAGATTTGATTAGTAGGTAAATTTTGGGAAGGTACCTGTACTACAGGGAATTGAGTCAGAAGGGATGTAAGTAGAAAAGATCAGTGACTAAAGCTGGTTGACTTTTTTTTTTTGTTTGTTTTGTTTTGTTTTGTTGTTGTTGTTTGGGTTTTTTTTGTCTCAGCTGGCTGGTTTTCTAGATTACAATACTCTGTGGTTCAAGTTCAAACTAGGTAATAATTTCTTTTTCAGTTGTTGAATAGACAGGTTTGCGTCACTGGTCCATGCCACAGAGCAAGAGCCTTGTGTAGACATTGCATCAGCAGTGCTCTGCCAGGATAGAAACATTTCAGGCAAGATCTTTAGATCCATGTTTCTTTTCTTCTTTTTGTTTTCTTTTCATCCTCTTTTAAAAAATACCTTATCAAACCTGCCTGCTATATGTGGATGTGTACATAAATTTTTCTTAATAATGGACTAATATAGGTTGAAATGTTCCTTGCATGAAGGAATAGTTTCCTCTTTTTGCAGTTTGATTACAGAGCAGGGCACTTACTATTTCATAACTTGCCAGAAAATATTTTCCCTTCTGCTTCTCATTAAGAAATGATTGTTGAAGTCTGTCTCAAGATACAATGTGATTACAAGGAACGTGTTCATGTTTTAATCCATTTTCAGTAGTTCATAAGCCTTTTGCCATGCAATTAATAAAACATAATATGAACCAGACTTTTCTGATTTCAGATGGATATGTAAGAGGAAAAATTCAATTATGTGTTAAAGAAAGTTGTGGGCCAATGATCTGAATTTAAAGGGAAGAGTAGCAGGATTTCCAGAAACATTTTTTATATATCCTGTGTAATTTAAGATGAGTTCAAGCTCAGTTCACTAAAAATCTCAAGGAGAAGGAATTAGAATCTCTATTTCAGTTTGACTTGAGAAGAGTAGAAATAAAATTGCCCAGAAATAAATATTGAAAAGTCTTGCTAGTAGTATACATTTGTTAAGTTGTTGGGAATTATCAACATCCTTCCAAGCCTTTAAAATTCCTGTCAGACTCAGATCATTGTTTATAAAGGGTTAATATATGTTCACCCATTCAAAGACAGATTTCCAGAGGAAGATTAAATCGTACTCAAGTGCTACCTGAGCAGCACTGGAGAAGCACATCTGAAATAGAAATCCTTAGGAGAGTTTAGAGCTGGAAGTTACTGATACTCTCTAGACATCTCCTTTTTCAGATGTGAGAATCTGAATGCTAAATACCTAATCCTGACTTTTTGTTACGACAACCAAAGATTACAGTCTGGATTTTCAAATGCAACCAGTGTTAGTTTAGCTAAATTCTGGGAAGTCCCCAAATTCAGCCTGGTGCATTTCTGGGCCCTGGTTTTCAGCAGTTGTCTGCTTTACACTTTTTAAGAACAGAGCTGCTCTTGGACAGGCTTTGGACTTGCAAAAATTGATCCTTGCAAACTTGCTGAAAATACAGCTGGCTGTAGAGATGACTTCTTGATTTGATTTGCTGAAGGAAGTAAATATCCCTTGCAGAGCTCTCCTGTCATTCTGCGGGAGATGGGTGGACCAGCAAAGACAGGTCTAGGAGGGCAAATCCCATGGAAGTGTTCAATGGAACCACCATTCACAGCTATGTGCACTGGCAGACAGCTGAATACTGGTAGGGGGGAGCTTGTGTAGCACTCAGAGGGCCATGCACAAAGCTTTTTGTCTGAGCCTCACCTGTGAGGCTGTTTTGTGTCTCATCATGACCTGACGGCAGCAGTAAGAGCATTCACTTCAGCAGGAGGAGATGAGTCTGAGTGTACTGTAACACTCCTGGTGTTTGGGGTTGTCCTCTGTGGATTCCCATGCTGGAGAAGTGAGGATGAGTTCTGACCCACGATTTGTCAGTGTCAGAGCCTTTATGGTTCTGCATTCCAGCAAAGCCCTCAGTGCCCGGGCTGGCTCCCAGGCACAGAAACACAACCACTTACAGGGGGAAGTGTGAGCACGGTTCCCATGCCTTTGTCAGCTGGGGGTCTCCCAAATGCTTTCCAGGCACAGTTTAGGATATTCCAAGGACCATTCCCAAAAGCACTTTGTGTGCCAGGCTCTTGTTGTGGACAAAAGTTGATATTGATTATGGATGTGGGCAAGACTGGCTCAAGGGAATCACTAGGCATAATTCATTGGTATAGGTGTAGTCTCTGGGTCCATCTGTTGAAGGAAGGTTTTGGAAATGGATGATGCCTTTAGCTTTGCAAATCTGAAGAAACTTGTCGGTAGCTATGGTAGACAAAAGTGAACCAAAAGTATCTGCAAAGCTGTCATAGTCTTCTGGATCTGGACTTGGGAACACGGCCATTTATAAAATGAGGTGAAGTAGTTTGGGGTCTGTGTGGGAGGAAGAAGCAAGATTGGTTGGAATTTTCTTGGTTTTAGTTTCTAGATTGACTCTTGACATCCCAGTGATAAGGTGTGGAGCACCACAGTTATTAGCCATGGAGGCTGACTCAGGATTTGCACAGGTGGAAGCCCAGACTCCCAGGCACGGGCTTCTCAAGGCTTGTGGGCTTTCTCTTTATAGAAGATGAAGAATATCTCTTTATATCTTCTACTTCAAATCAAAAAACCTATGATACTATGGTCTGTGGTATATCATAGGATCACAAAATCATAGAATGGGTTGGGTTGGCAGGGACCTAAAAGATGGCCTTGTTCCAACCCCCTGACATAAGCAGGGACACCTTCCACTAGACCAGGCTGCTCAGAGCCCCATCCAACCTGGCCTTGGACATTCCAGGGATGAGGTATCCACAGCTTCCCTGGGCAACATCTGCCAGTGCTCACCATCATCACAAGGAAGAATTTCCTCCTAATATCCAGTCTAAAACTACTCTCATTTTGAAGGCATTCCCCTTGTCCTATCACTCCAGACCCTGGAATTAGTCTCTCTCTGTCTTTCTGGTAGGCTCCCTTCAGGTGCTGGGAGGCCACAATTAGGTCACCCCCATTTTGGCAGGTCTCTCAATAGCAGAGTTAGAGCTGACAAAATGTAAAGCAGCTTGTAATATTCCCAAAGCACTTGTACCAGTATTAATGCAGAATTAATGGAGTAGGAACAATCACTGTCTGCATTTTATCCTGACAGAAGGCTAGAATTTAATTACATCAATTCAGGAAAAAGGTTTTATTTCTTTCCTTCTTCATATGGTTTATAATTATTTTTATATGGTGATAGCCTAATATTCTTATAGATTTCATATGTCAAATCAGCTGTAATGGGTATGTTTAGAGTGCAGCATTTTCCATAGATTAAGCCTAGACTTAAAACTTCATCAAGATACTAAGCAAAAATGTAGACCATTGCTCTGAGCAGGTTTATTTTTCAATTAAATTTAGATTTGGTTTGTGAAGCCACAGTAGTTGCACATTCCAAAGCAGCACAAGCAGTTTTATATGCTTTTAGTATCTATTGGACATTCTGCCCCAGATTTTCTATGTTCACACACACAGAGTCAGGGTATATTCGTATAATCAGCGATGGAACAAAAAGACACATTTTGACTTAGTCCATTTGATTGTGCCCATGAGGAACATTTGGCTATTACCTTTTGGCTAATCAAGTTCTATTCAGTGCTCCCTCTTTTCTATGCAGTGTGAACCTTCACAGAAAACCCCTAATTTATGGAGCAATTAGTCAGCTGGGCAAGACTGACTACAGGGATAATTAAAAAGCAGAGAACTTTTTCAGCTGTTAAACCATTGACAGCAATTATATAAATGGGTAAATGACAATTCTTTTGGTTATTCATATTAGTTTGGCCCACAGCAATGCAGATGTTTTGCTATTCTGCAAGGCGAACAATCAGAGATGTGAACAAGCACAAATTAATTGTCATTTCAAGTGGAAAGCATTCTTGGGAAACATATCAAACATTTAACTAACACCACTCAACAAACTTGAAATTCCCCATGCTGGTCTTATTCCCACTGTATATACACTAATTCTAATATAATGTTGTTTTTCCAAATCAGAAAAATGCTTATGAAAGCTCTCATTTAGGGAGAGTGTAGCATCAGCATTTCATCAATTTACATGTCAGGGGAAAGCATGCAGGACTGAAGGAAAAGAGAGCTGTTGGTTCAGATGATTTTAGCTTGGCTGATTCAGGAGACAACCTCCAGCCAATCTGTCTCTGTTTTCATGGACAAATATAAATTCATCAAGAATTAACCATTCATGATTTCACAATTACAAACAAGACTGAAGGTCTGGTGATTGGGGGGAAATTACAGTTGACTGCCAGAAGTCTTCTTCACATCTCTGGTAGCTGAATATTTTGGGCAGATTAAGTGTACCTGCTGAAGTGCAGCAAGACAGAGATATGTCAGAGGGGGCTGGCATGGATCATACAGAATCCAGGGTGCTTCAGTGGCAAATAACAGGGCTTCCAGGCCAAGGGATAGAAATATAATCTGCTGACATTGTTTTCAGATTAAAAAAATTAGGGAAAAACTTTTATGACCACTTCCCCATTCCTTTATATCTTTTCTCTGCATGGTGAGATCTTGCACCACCTCTTTAGTACTTTCCTCCAAAAACCTCATGAAGGAGTTCCCTAACACATCCTCCCCTTCAAAGCCACATTTGATGCTCTTTGATATCACTTCTCCTGAGTTTTTGTGCTCCTAAAAGACAATTTCAGCACAATACTGCTTCTTTCTATTAATGTTATTCAGCCTGTATGGAGCCCTGCTCTCCTGGGGATGGCTGCACACCTGCCTGCCCATGGGAAGTAGTGAATTAATTCCTTGTTTTGCTTTGCTTCTGTGCACAGCTTTTGCTTTACCCATTAAACTGCCTTTATGTCATAGGTTTTCTCACTTTTACTCTTCCAATTCTCTCCCTGAGCCCACTGATGGAAGAATGAGCACCTAGCTCTGTGGGCTGCAGTTGCCAGTTGGGATAAAACCTAAACCATGACACAAGAGCTGAGAAAATTTCTTCTTTCTTTAGAAACTGGAGGGAATTTACTGTTATAAAAATATGACTGATGGGGTTTTTCTTTCCCCCTCACCTCCTATTCCTGTCCATATGGACCTCATTTAGAGTCCCAGCAAGCTTTTGTGGTGGAATAGCTGCATATTTCTCCCATATCCCCACACTGCTTTCTTTTGGCAACTTAACCGTTCATTTGGCCACAGCTGAAACCAAGGTATAGTAGGACCCATGTGCCAAATTAATTTTTACTGGGAGACCTGGTGCATTTTCAGTATTTCTGGGGCTTCTTGGTGCCAAAAGAGAAGGAACAGGTGAGGTGACACGTGATGCAGTACAGGTGAAATAGCAGTAGGTGGGATCCCTGTGTTGCTGATGTGTCCTTGGTGTAAAGGCAGAGCTGCACTGGGATATGGAATTAGCAAGTAAAACCCCCTGGATAGACACTGTGCCACCCTTATGATCAGAATGTTCCTTTGCAAGAACTGGCTTTTTCTAAAATAGAAGTAATGATTCAATTACTCTGACACCAAAATATGAGTTGTCTCCCAAACCAAATGAAAGGAAGGGAAAAGAGATATCTAATTATTAAGCATATAAATCTTGCTTTCACTGGCCCAGATTTGCCTCACAGTGCATTACAGGCTGTAAGCTGTAGGTCTAATTTAGTTATAGAACAAACTACTAAAAAAAAAAAATTACAGAACAGATTAATCATTCTCACTGCAGGAAGGTCTATTGATTGTTACAGTGAAATTATTGCTTTAGCATAATCTTAATTATTTTAACTTTAAAAAAAAAATCTTCCATGTTATATTATGCAAGTTTAAGCAATAGGGATTTGAGCTGCAGAAGTGTGAGAAATTAACTGGTTTTTTAAACTTTCCTAAGACTTAGAACAGGTGGAATATAATGACTACATTGGGTTATTTTAAAATTTGATCACAGAATCCTAGAATGGGCTTGGTTGTGAAAGGAATGAGAAGGAGGTGTCTTTACAAACAAACTGTGGGTCTGCTAGTGGTAGAAGGCCAGATACTGAGAGGTGAAAGAAGCAATGAGGGGAGCCATAAGTTCCATAGGAATGCCACTAACTGACACAGACTGTTACTCACCCAAGGCTGTGCTAAATCCCTGGATTTAGAGAAAAAGGACAGAAATGCAAGGAAAACTAAAAGTGGGAGGAGTGCAGTTGGTGCAGTTACAACCACAACTGGCAGGGCAGAGAGGCTGCAGTGACTGCCCAGCTTTAGGGTGTGCTCTTGTGCAAGCCTCTTCAAGTGGTGGTGGGAACTCAAGCAAAAAGAAAGACAGGAGTTATTTGAAGAAAATCACTTAACAGTGTAACCTCTTAAGAAAGCATTAATTTATTCAGTACTGGGAGCATGCTGGAGGTCTCCCTTTCCATAAGCATGCTTGTTTAGGCATTGCTCCCTTGGGTTTATATACATTATAATGTTTAAAGAATTCCCCAAAACACACCCAAAGTCCATCCCCCTTGGTATGTAATCAGTACATAAATCCTGAATTGTTTGGATTTTTGGTCCTTTATGTTTTCATGATGCAAGGTTGTCACCTGCCTTTTATTGTTCAGAACTGCAGCATTGGTTTGTGTGGTATTCTCACACTCTCTATAACAGAAAGACATAGCTTCTCCCAGGCTCGCCCTGGGAAACTTAGAGAAAAGAATTAAAACAATTATTACCTTATCCCTTGCACCTGGTGTTGTGCGGGATGTTTACAAGGAGTTGTTCCCTGTTTGGCCAACAGTGCAAGAGAAGTATCCTAAAACCCAATCAGGTCTTAGGTTCACAATGCTTTCTGTAAGAGTGTGATTTTCTATCAGTAAATGCCTTTTATTCCTTCTGAATCATGGAGTCAATATGTCGTCTTCGTCTGTCCCCTATATCACTCATGTAACAGGTTTGGGAGTGTTTTATAGCTCAAGAAAATCCACAAACACCAGAGGTTTATGTTCAAAAAGAAGACAGAGGAATCCTGCAACTTTATTTGAATAAAGGGAGGGGCCATGGGGCATTTGTCCTAGGGTCTCTCAGATTTTTAGGGGATGCAGGCTTCTTTTTATCGCAGTTTCCTGGCTGCATTTCCCTCTCTCTTTCCGCACTGGCTGAGGTACTTGAGAGGTACAGACTGCCCAGAACGCTTGATCCCCTCTAATTATAACCCTCCTTTTTAGTTTTTAATTCTCACAGAGTTTTAGGGGGTTTCCCCATTGTTTCTTTCATCTTTCAATATCCAGTTTCATTTATCAGCAAACCTACAGCTTGTTTGTAAAGGCAAATATCCTTTCCATTTATCAATCAATGGAATCCTTCCCATTGTTTCTTTTATCTCTCAGTGCTGGTTTTCTCTACCAGCAGACCCACAGCTTGTTTGTAAAAACAAGCCTGTCATTCCTCTCAGGCTTAATAAACCTTTTAAATTTCTGAAGTGAGCAGTCGTTTCTCAGTTACAACATTTAGGCAACCACAAAAACAAACTACCAAAAGAGGCAAAAATAAAAAGCTCTTGGTTCTACTCCTTTCCGGAGATTTCTCCCTGTGCCAAGCCCTCGGCCAGCAGTTGCCCACACACCGGCAGCCAGCCTGGGCTTGGTGGCCATGCCGGCAGAAGTGGCCTGCGGGCAGGCAGATGGGCAAATGCCGGCAGCACCCACACTTCGGGCTCGGGACATTCAGGCGGCCGGGAAGCAGGGAAAGATGAACCCGGCTGCAGTGTGGAAGCCCCAGCGGATCGGAGTGCCACAGCCCAAGGCACAGGAGCAGCCGTGGGCACCGCGCTGCACGCAGGGCTCCAGCGGGCCTCAGTCCGGCCCATCGGCACCTACAGGTGAGCGAGCAGGCAGGCCCCAGCCGCAGTGCCGACAAAATGCCGCAGGGCAACAGGATCTCAGGCCAAGCTTACACTTTTTGCAATATCCCCCGAGCCACGGAAAGCCTGGGTAGCGAGGCTTTTAAAAGTGCCCGCGCTGAAACAGGGCCTCTGCCCTCCCCCGGCCCCACACAGATGCAGTCCCTGCCCTTAAAGATACATCAAACATTTTGGGGCACAAAGCAAAGGAACGTGGAAAATGCTATCATAATAGCTTACTCCAAGACAACCCATTAAAAGGTTTACTTAGTGTCTAGGATTTTTTTTTTTTCCTATTGTCATTTTCCTTTTATTCATCATTTACTATATTAAGCTAAATTAATTTCCGGCCTGCTTGTTTGCGATATCCAAATCACAAAGACATTTTTCTAAACCCCCTTCTGTCTAAGCTGTGCAACACAAGGCAGTGCAGAGATTACAGTGTCACTTGTGAGTGATTATGGTCACACCACTATGACAGTTTTCCTGAACTAAGTGGTTGAATCACTTCCTAAATAATTCAGACACAGCACTACAGTAAGGTGCCTACTGCCAGTGCCTCTGGACCCAAATACACTGGCATTAGGCTTGCAAAGTGCTGTCAGAATCATCTGTCATCCCCTAAAATCCAAAAAAATGTGGAGGGAGCTTTAACACTTAGGAAGTGACTTTGAGGCTTGAAAATCTGCACTGTACTGGGAGATTTAGAAATTCCTTTGATTCAGCTCATTGGAGGGAAAGCATGAAACATCACAGTCTGAAACAAAATTTTTTTTCTTTAGGTGAAATGGTGTCAAAAGTAGTGTCGAGGTAGAGGTAAGAGGGAGCCAATGGGAGAAGAAGTGACTTGTCTAGGTTAGCCTTCAGCTGATACAACATAGGCCAGAGGAACTTTGCTTTTGCAATGCTTCTTTTTCCCTCTGTCTATAAAAAGAGTCTGTCTCAGGAATAGGAATCTAGAACCAAGAGACAGAAATCCTGCTCACAACATACATTTTTAAAACTATGTGGATCACTTGGAAATTGAACAGTTTGCAAAAGGGAAGGGGGATGGCTTTTTATGCCATTTGCCATCATTAGATCAAGATTGGGTAATTAAAAAAAAAAATTTCTCAACCTGAGCCTGGAATAGGAAGATTAGATGGGATGTCTTGGATGGTGATGCATAGATGTGACCGCTACAGTAAAAAAAAACCAAAAAAGCCAAAAAACAGTTTCCATAAAGGATGAGGCAAATGCAGAGTAATTTTAAATCCTGACAAGTTCTCATAGTATTGTGTTTCTTCTATGCCAAAACTTCACCCTGAGAGTTTGATGCCCTTGACTTTGCTATCAAGAGGTAGTGTGAATAACCACAGGTTTGGGGCACATTGTACGTCACCTCTGGATACAACACAACCCAAATTCAGCCACCTAGAAACTGCCTGAAAGATGAGGAGCCAAACTTTAGTAGTGATTGGAAATTGTGGCAATTTGACAATGAACCAAGTATACCATGATTTTAAAACCTAAGTGGTGCTAGCAAAGCAAGAAAAAAGGCCGTAAGTTTAAAATATTGTTTTATCTTCAGTAAGCACTAAGTATTCCTTGTATGCAGTTTAAACAAATATCATGAAAATAAATTCTAAGTCACTAGAGACGTGCCAATAAAAACGTTTCAGGTGCTAACTCCTAACCAAATTATGAACTTAATGTCTTTCTGGAAAAAAACAACAAAGAAACAAAACAAAAAATATAAAGGAAATTTACAGCTTATATTTTCTGTTAAGCTTCTTTTTTGGATTTGCAGTCAATTTATATGTCTGTATGCAATACCCTGGAATACAGAAGGAAAAATTGCCTGCCTGAGTGTTCATTTCCCTTTAGAAAAGCTGGTACTGCTTCCTGTTCAATGCTGTTCAATAGCAATTCACTGTTTCAGCTAAACGCAAATGCCACACCAGGAATAGGCTGGTAATACCTGTCAGGAGCTGAAGTCCATAAGTTGTCACCTTCCATAAATGCACTTTTCTTCAAAGGGGCAGCAAAAAAGTCATGGAAGTGCCTGTACAACCACAAGGAAAGTGGTGTAGGAGCTGAGTTAGCTGGCCACAGATTTAACCTCCTACTGTGCTGGAAAATGATTTGTCAAGTGAAGACCGCTTGTCAAATAAAAGTTCCTTTGTAATGTACAGGAGGTTCAGAAATGGCTGCAGCTCTTTAACCTCTCAGATAGAGGTCACTGGAACCAATAATCAAGCCCCAAAATAATATTGCATGTACTCTGGTGACTGAATACACCCTTTGTCAGCCCAGGGTGTGTTAGCATTTAATACTGGTGCTCACCTTCTGCATGGGCTGAGAGCCTGCACTTCAGTACCAAATGAGGGCTTGTTCTGACTTGGACACTGCTCCTTGTCTGGCACAGCTGCCCAGGAGGCCTGAGGATTTGGGATTCCCTCAGCCAGTCAGAACTCCTTTGGAATATATGGTTAAAGCTGGGCACTGGGGGTGTGGTGTCAGTGATGGGAAGGTGAGAGCAGAAGGAAAGGGGGCCTGATGACTAAACAGAAAACTTGATTTTCCTTGGATCTTTGGAATTAAACTTTTCCAGATGCTGCCACCTTTTCCAGACCGGCCAGGGGGAATTTCTACCTAACACAAAACATAGGGAACTGTAGCCTTTGGTACACTTTCAGAAATGTTGCCTTACGCTGTTGCCACCAAGAGGCTGCAGCAGAGAAGAGCATTAATTCCTACCTTACAGCAATGTGTAAATCAGAACTAGGGCTTCAAAATCCATACACTAGGATTTTCCACATCATTGATATCATGAGAGAGAAAACACAAGATTGGTGCAAAGGTCACAATTGTACAATTATATAGATATAGATATAAAATATATATAATGTCACAATTATACACCAAATGCAGCTATTATTTTAGTCAATGAGAAAACAAAACTGAAATGTCAACATGTTTGTGTGCAGGCTTCCACACTGGTCCTTTCAGGAATGCCAAGAAGAAGGCAGAATGAGGAAAACTTTTCAGTAGATTCTTGTGGCAACAGGAACTAAGTACCAGTTGCTTACTTCCCCCACGCTGATCTGGTGGGGTGAGGTGAGAAAAATTTAAAAAAGAGAAAGTAAAAAAAAAAGCAAAAGTAAGAACAGTTTAATAGCTGGAACAAAGTAAAATATAAAAATAATTATTATATTAAGGAAAAGGAGAGAAAGAAAGGAATAAAACCTAAGCGAGGAATAAACACCACTCCCCACTGAGTGATGCCCAGGCCATTCTTGAGCAGCTCATGGCCAGCTTGTCCCAGGTTATATGCTGCTATGGAATATCCCTTTGGCCAGTTTGGTTCATCTGTCCCAGTTTTTTGTACATCTGCTCACTGACAGACCATGGGAAACCAGGAAATCCTTGATTTAGGGTAAGCACTACCTAGCAATGACCAAAGCAGCAGTGTGTTATCAATGTTTTTCCCATTCTAAATCCAAACCCCAGCACTGCCCCAGATCCTGGGAAGAAAACTCTCTCCATCCCAGCTGCAACTAGGACACAGATCCCTCTTGGTATTGCTCTGTAATAGTAGGATGTGCTGCAGTCTCCAAAGATATTTATTGGAGGTTAGTGAGCCACTGTGCCTCAGACTACAAACTCTGGAGTTTGAGTTATTTCAAGGGCCAAATGAAGCAACATTATTTTACCTTCTGGGCATCCATTCTCCAGCATTGCTCAGAATCTTGTTTAAATTCCTACAAAATAAATGTCCTTTGCTTGAACTCTTTAATTAAAATGATGAGCAAAAGGATTAAACACATTGATAAAAAACTAGGTTTGGGACAAAAACGTGGCTTAGATTTGTCAGAGCAATAAATGTTTATCTAAACCTTCCTTTGTCTCAAGCATTTGCTAGCAAGGAATGCTGGAGCAGCCTCAAGAAGAGAAGCTTTGGGGTGACCTAATTATAGCCTTCCTATGTACCTGAAGATATCCTACAGGATAAATGAAGAGAGACTATTTGCAAGGGCCTGGAGTGACAGGACAAAGGACAATGGCTTCAAACTGACAGAGAGTAAGTTTAGATTGGATATTGGGATAAAATTCTTCCCTGTGAGGTTGCCCAGAGAAGCTGTGGCTGCCCTATCCCTGGAAGTGTTCAGGGCCAGGTTGGGTGGGATTCTGAGCAACCTGGGACAGTGGAATGAGGTGATGTTTAAGGTTCTTTCTAGCCCAAACCATTCTATGAAGTCTGTGGATTTCTTTCATATCTTATCTCATCTATGCAAAATTTTACAGGTTGTTTTTCAATGGGCATTTCCCACAACTCCCCACTCACCACTTCACATCATGTTTGGAAAACAGCGTTTGAGCTCAGGCATAGCATTTAGACAACATGGATTGTCCCTATGGATCAATCAGAAAGCTAAAAGAGGATTTGGAATTTATTGGAGAGAAAGGAATTTTGTAATGCCTTTCCAAGTCATAAATGTAACAGGGAGAAAGCTTTTTTTCAGTAATTTTGAAGGAGTCTCAGACTTTATGGCCCCCGTGTCTTTGTTTTTTGGAACTGTGACTGTTCTCTTGGATTTGTGAGGAGAACAAGGAGGCTGGGATTTTGCCAGATCTCAGGTGCACATGTCAAGAATATGTATTTGGTGTTGTTCTGAAGGATTATTTTTCCAGCTTGTGGACTGCTTTATTAATGTGATGGATGTAGTGTGAGATTTGTGGATGAGAGAATGTGAGAGAGCTGCCAACACCCTCTTCTGAAGCATTTGGGTAATTTGGGAGCTGCTGCAATGACAGGTCCAATGATGGACCTGCAGTCCTCAGCTGGACACACATAGCTCAAGCAGTGGACTCTGCCAACTGGAGAGAACGGGATGATGCTATCTGTATAGCTGAGGAGGAAAGTGTGGGTCACTAGGTGTGTTTGCTCTAGTTTACAGCCTGCAAGGGGAGAATGAACACCAGCACTGGCTTTTTCTGTTGGACTTTTTCTTTGCGAGCAACTGCTGGATGTTTTGAAGGGGTTCAAGATCAGCCGAACGCAAGAGTGTAGAGTGGTACACAGAGCTTGAGGGAAAGCACAAATCTCCAGGGAGCAGGAAGCAGCTCAGTAAGTGTGAGTTACGTGTTGAGCAGCTGCTCCCACAGAAAAGGTTCTAAAAGAAGGAGATGGTGCTGAAAGTTGCATTTTCTTTTGCAGCCTATAAACTGCACATCCAGCAAGGCAACGATTCCTTTTCCTTCCCTGCTGCATGCAGGAGCCCGCGGTGTCAGTCTCCAAGAGCCAGGAACCGCAGCGGAGCTCTTGGCACAGCGCTCCCACACGAACGGGGCCGAGCCAGGAGAGCACTTGTCTTTTTCCTGGCCACCGCCAGCGCTCATCAGAACAACCACACGGCGGCAATGTCGACTGGCAAAAGAAGGGAACGCACCGAGCCCAGCTCGGAAACACCCCACGTGCAGAGCCAAGCTGAAAATATCACTGCTCTCCAATCCACTGTGTCAGCACAAAAAGATTTCACTGATCTTCCTCTTCCATGTACTAACTCCTACCTCCTATTTGCACCATACTCAAACGGCAACACGAACTGCTTTGCCCTAGGAAATCTTTTCACTCTTGCAGAGTCTGGCTACAAACTTGAAAACATCAGGCACAAACGGAGCTCACAGAAGTGCCAGCTGAGAAAGCTCTCGCTGCTTACAACTTCAGCAGCACCCAAAGAGCTAGCAGCACACCCCCGGGCATCTGCACTTTCCTTCTTAGCTCTGTGTATCTCATCATAATCCTTTAATCTCACAGAGTGAGGGTCTAAACTGAATGGCACCTGGGGCTGCTCAGACTCTAAAGGTACAGGACAAAAAGCCCAACAGCTTGGCTTTTGCCTTCCCACTGCAACAGTTCAACAGCTCTAGCCCATAGAACTGCCTATTAGGAAAAGCCATGAAACCCACTAAGACTGCATGATGTGCACCACCAAAGTCGGTTTCTATGGCAAAGAGAGGAACTGTAAGAAATCTCTTGCAGTTTACCTCCCCATGGTACCTCATCATCAAACGACTGAGCCATTTGATGTCACCTCACCTTCAGTACCATTGCCTAGTTTTTCCTTGATACCCTTGCTTCGCCTTCCCTTGCCTACATCTCCCTTGCCTATGTCTCCCTTGCCCTGCCCTGCCCACAGCTTCTTGGCTTTGCTTTGTGTTGCCTACCGACCCATGCCTTGCTTACTGCCCTTTGCCTTGCCTTGCACTGCCTTTTGCCTGTGCAGGCAAGGCAATGCAAGCAAAGGGTAGGCAACTACTCCAGGCAAGTCAAGGGAGAGGTAGGGAAGGTGCAACCTGTGAGGAGAAAGCAAGCGGGGCGAGAGGGGAGAGAAGGCCTGGAAATTTGGCATAGAAAGGTAAGTGCAGTGATGGCTAGGCCAGGAAGGGCTAGGCAAAGCAAGGCCAGGCAACAAAGGGGCAGGCAAGTCAAGGCTGGGAATGGGTATGCGAGGTAATGCAAGGCAAGGGAGGGGTAGGAAAGACAAAGCAAGTCAAAGGGAAAGAAGGCAAAGCATGGCAAAGCCTGGGAAGACAGGAGGCAGCAGATCAAGGCAGGGGATGTGTATGAAAGGCAATGCAAGGGAAGGGAGGGCTAGATAGGGCTAGGAAAGTCAGGGGGTGGGTTTGCAGAAAATGGTGTCATCAGTCTGTGGGGATGGAGGCAGGCTGCCCGCTCAGAAATCATCTGAATTTCAGCCAAGGCAGTAAACTTGAATTATTCATGAATGCCTGTTTCCAGAATTGCGCTTTTTTTTTTTTTTTTTTTAAAGAAAAGTGGATAAAATCTCTTTGATTTCTTCAGCACTCTTTGGACAGCTGGAAATCTCCAGTGCAAATCAGCAATAATTAATGCAAGTAACAGACTAGATAATCATGTGTAATTTATCAGGTACATATGGGTGTCTATTGACAGGGTGCCTTTGTGCTTTATGTAGGAGTTTTCAGAATGTGCTTGGTCAGCAATAATGAAGGGAAAAATCAGTCTGAAAAGAAAAAGGCATTTTGAAAAAGTTGGGTTTTTAAATAAAAGAAAACACTGCATTTATTGCATGCAGGTCACTCATAAAACAGATGTAGCAGTTTACTTTAAAAGCAACTCTTCTGAAATGCACTGGACCCATAATTATATATTTCTATTTATAAATTAATGACATGGGAATTTATCATCAATAATATGGATTTGTTATAACCATTATTTCTGTGACCCAAATCAAGGTATTTAATATTTTTATTATAAGTCACAGTCTCTATTAGTGTATTTTCGAGGTGTGTTGGAGCTCAGAGTGGCAGCCAAATGAATACAGGTTTGGATCACAGACTGCAGTTCAAAAACCTTCAGGATATGTGTATTGGTGAGTATATCCATAAAGGCACCCCTATTCACCCTGCCAAACTAAGGCCTATGCTTTTCCTCAGCCATCTATATTCATTACTGTGAATATTTAATCTGTTTTATCATTTCAATTTCATGGTGTGTTAAAGCTCCCCCCTTTTAAAACATGTTGGGATTTTACATGGGAGACATGCTTGTCTTTGAGTTGTCCCTGACAACCTAGCTACAGTTATTTCATTCTTTATTTCTTTGTGATTACAGTTGTTATTCTAGTTTTCACTCTTTACTCATTGCTTTAATTTCATGCTCATCATTTAGGTATTGTTGATACCTAATAGCATGATCACTGCTCTGTTGTAAATAGGACAAGAAATATGAGACATCCTAAGGAATTTATAATTGAAAATAAGTTGACAATCATAGTCACTGCATTGCATTCCAAAGTAATCCTCCCTGGCTCTGTTGGTTTTTTTTTTCCTTCTGGCTTCCAAATATTTCACAAACGGGATTAAATTTAGAGCACTGGCTCTGTGGTTCATAACTGCTCACCAAATCCCTTCTGGACCTTTTGCAGCCTTGTCTTTACTGGGTGTTGATGTAAAGATTTGTACCTGGGTTTACATTGCTGAGTTGCTCCTAAATCATTGAGTAGGAGACTAGAATATGGAAAAAGGATTAATAACAAGTGACTAATGTAATTATTTACTTACCAGTATTTTTATTGCTATCTAGATTTCATTTATCTCAAACTTGCCTCTCATCAGATAAGGAGGCATGTCCTCAGGTCATGTGTGCACCCCAAGGCATGAACAGTTCAACTCTGCAAGCAGATCAATATCCGTATTCCCATTCATGATCATATTTCTTCTTTGCTTTTCTCAGTTTGTTGGGGTTTTTTTGCACAATAATCTAATTATAAACAGCTTAGATGAAGAATGCGTTTACTTAGGAGAGTTTGGAGGACCCCTGCATGAAGTGATGTAGGTGTCTTAAAAATATATATCCTGTTTCTTTCATCTGCAAATCTGTCTGAAAGAGGGCTGCCTCAGAGAATGTCTGTGAATAGAGCGAAAAGCAAAACCTGGCACATGTAAAGAACTAGTTAAGTGTGGCAGAGATTTAGGATTGTCACTTGCCATATGGGCATGCCAAGTAAAGAAATGCAGCAAAGTGTTTCTGCCTTTTTTCCTATGGGGGAGGCTTAGGACAAACACCTTAATTGGTTTCTCTTCTGTTGCATTTGAGTTTTCAAGCATGAATATTTATTTATGTATTAGAAAATTATTTCTGAAGCCCGCTGCTCTCACTGTTTACTTGTCTCCCTTCTTTAAGAGAGAGAAAAACAGGTAAATATGGAGCAAATTATTATTTCACTGTGATATCATTAGAATTTCCACCCTGGCTGCAGATGGCTTAAGGTCGTGCAGCCTAATTTTTGGCAGCAAGAGGCTGCTTTTTCACATCCACAGCTAATACTTCAATAATCTAAGCAGCTTCTCTCATGTAATTTTTTTTCTGTTTGTGATGAGCAACATATCCTCAGACTAGCAGAGGGAAAAAAAACTAGTAAACTATCCTATCCATTCTACACAACTCTTTCTGAGGCCAAAGAGATGTGAAGATTAGACATATGTTAGGAATCGCAGTCAGGAATCTGTCTTCCTTTTTTGCCCAGAATTGCCTGAAAAGAAATTAAATGGAACACCATAGCTGCTCTCTTCAGCTTCTTCTTTGCTTGGAATTGTAAGTGCAATCAAATATTTTGCATTTCTAGTATTTTTGTAGGGCCTTATGTAGATTCCTGAAGAGGGAGAGGGTTTGATGAAGTAAGAGAAAAAGCCCTGCAGAATTGGAGGTGAGGGTTACGGAATTGCAAGTGATGGGACAAAGTGAGATCTCAGTTAATGCTGCAGTTTGTGGAGAAAGCTCCAGGAGACCTGCACCCCTCAGTGCATCATTTTACTCCCCAAAAGGGGAAAGGCTCATGCTTATCAAAGGATAAGCAGTGTTCACCATACCCTTGGGCCCTGGATAAAGCCCTGTTGGGCTTACAACATATTCATATCCATTGTAGTTACACTCATCTTGGAACAAAGTTTGTATTTTTTATGCTAAGGTTTAATGAGTAGTTTGTATCGGTATGATGTTCTTGCTTGTGTCTTTTACAGGGCTAAAGTGGAAAGTCTGCAGCAGGTATTATAACATTAAGTGAACCAGCTGACAGGAGCAAGGTGTGGAATGTGTAATAGATTTATGTTCAGATTGCTACAATGCCCACCCTTAGAAAGATGAAAAGGTCTTAAGTATTTGTACTCTTTCCCCTCAAATTATTGACCTCAATTAATGATCAGGAATTTGTGTCAATAGAAAATATATTGAACAAAATAAAAATTCCCTGGGTTGAGGCTTTTGCCACTATCTTGCTGCAGGACCTGAATGCTCAGGTGAAAGAAAAGAACAAAGCATCAAAAGATGTTTGAATAGGAGATCCTGGGTCCCACCGAAAGAACAAGACAGAGCAAAGAAATGAGGCAAGGATGGTTTTGGGTTTATTACTTTGTCTAGACCATGTATTTCTTGGCTAGAGAAGCAGTAGTCTTGTGTGGTAGTTCTGTTTTTTTACTTACAGTCAGTTGCTGTCACCTGTTCCATTGTTTAGTGGTTTATTCCTGTTTGCCCCTGTGTCCCCTGCCCCTGTGCTTAGACCCAAGACCGTATTCCCCCCCCCTTCTCCTTTTCTAATAAGGTGCCCTCCTCCTTGTCACTCAGTGAAACCCCGATCTCTTCCCCCTGCCACTCAAGGATATCCAACCCCATTATCCAGAAGGTTCCTTGACAATCATCCTTTGGACCAATCCCGAGCCTATCTCCCCTGATGCCCATCACTTTTCCTTCGACGCCCCATAGGACCAAGTCACCCCTTTGTCCCCGTCCCTTCCACTATTGGCACATGTGATCCCCCTTACCACTCCCTGAGAATCTGTTATTGGTTAATGGTTGTACCCACCCCTGCTGTTTAAAATACCGAGCACGAAGGTGCTGGGGCCTTTTACCGGCTTGTCCCCTTTGGTGTGGTATCTCTAATCCCGGAATAAACCCAGAACCCCATCCCTGGAAGAGTCTCCTCTGGATTCTTTACCTGATTTCTGCTGCTGAGATCACCCTCCCTGTAGGGCAGCCGCCCGAAGGTTCTGCCTGGAGTTTTACCCCCAGGTCCGGCAGTTCCCACACTCACCGCCGCTTGCCGGTGTGACAGCCCGTGCTGTGTGTGGCTAACCCGGCTCCGGGGAGTGACAGCCCGGGCTGTGTGTGGCTAGCCCGGCTCCGGGGAGTGACAGCCCGGGCTGTGTGTGGCTAGCCCGGCTCTTGTTGGTGTGACAGCTCAGGCTGTGTGTGGCTAGCCCGGCTCCGGGGAGCGGCAGCAGCCTTGCAAGGTTCACGTGGCATTTTTGGGTATGAACCCGTATGACAGCACACATTCGTTTACACCTGTAATGCATCCAAAAAGGCAACTATGCCAAACATAACAGATGTGTGTCTGGGGTTGGAGTGTGTTTAGGTCACTGCAGAGCTGGACCTGGGAAGTGATGCTAGTGTAGTAGTTCTCTCATTGGCCACCATTTTAATGGTGTGATACCTCAAAAAAAGAGATGTCTTTTATCTAGTTATGAATTTTTCAACTTCCAATCAATGCATTTTGTAGAACTATTTTCTACTAGGTCAATAATCTATTTAGTATCCCAGGTCTCCTCTGCTGGAGCTTGTTAGATCACTATCAGGTCTGCTCAAGTGCTTAACTTTGTGATAGAATGAGGACAGGCTTTCCAGTCCTCAAGTCACACATTTCATCCTTAAACCTTATTTTGGCTTCTTTGAAATGTGGTCTTGGGCAGATAAACTGCTGGCTTGTAAATGGGAAGGGGGAAAGTTGAGAGACCATGATCTTTGAGTATTTTCATTGTTGCTATTGAATTTGTCTTTTCCTGAAGTCTGTGTATTTGGAAAATACCAGACTTAGACTAGAAATATCCATGGTTCTTAGACTTGTGTCATATAATGCAGGTATGTTTTTCTACGAAGATTTTTATTAGTGGGTGGGTTTTTCCTACAAGAATTAGGAGCTGTCTGGGTCTATTTAGTGCCTTAAAATTTCCCAGTCCTTCACAGCACTTCAGCTGAACGTTTTTATTAAAGTTTAATCAAACTGAAAGAAACGGGGCCAGGAGACCTTCTTCTTCTCCTGTTTGAAAGCCTTTATTGATCAGCTCTGGGGTAGGGGGGCTCGGGGGCCGCGTGCCACTGCCGCTGCTCCCTTCGAAGTTCGACGGGGAGGAGGTGCCTCTGCAGACCTGTCCACCACGGGGCAGAGCTGGGACTTCCGTCCTCACAGGCGTAGTTTGAAGGCGATCTCTTGGCTTGTTGGTCTAGGGGGTGCTTCTGCTGCAGGGCTCTTACGTTATGGCGACAGCCTCCATTGGTCTCTCCGGCTCCGTGGCTCTTTCCCTACTCAATGGTACTATTAAAACACTGGTCTCAAGGTTGGCTCGTTATTTAGGGAGGATTAGAGTTTTTAGTTGATGGCTTATTAATTATTCAATAACGCTAGCCATTCAGAGTACTTTTGAACTCTCGCGGTGTCTTGCTGGGGAACAGTGGCAGGGTTCCCGACGCGGTTGGACATGGCGGAGGGTGTGAAAACAGGGGAATTACAACAGGGCAACTAACACAACAACAATGAACTTAATTAACTGTACAATTTCACATAACAGGTAAGCAACAACTTTAATTCTTATCGCTAAGCACCCCACAAAAGCGATTAATTCCTTTGATCTCTTCTCTTTCTAGTAAATCATCCAGGTGGGACCTCGTGGCCTCGGTCCAATGCAACAGCCCCAGGTTTGAGGTGAAGTCCAAAAGGGCCTATGAGGTGTCCCTGTACCAAATTGGTAGAGGACTTTCTGGGGTCTTTGCCTTTCTTAGCAGACAAAGGTATTTGGGAATTCTCTTGTAATTTGGTCACCCCATGAACAGGGGGCACACTCCTACAATCCCTTCCCCACTAGGAAATGCAGCCTCTGTTACTTCCTGGCTGCATAGGCAGCATAAGCATTACTCCAAATAGGCAAGCAGCTCAAGCTGAATGCTCGTGGAAGCTGGTGTGAATTTTCCTTCCTGGATACGGCTGCATGGCATGGTGCAGTGCTGTGTAAAGTTACTCTTAATTCAGTGCAGAGTCTCACTGAAGTCAGTGTTTGTATTTACAGACTGTTTGAAATATCAGGCCCACAGTTTTGGCTGTTAGAAACAGCCAAAGGATATTCACTATAGCCTAGGTCGAAGCAAGATTAATATTTTTTTAATGTGCACAATAATGCAGCTGGAGTTCGTTCTTCTGAATTCTTCTACATGTACACATTTCTCTGTCAATATGCTCTACAACAGAAATCCACTGGAGCAGCTGCAGTGCATGAAAATATTAAAAATACGTCAAACAATACATTTCTATCTGAAAGCTTTAATATATTATGTGGTGTGTATTTAGAAAATGAGGTGTTGTGATTTAAGGCCTATCCTGCTTAAGTTAAATTGCCGTGAGAAAGAAGAAAAGAGCTGAAAATGAAGAATTAAAATTGGCTTTTCAGAAGCTCTTCTGAGCTGGAATAAGTATCAGCAATATGATACCTGAGTAGGGGACTGCCAGGATCTGCCTTATTGGAGTAGAAGAACTTCACAAAAGATCTCTCATGAATGTCACAAAAGTTGCATTTACTATTCTGGCATATTGTCATGATTGTGTCTTAGATGCAAAAATCTTATTTGTTCTCTCAATTTCCTCTGCAGAGTCACTGTGGTGGGAGTAGGATCAGGCATTCATGAAATATTTTGTTCTGTGCTGTCAGTCTGCACCTCCCTCTCTCATGCTCCCTTTAATCTTTCTAAGAAATTTTCTCTCTTCTTGCAGGGGTGACTGAAATGATCCTTTGAAGCAACCAGCTTTGACGTTTGTAAAAAAGAATTAAAAACCAAAAGAATGCTCTAATTAAGGAAAACATCAGTTAAAGCTCAAGAAGAAATCTAAGATTTTGATCGGTTCTTTCATCTATGCCTGACAACTGCACAGCATTAGCAGGGGGGCTCATTAGAGGGTGCTCACCCAACGTCCAGATGAAGGAGCAGAAACACCTGTGAGTGATATGCAAGACTGCTTGGTGGAGGAAAATTAAATATCTGCTACCCTTCACATAACACAGGTTGTGATCTACTGCCCAAGCAGCTCAGGAAAAGAGAACTTTTGTTTACAGTGGGGCTATTTAACACTGTTTCAGAAGAGAAAATGGGCTCAAAAGGGTGTGTATGTTCTCCACTGTTGGTTTCACTGAGTCAAATCCTCTGGGTGCACGTGCTTGCCCAGAGGTTAATTTTACTGCATGACTTAACAAATATGTCAGAAGATTAAGAGAAAGGCTTTTCAAGGCCATTTTCTTCTTTGTTCAAGCATTTTGTTCTTTCCCAGTGTTATCCCTGTCGTAGGGGCTAATACTGATACCTTGATGCTCACAGTATGGTAGGTTGAGGAAGTTCTGAGAGTACAAACTTCACCTTGTGTCTCCATGTTTTGTGGCCACCTGCTACAAAATGGTGAATTTGGATGTTGTGAGAGCTGAGTCAGCACTTTTGCACACAGGATTCCCCCAGCTCATTGTTCCAGCTATGCCATTATGGATAAGCAATTTCATTTATTATGAAAGTTATACTCATCGTAATGAGATTTTGTGAAGGGTCTCTGCAGGGCTGGGGACGAGAGAGCGGTGCCTCGGCCAGACAGTTCACAGAATCTTTAACAGTAGTGAGATACAGTGAAAAATGCTCACACAGCCCTTTGAAAAGCACGTGGAATGATATAAATCACTTGCATTGTTTTACTCGCTTTCTTTTTTTTGCTGAGTGAGGAATAATTTTCTGCAGTGAGGTTGTGTGCTGCTGAGGCTTTTTGCCTTACTTTCTTAATTAATTTAGTGGTTTTGGGGAAAAAAAAAACCACTAAAGCAAGATGGGTGGAACTCACAGAAGCCCATGGTTTCAGCCAATTTGGGGTGTGTCCACTTCCTGGAATGAATGGTCTTCATTTAGTTATAGGGTTTCTTGCTCTGGGCCTGTAGACAATTAGTTAACTGCATCTTTAAAAATACAGCCACAGGCCCTCCTGCTGGAAAGCTGCACACCCACGGGAGGCACGGTGGATTAGATGAGCACAGAGGCAGAAGGTGACAGCACTTTGGTAGTCCCAGGAGTTTATTGCCTGTATTACAGGAGAAATAAATTTTGAGAAGTGATGGCTTGTGGAGGTAGTACTACAGTGTGAAGACTTTTCCTGCAAGAATCCATAGGCTTTATCCTTCAGTAGCTGTTTGTCATCAGACACCATCCCAGGGAACTGGGCAGCTTTGGCCTGGCTGCTTCAGGTGCTTCTCTTGAGATGTTGCTGACCTTGCCTGGCTGACGTGTGGCTGTAACACACTCTCTCCATGGACTGCAGAAGGAGCCTCCTCAGTGTGAAAAGACTCTTGACTGCTGGGGGAGCATTGATGGGTTCTGGTGTCTTCCTGCTCCTTAAAGGGCACCTTGCAGAAATTGCACTGCTGGGGCTAAGCAAGAGCCTTTTATGGACAATGGGTTTGTTTTCTGGGAACAACAGATGAGACAATTCCTGATTACTCTGGTCATGAGACAACACAGTGCTCATGCAAGTGGAGCAGCTTATACCCACTTTGCAGTTATCATGGTGATGCTCCAGAGATCTCCATAGTATAGCTGACATGTGGATTCCTGTGTGGCAATTATTTTCTCATGCACAAGTACAGGATAAGTTAAATAAAGGCGCTTTCTGGGGAAAAAAGTGAAGTACTAAAATCCTGAACTGCTAGCAGAACAAGGAAGAAATTGTTCTTTACTTCTTCAGTCATCAAGCTTTTGCTGACAAATATTTTGGCATGCATAGTGCACACACACACACAATGACTGGCCATACATTTATGCAACCTCCTGAAAAAATGAGACTTGTGCTAGTGTGTGCTTCTGCAGCCCTATCTGATGCCCACTGTGACAGAAAATAAGATCTAATAGAGTAAGTCTAGTTTTAGTTTTATAGCACACTCCCAGAACATTTACTGGCAGCAGATATGGTGATACCGTTTTAAAGATGACTCCTTTGATATCTTCCATCAGATCTGAAAAAGAAGTCTGTTTCCAACAGATATTTGGGGCTTCTTGGCTGAAGCATCTTCCCAATTTTTTGACAAATTCAATGTCTCAACACTCTGAATCTAACACCCACCACCCCTAAAATACTGTCAAAGCAAGTGGCTTTCTTTAGAAATGCCCTTTTTCCAAGTTTGGGGTGCTGCAAATTCTCTTCAGATGCATTAAGTCTAGCTTGTGGGAGGATCTGATGATGTCCTCTTTTTTTATCTGTAGCATATCAGTTGTTCCTGCCCTGTAGCCCTGATGGCTGATCCCCTCTGCACACACCCCTCTGGCCTGCCTGTAGGTATTAATGAGATTGGAAAGTGAGTTTCTTGGTGCTGGTCCTGGAAGCTGCCACAAGCAAAAGCTGCAAAGTCAAGTCATGTCACCGGATCATGTGGTGATCAGAGAGTAACAAATATTATTGCCATCTGCTGACTAAGGGTGACAGTTCTGTGTGACAGACAGTATGTATTTTGATTGTCCTTGCTTTGTAGGTTATCTCCCTGTAAGAGGAGAGTAGGTGTGTAAAAAGGTCTCTGAAAAAAGAAACGATGCTCCTTCCCTTAGGGTGCAATTGATTCTAGCCAAGGGAGAGAAATATTTGGGTCCTGGAGTAAACCAGAGCAAGCAGCAGCAAAGCAGCAATTTGCAGCACAGCAGGGAAATGAAAGGCTGCTGAGCAAAGATGTGAGCACGCTCCAAGCTCTGCTTATGTAAGAGAAAATGTCTTAGAGAGCTGAGTGTGCATAGCTGCAACCCACCAAAAACTCCTAAAAGCTTGAGAGCAATGCTCTGCTTTTCTAGGACACAATGGATACGGAGCGATTTGTTTAGAAACCTCCTAAATTATTCCTCTGTCCAGGTGACTCCTAGCCACTTGAAGAAGGTCCCACTTTGGAGAGTCGATCGGAGTAATGACAGGCAAACCAACATGGTTCTCATTATGTTCTCCCTTTATGGCCCGAGAGAGCTTGATTATATACATTTCAACATTTGTTCACAAGCATGATGCTTAATTCTAATTGGATAACAAAAGTTTTCCCACAGCAAATGCTTAATACTCATGGCTAATTAAATGTCATCACATACACATATTGCTTGTTAGTTGGTTGGCAACTACAAGCGGCAAAAAGGTATCTGATTTTGTTATGCTTACTTATGGTTTTCACATCCTGCTTAACAATCAGCTCTTTCTAGCATAATGCCTATTGTATTCGTACAAAGCTCTTTGTTTCTTACACAATGCTTACTGTCTCTTCAAGGATGACCTAAAAATTATAAAGTAGCTAGCCTGTATCTACCGAACAAGGTTGTCCAGAACAGAACATGGCTCGATGTTCTACAGACCAGGGTAGTCCTGTTCCTATAAGTAGCTATTCTAAAATCTGAAGGCTGAAATTGTTCAACTCCTCTAGGCGCACAGCACGGCCTTGTTCCACAAGAAATTCTCCAATAGACACTTATCATTGTCTGATCTAAAAAGTCAAAAAGTCAGGTTTTTGGTGTAGGGAAGACTAAATTTGAACACCTTCTAGGTTGTCTTTGAGGAACTCCCTGTAAAAGAAAAGGTCAACAGGTTTGTATAAAAGCTAGGTCTAGTCTGGAATTCCATCGCACAATCTGGTGATTTTCATAAAATGAATTAGCAATCTGATGAGATTGACAATAATTTTTAGTAGTAAATGACACTTTGTTCTCCTTTTATCAAAACTTTTGGAAAATCATGGGACTAAATCATTAGCTCACCATAAAGCACCAAAAAGTGCTTTTCCATCCTCTGTGCCTGGTCTCTGCAGATCTGCTCTGATGGCCTTGATCTTTGCACAGAGTTGACACCTAATTATCTCCACCATCACGTATTGTACACCTCAGACACTGAGAACCTGCCTTCGCAAAATGCTTCTTCTCATTTTGCAATATTTCGGGGTGGGTTATGCTTTCCCCTGTCCTGAGGGGTAGAGGGCACTGGCAAGTGCCTGGAGAAGTGCTCACATTAAGTGTGTGGAGCTTTCCTTGTATGGCTTTTCTTCTCTCCATCTCTGTTCCACTGGCATCTCTTGGGGCACAAACTGTCTTGCACTGTGAGAAAGAACCACAGTAAAGGGGAAAATAGGTACTTCCCACAAAAAACAAAAAAACAACAACAAAAAAAAAACCCACCAAACAAAAAAAAAACCCCACAAACCAGCATTAATAGTACACTGCTGAACTTGAAAAATGTTACACAAATCACTTTGAAACTCTTCAGTGGATTTGTAGCTGTTCTAACCAGTCTTCTACATCATGGAATCTTCCCCTACATATTATTCATTAAACAAAGGTCTTTATTAGGGCTACCTGTGGCATAGATTACATCTCTAGTGCAGAGGAAAGAAGCTTTAATGAGTCTTTAGAACATACCTTGCTTTTGTGTGAATGGCAGGTACAGCATGTGCCTGAGGCGTAGGTGCAGGATTCCCACCATGCGAGCAGGTAGGAGCCAGCAAATGCCCTACATTTGCTCCCACCCACCTCGTTCATCTCTGGCTGTTGTTCTTGGGATGCTTTTCTACCTCATTTTTCTTGTATGCTCCATGCAGCGAACTTCCAGCTGCTTGTCGAGGGCAGCTTTTTAAATCAGTACATTTCACTTCTTGCCTTGGGGGCTCCCAAGTGTCTGTGATTGTCAGGGGTCCACCCAAAGGTACAGACACAAAAGCCATCCTCCTGGCAGCTGGGTTTACATTCAGCATGTAGGAGGCTGCAGAGTCAGGCACTTCCAAGATGTTTCAATTGCAAAGCTAAAAGGAGGTTGAAAAACCCAGATTAGATAAGAGCAGGAAGGTTAGACTTGTAATCTTGGATGTTTTGGCTGCTGGATAATGATCATATTATGGAGCAAAGGCCTTCTCCAAAGAAATCAAATTATACAGGCCTTTCCTTCAGTTATTTGGATAGGTTGTTAACTTTTCTGTACTGATAAGCATTTTCATCTTTTAAATTTCTTTTAACTTCTCTCCTCCGGATATCAGCACCAAAAAATGCCTTTTTAACTGTACCTTGCTCCACGATCAAGGATGTTTCTCTCACACAGAGGTGTTCTTTACAAATGTCCTGATGTTTTGACCAGGAAGCTGAGTTGCTTATGATGGCAAAGTTGTCCTTTAGGCAGGAATGCTACATTCCTATCTATGTATGTACTTAACTACATGGATATGACTTGGCCTTCTGAAATTATAAAACCTACAGACTTTGGATCTTGATGGAGTATTAAGCTACCTACTGACATTCTGTTTTGTACATCTTCTAAATTCTTCATCTGCTTTCTGAAGGAAGTCATATTCATGAACAGCTGGAATTCTCTCAGTCTTCCATTATTGCTCCTCTCCTTCACAGTGAGTTGTTCCAAGGTGTCTGTTGATGCCTCACTGCTTTATGGAGCCAGTAGAGGCCAGCAGCTTAAGCTCAAAAAACTTCTTACCTTCAAATAGATCAGATTTGTATTTGCTGTTGGAGAAAGGTCAGCTACAGGTGCTGCTGCAAACAAGTGTTAGTGAAAGGATAAATGAGGTAGAACAGATCTGAACAGTTCTGGGCAGACAGTAAATGTAGAAGCAATATATCTGGATACATTGAGAGATCAAACAGTATGTTTTTTTTTTTAATTTGGAAAAAGTAGTGTCTGTTCAAAGACAAACAGGATATGCTGTTGAAGTCTTACAGAAATTTCAGATATTTTATGATAATTCTTGAAATAATTGTTTCAACAAACAGCAAATATGTAAGGATTTATGTTTTCATTGCTTTTAGTCTAGCATCAGAGTAATGATGTTATTTATTAAGGTAATTTTGGTGAATGGATTTTAAAGAAGGTATTATCATTCCCTACACCATTACTAGGGTACTGCTATTAATATTTAAAATCTATTATATAGGGCTACTGTAGGTTTGTTCTTCAGGGTATTAAAAACAGTACTTAAAAAAGAAAGCAGACTCCCTTAAGGAAGGGCCTCATCAGCAATAAACAAATTGTTCAAAAACAAATCAGAAATATAAAATTAAAAATATTAAAAATTAAAGTAGAAAGTAGAATTAAAAATGTCTGTAGAAAGTTGAAATCCCTGCAAATGATACATTTGGGCTCTTTAGCCGAAGAGACCACTCGTAATGAAAGTTTTTAATGATATGAGATGTAAGAATCCCTTTTTGTAATCAGGGAAAGGCAGCCAACACTGGCATGGAATGTGGCAACCCCTCAGTAGCAAGGCCAACAACAGTCCAAATGTATTAATCACCTAAAATCTTAAAAAGATGCCCAGAGAGATCCTATAAGCAATTCCCTGGACCTGAGTAAGTGACTGATTTGGAAGGGCAAGAGCATGGCATCAAGAAACTACCTGCATCAGATTGTGCAGAGATTACTGCAGAAACAGCTTTTACCTCCTGCAACACTTCAAAATTGAAATTATTATCTTTTGTTTATTTTCATTGGGTTTCTTTGGCTATTGGTTGGTTGGTCGGTTTTGGTTTGTTAGTTTGTTTTTATTAGAGCTGCTCTGCTTTTGAGGGTGTCATGAGGCAGTGTCCTGGCTGGCAGAGTCCCAATACTTGCTGACCAGGGAGAGGCAGGGATAGTGTGGAACATGAGGGAGGCTTGGGAAATGAAAGGATGAGGGGCAGTGGTGTGTGCAGCCCTACTGCAGGGTGAGGAAAAGTCACCCTCTCTCCCCAGGCCCTGCCAGTATGGTGGGAATAGGAAAGAAGCTACCATAGCTTCTTTGGTAGATTCCTTTTGCTGATGGACCTTGTGCGAGGGACTCACAGGATCCACACTGTCACTGTGCAGTCTCCTCATGTCCAACAGGAAGGTCAGGGGCAAGAGCCTGTCTCTTTGCCCAGTTCATACTGAACAATTGACATCAAGAGTAATAGTTGCAGAGAAAAGACAGAGATGGATCCTCCCTCTAGCAGCCAGTCACTGTTGCAGTTTTGTTCCTACAGATGCTGTGTGAGACCTGCAAATTCAGCAGTTGAATCAAAGCAGGGCTTTGGGTGCCTGGCATTCTGGACAAGCATTTTCAGCCCTCAGGTGCATTGCACGTTCTCAAGGCAGACTCACTGACTGAGATCAAAAATTTCAGGTCTTCTTAATGAATGCTTCACTCAAAAATTACCCAATACCAGTGAGTTTGTACAAGATGGAACACAGGAGGATCTCTCTCCCCACTGTGGTTCATAGTCAACTCCTGTCTGGGATGGTGGGTTTGTGGCTGTGGGCCCCTGCCAGACTTCACTGAGTGGGTGAAGCAGTGCTATGTGCAGAAAGAGCAGAGATCCCAACCAGCATCTCTGCAGAGTACTACAGTGCTGTTACAAGGAGTTTTGCTCAGGCTGACGCTGCACTGAATTGCATCGTCAAAGATGCTGGGTTTTGAAATGTCAGCTGAACTGCAGTTTCTTTTTCTTTTCTGCTGACTGCTAAGTTGAAACTTCTGGCTTATTTCATATATCCTCCAATGTTGGCCAAAACAACTCCAAAATAAAAAGTGGTTCTAATGTTCAAAGCTGTTTGTGCTGAACCCGTGGTGACAGCCACCTACTGCTGTACTTATGCTTACCTTACCAGGACACCTGGAGATACCTTGATGCTGGGAAGTTCTTGGACCTCTGAGAAGCAATAGGAGATGTGATACAGGATGTCTCAGACCCATCAGTGGTACATCCCTTATTCCTACATACCCTTCAGCAGTTCGTACCACCTCTTTTGTTGTAAGTAACCTTATGTGCATTTTGATGTTTTAGCTGTTGCAGCTATTTTGCAAAATAGTTATCAGCACCTCAGCTAGATGCTATGACAGAACCAATTAATTAACATTAGTGAAGCATTTGGTATTCTTGGATAAAAGACACTACAGGAAAACAGATTATTATCCCTTTGCAAGTCAAAATTCCACTCTGTTCCTAAATACTTGTGTTATCTTTGGCTGATAGCAAAAACCAAGACAGAGTTGCCTGAAGACATCCTTAATCAGAGATTTTTCCTTTTCAGATGAAAAAAAAATACTTCTGTAGTGAACAGTTTCACTAGCCAAGAAACAATAGAGAGGTTTCCGTGCTAAGGTGGTAATTACCTTGTGGCTAGAGAAGGGAAGAAGCCTGAGATAAGCATCCAACTTCTAAGCTATTCAGGCTATGGAGGAAGCTAAAGGCCCACAAGTCCATTAAGAACTAGAAGTTCGGGGTTTTTATCTCAGGAGTCCTACAGTTGAGAAAATTATTTTATCACTTCTGCCTTAGTTGCCTCGGTGGGTTCCCTTTTCCACTCATTGTGACTGTACTTTTGTACTACAAGCCCTATTTAAAATGTTGTGTTTATAGTTCGTCTTGACACCCCTTGAGCTTCCCATCTTCAGCTTCCCAGACAACAATCCCTAGATGCAACAGTAGGGACATGTAGAACAAGTGTGCACACAAGCACTGGAACTGTGTCCAATTAAGTAAATCCGGCCTTATATTAATTTTGACTAGCTGGTGAAACTGAGCTGTCTCTGCTCTTACTTCAAGAGTTTAAAAAGATGACTGGTTGTGAGTTTTTGTTCCTGCAGATGGAGGGAAATATCTGCCTCCAGTAATACCTGTGGAATGAAGTTGCCTGGAGTGAGCATGCTACAGCTTAACCAAGGCCAATGTGGCGGTCATATTCCTCCACAGTGTGAGATGGCACTTTTCCACAGCCTTTACCCAGTATCAGGATATCAACCTTTTTCCATTAACTTGTCCTTCCTGCATCTCTCTGATTTCCTGTGCTTGTTCTGGTGTGAATTTCCTTCCATCCACAACTTTGTTACCATGTGACTGGTATTCTGACTGATGTGACTCCATCTGGCACCAAGATTTATTTGAAATCTTTGGTGTTTTTTGCTGCTGTGAAAACTAAGATACTATATTGGGGTGGTATTTCACCTACCTAGCATAATCACAAATTAATCCAGCAAACTGAGCTCTGATCCCATAAGAGGTTCCTAACAGAAGTGTACTACCCGTGCTAGTTTCAATTGAAGTCAGCTGAGCTGCGGAGAAGTCCAGAGCTCATTCAGCTCTAGCTATGATCCTGTCATCACCACTCAAGTAAGCCCCAATTTTTCTTGGGTTTTTGCTTAATTATAGTTTTTAAAGCACAGCTTTTGGGAAACTTCCAGAGATAATGTAACCTGTGCTTTGTCGAATAAACAAATGAATGTCTTTGGGGCTTCTGATGACAAATTCAGATACCTGTTCCTACCAAAAAAGTATGGCCCAATAGTGATTCTGTAACACTTGGATCAAAGACTCAACTCAGGTTCCTTTGCATGATACATAATTGTGCTTTAATCATTTGGTTTAGATTTGATAAAACAGAGACAACTTAAAAGAAAACAGACAGTGATGAAAACATCTCTTCCATAGGCTTCAGTTTGTCCAAGGGATCTCCTGTTTGAAAAAAAATTGCCAGATTTGGAGAAATCTCCAAATCCAAAAGAAACCGCTCCTCAAATCTAAGATTAACTCTTCCTTACATTCAGGGACAATGGCAACCAGGGAAATTCCTCTCATTCCTCCCCTGAAGATTTGGAAGGGCAAAGTTGTCTTTCTCAGATTTCTGGGTCACTTAAACTGATGAAAAATCATGGCTTACTTTTATGCTGGATTGTAGCTTTATGGTTTACACGAGTCTTGGACTACTTAGTCATGAACTTGGTTGTTTCACCATTTAATCATGAAAGACATCATGAATTTGGCTGGTATATGTGATGACCCAATAACAATTCATACACTGCTGCTGTTTTCTTTGCAGTCAGGAAATAGACAACAATTGCTTTTAATGTATAATAATTTGCCCTGAACATTGCCAAGGAGGACTTGTTGTTGATGATGTCTGGGCTCGAGGGGTTACCAGTTGTGCTGGTGTTTTCCCCCGAGCATAAAGACTTTGTCTCCATATATCAGAAGGCTTAATAGAGTTTATTTATGATGGCTCCATGTTCCAGGCCCGAGGCTTAATGCCTCGTTTAGTGCAGCCTGGTACAATGTTCTGCTTAGTGCAGAGTGCTTCTCCGTCCATGTCTGACACTAAAGTGAGGTAGCTGATATTCAAGCAGCTTCCTCTCCCATGTGATGGGAACAGAAGTGTCCTTGAGCACAGGACACAGCTTAGATTGTTTACAGAATCTCAGGTCTCTTACAAAAAAGACCTTAGCATGCATGCTGCTAGGAAACTCAGAAAACCCAAAATCATAATCACCACAGAGGACCCCTTTATATGATCCTTACTTTTCTTCTACTAGATTCCTTCACATACTGTCACCATTTAAAGTCATTCCAGTTGGAATGCAAACTGGATCAAATTGTTACCGTAAGTGGTGATGTCCAGCTTCCACTGAAAGGCTGTGAAGCAGGAGCAGTCCTTAAGACTGTGTAGGTTGAAACCTGCACATGGTACTGTGACGTGATATAGCGGCATTAACATGCAAACACAGCTGTCATTTGAACTTGCTTCTTGGCACTGTCATTCCCTCAAGCAGGACAGCTGAAGCAGGTACGAGACCAGTGCCTGCCAGATATCCCAACCAAGCTACGATTTGATGTGGTGGAGAGCCAATGTGGAATTGATTTTATAAAACTTGCTTTGGTTTAAACCCTTGCAAGGTCTACCTAAAATCCCATAACTCAGATCAAAACTACGCCTTCCACCCTGGGGAAACCACCAGTTTTGGACGATACAGGGGCCACGAAGCACGCTCTGGCCAGTCCCAAACTGCGCTGCGTGCTCCAGCAAAACCCTCGCCGGCAGCGCTGCGCACCCGGAGCTGTGTGCCAATGGAAGAAGGCATGGTGCTTCCTAGTGGCCTTCCAGCTCCGCCAGCACCGGAGCCCCTGGAGCAGCATCATTGCTCCTGGACACGCGTGAATGCGCTGCTGCCTACACCTGCACCCTTCTCGTAGGCACGAGGTGTCCGTGTCGCTGCCTGGCCGCTACTCCCTTGTTTCTGTGGGGCTGGAGCGGGTAAGGGGCCCGTCGCCGGGCTCGTTCCGCAGGACGAACCGGAGGCGGCACGACAAGCCCANGCGGGGCCGCCCCCGGCCCGCCCGTCCCCGCCCCGCCGGCGTGGCTGCCGCGGCCGCGCATTGTGCGCCAGCCGCTGCCCGGGCGGAGCTCCGCGAGGGGTCGTGGCCACTCGGTCCCCCCGACCCGGCCTGGCCTGGCCTCGCCTCGCCTGCAGCTCTTCCCTCGGAGGCGCCGTCCGGGCTCGGGCGCGGTGAGTGGGGCTCTGGGCTCCGGGGGAAGCGGGCGGTGCCGCCGCCGGGTCCATCAAGCCGCGGCTCGCTCGGAGAGCTGGGCGAAGGGGGCGTAGGTCCGTTCTCGGCCCCCGCCGCGGCCGCCGTGGGTTGCGGTGCCGGGGGCTCGGGGAGCGGCTCCCAGCGCCCCCGGGCCGGGCGGCGGCGGCGGCGGAAGAGCGGAGACTCTGTGAGAGCGGGGGGCGCGGGGGCTCCGGCTTTGTTAGCGGCTGTGAGCTGCGCTGAGACACAGCCCTGGCAGGCTGTCGGAAGGTCCCTGGGAATGCTGGAGCGCGGGCTCGCAGGTTTTACTCCCTGCGTGGATATTCAGTGGTTCTGCAGACACTGCTCTCCTTCTCTTCCAGTCTGCGGTAGCGATCTCGGGTAACTGGAGTTGGCTGTAAATATGATTCCTGTGCTCTGACTGCTGTAAGCTTTATTCACGCAAGTAAGACTTCCATGCATGAGTAAAATATTTTTTGCAGAATGATTTTGCATGTTTCCACCCCGAAGTGTACGGTCTCCGATGGCTCCTGCAGGAGATGGGCTTGTCCCTTTCGGTGTGTGTGTGTGCGGTCGCTGTTAGCTTTGGCAGCTCTTAAGTGATCATTGGTAAAGGTCGGGTGTCTTCGTGTTCTTCAGGAATGCATTAGGCTGGATGTGTGCCTGTGTTTTGATATTGCAGACGCAACAAGAGAGAACAGCCTTAAAAAAAGGTTAAAGGAAATTGTTTAGTTTTCTTAATGCTTATCATTTCCAGCTGCTGTACTTGTAGGCAAGTAATGATAAGTTGCAGGAAACAATTAAGTTTTGTATTTACTAGCACGTTAATGAATAATAGGAGATAGGTCTAAAGCTACATTTTGATGCTTCATTTATAATAAATTCTTGTCATTTCTTCTGTCTGTTGCACCTGTTAACTTTAGGAAAAGACGATTATTAGGTGATGATTAGGCAGCTTTCCTACACCTTTAATTAAAGGAATAGCTCACTATAGGCCAGCTGTAGAATGGACCCACTTGTCATTTAGCATATAGTTGAATGTAGAGCTGTGGTACTGCCTGGCAAAACTGTTCTTTGTCTGTAACTTTTCCCATAGCCAAAGCAGAGCTAAAACTTCGTTCTAGGAATCAGGTGAATATAGTATGCATCTAGTTCCTCTGTGGTAGACTAGTGATAAGTGGCTTACTATGAAACATGTATCGACAAGCATTTCATATCTGTAATATACATCATTGATTGAGTGACTTAATGTTTCATCTCGCTGTTTCTTATTAATAATCTAATTAGGGGAAAACTTATGAAGGAATATGGAATTAAGACACAGTCCCAGTGGAACTCAGTAAAAAAGACATTACAGAGCAGACAGAGTGTCAGAGGAATGTCCAGAAGTACTTACTCATCACCCAAGACAGAGCCAGATTTTGAATACTCCTAGCTTGTATTTAGGCTCCAGAGTTAATTGCTAGATTTTCAGATCTTTCTTTTCAGTATTCAAACTTTCATATCCAGAGTGCTTTGGGAGACAGTGAGGGAAATGTGTCTGTTGTCAGCCAACTTCTCTATCTTCAATGCATAAGAAAATCACACCCTGAGCACTTAAATCTGATCCTTGGGTTGCAGTCATAACTCCTACCACTTCCATTCTGGAGGCACTTCCATTTAATTTTTATGACAGATAGAATTACAGTTGTAAAATCTAGCCACAGTAAGTCACGCCAGTAAAATTACTTTAGTTATTTTTTTTTTGTAATGTAGAAGCTATTGGGATTGATGAACAGCTCTGTAAATACAGTAATAGAACTGTATGTGGCACCTCATCTCTGAACAAAAGTAATAGGTAATGGCTAAAAGTAGTATTTCCTCTTTCAATGGTAGAGTTAAATATGGATTTTAACTGCAGCAAGATAGATTGGTCCAGAGCTGGAGGCTCAGATCATTCATGCTTGCTGAGCTGGCCTACTTCTTTATTTTCCTTTAAAGTATCACTTTTATGTGTGTGTTTGATAATAAATCAAAAAGCTGTTCTTTAAAGTGAAAATTGGAGCATGTTTTGCTGCAGCATGAAGGCACTGTGATTTCTGGAATGTGTCCTGATCCCATGTAGCTCAGCACAAACTGCTGAGCTGTGTTGAGGTTGTGCCTCCATTTACGGGAGTGGCTGGTCTCACACGTGGGCGACAACATCTTTGCACCAGGGAGAACCACTAGGTCTGGTTCGGGTCATTTAACACTGCTTGAAGTGGTCCAATGTCACTGCTCAATAAATGCCTTCATAAAAAGGTCAGTGAAAAATTTGCCTCTCCAATAGCCCTGTCACAGCCTCTCAAGGAACTGTTGAATTATGAGAGCTGGTGATTATCTGCCTGCATCTGTGGCCTGAGACTCATTGACGCTGAGCACAAAGAGAGAAAAATGACAAGTGCTTGTCCAGCAGGAGATCCTCTTGGAGGTGTTTGCTTTCTCCAGTTTCATAGGATAAGACTGATGAGTTTGAGGTGTCGCTAAAAGAGTGATTAATTAGCTAGTGCATATTTAGCCCTTGGAAGATGGAAAATAATGTATGGGGATGATTTGAATTAAGTACTGTTATTCCCTGCTATTAAAGAAATTCCTTGCCTGCTCTGTGTTTCAAGTTGGAGCTGTAGGCAATTTTAAAGCATGAGAGAAGGTGTGGTTTAGGTTTGTTTGAACAGAAGAGTAAGGGAAAGTCTTTCAACAAGAAAAAATAGTAGGTAAAGATTTCTTGTTTAAGCCTTTTTTTTTTGGTTGCAGCAAATGTGTGTATATGGGAATGAGGGAAAGGGAATTGAATGGAACCAAGCGAGGAACCATTGTGTGAGGTAAAATTCTGATATTGTTCTCTTATGTCATCCTGGAAATACATTTGCATTTAAAATTTCCAGGCAAACCGATCTGTAGGACCAGTGCAGAATGCTAAATGAAACCCAACAGCTAACTGAAAACGCCACACAGTGGTGCTGAGCATTCCTCTGCTCAGACAATTGAGTTGAAGATTGTTTCTTTTAATGATTATGGATCTGAGACGAAGACTGGCTCTGAAAACAAACGGGATGTCAATTTTTATTCTGTGATATTTCACTTGAAAGATGTTTACTTTGTGTCACATTACCCCACAACTGCTTGAAAACTCACAGAAACTGTAAAGGCCAAATCTCTTTCTGCCCATCAGATAACCTTTGTGTTGCTGAGGCTAAAATTCAATCTGCTTGGGAGGCTGCTGAGTGGATTGGGGCAGAGCTGTGGTCCCAAAGATACTGGGTATCACCACAGAGGTGCCTTTATGTTGCTTTTGCGAGCAGACAAAAGGAGCGGCTCTTTCGGGGAATGCCGTGGTCCATTTCCTGTGCAAGAGTAAAACACGTTTCTGCTCAGTAGTGAGATGTAGGAGCCAGGATGATGGCAGCTGGTGAAGGAATGTGAAAGGGACCATGGAAGGCGTCAGAAGAGATTGGCGAGTTTTACCTTTCTGTGTGTCAGACTTGGGTGCCTGCAGTTATTGGTAGTAAACTGTCCCTGTGCAGACAGACCGACGATGCAGAACAATCTGAGGAGACGGAGGGTTGGAAAGAGAGAAGAGGATGATTGGTAGGTTAATGTGTGTACTGGGTGTGAAAAAGCACCTGCAGTCACAGGGCCTGTGCTTGGCTGTGGCTGCTGCAGTGCAGCAGTGGTACAGACAGCACAGTGGGCCGTGATACCCCAGTTATGAAAAGAAGGGAGAATAACAGGCTTTATGTATGCAGTGTGGATGCATTTGGCTCCCTGGCATGACTGTAAGGTACTTGCCCTTGGAAAGTTTCTGAGGGAACGGAAAGAGCTGATTAGGAGAGCCAAGTGACTGATTTCTGAGGAATGATTAAAAATACTTAATATAGATTATCTGAGAAGCAAAGGCTCCGTTGATTTTAGGTATGATTACTCAAGAAACATAATCTCTTAGCCTTTGCAAGAGAGTGTGATTAGACATAATGGGCTGCAAAAGAGAAGGTACCTTGAATATCAAGCTGCTTGCAATGGAGCTAAATAATCTTCCGTGAAAAACGGTGGTAATGTTGTTTGGTGTTGTGTAACACTAACGTAGAGCTGGGAAAAATGTTGTGGAGGGCTGGTCATTTGGAGTCACATCTTCCCTGGCTGAGCTGTGCCTGGGGATTAGGGTGGAGGTTTTGGAAACAAAGCTCTTTAGTCTGCCAGGTCAGTTCCTCTGTTGGGAGCCAGCTGCTAAGCCCCCTTCTGTAGTCTGCTGGAAGGGCAGTCATTCCCTGGTAGCTTGGATTTGTATGGATGAATTAATAGGTCTCATTCCATCTTTAGCCTCTGATCCAGGAAACACATGAACATTTGCTGGCAGCTGGCACATCTGGTGTTACTCTGTAAAAGAAACGCTGGAGAATCTTGAATTCTGTTCTGTTCATGTGAAGAGGGAACATGGGAGGAGGCAAGTGTTGGAAGGTGCTCCAGTGGTGAGCGCAGCAGGCTGGGCTAGAAATACTACTGAGTTTGCATTGACCTTGTTAATTTGTGTTCTTGGGCTCATGCTGAATTATCCTCTTAAAGAGAAGCTGAAAAGCAACATGTCTGGAGTGTTTTCCTTTTTTAAGTTTTGGCGTTACTGGCAAAAACCCCTAATGCATAGTCTTGGACAGTAGTTGCCTCTTCCTTTGCCGAGAGCAGTAGTAGGCACAACTTGTTGCTAAAATGTGAAGAGCCATTTCAGAGGGTTGTGCAGCTCTGGGGTTTATGGTATTACTGCACAGTTGTGATACTGCTCTGTTTCTTCAGATTGGGTGACAAGGTGGGTCAATTCACAAAAATGTGATCAGATCACTGAGAAGTACAGTGTATGATAACCTGTGTCTCCAGGGTGATTTGATCCTGTAACAGGCAATCTTTAGTCCCCTACATTTCTTGTATCCCACAATAAACTAAGAGTTTATATAAATTAGACATGCTCTTCCAGCAGAACTGGTGGAGTTAGAAGGGCTTCAAGATGGTATGTTGTTGCTTGATAGAGAAGAGTGTTTATTTTGATTTATAGTGGCTGCTTTAAAAATTGGAGACAGTTTGTCTGTCTTCAGCATGAATGGTTTATTGAAGGGCAGGCAGGTAATACATGGACAAGCATTTACAATGCTAGTTTAAAGATGAGCCTCTTTTAATTAAGTGTAACTTGAGTCACAAAACTTCTTCATCTGGTGACTTGGAATAAGGTTTTCACTTCCTGCATCATCCATTTGTAGTGAAGATGTAGAAGAAAATTCAGAGATTTCATTGTCTTGGTTGCAAAGGAAATCAGAAAGCTGAGAGAAGTTAAGCAACTTCCCAGCTTGGATGTGCTCACCCAGCCCCTCCGAAAGTCAGTACTGCTGGTTTTCCTTTCAACATTGTATCAACTTTTCTTTCTGTAAAATACTCTGTTAAGGCTCTCTCCAGGAAGAGCAGAGGGCCACTTCTTTCCCTTTTCTTTAACTTCTATTACCTAATCTAGAGAAATACCAGCATAAATGGCAGCAGGAAGCAAGGACAGAAAGGATTCCCAAGAAAACCTGGGTCTTCTGAAGTTACCATGAAGCTAAAGCAGTTTAAAAACTCACCAATTCAACCCAGCACCTTTGGTGGAGAACAGAAGTGTGGCCTTTAAGTTATTTCTGGTTCAGCCACCAAAACGCCTTTGTGTTTGGGCCTGAAGCCAGTCTGGCTAATGCCATCTTGTGGGAAGAGCTTTCCTTTTCTGGGAACACCAAGCCTGGGGGTCCTCTGGTTCTACAGAGAATATTTGTGCTCAAACAGAAACAAGCAGAGCTTTTTACTGAGTCAAAAATCCTTGGCTCCCTCTGGTGTGTTTGCCTAGTGCCTCCTGCAGTCTTCTGTAAGCTGTGCTTTCATGGCTCCCTGGCAGCCTCTCTCCTGTCACATTTCTTTGTATCTTTTCCATGAGCACAAAGGCATCTGTGTTAATCTCTCATTTTGCAGGTGATTTCACATTCTCTTCCAGCCTTTATCTGCCTCCTTTTTCTCAGCTTTGTCCCAAGGTGGAAGTCAAATTTGGTAAATATTAGAAACAGATATGTATAAGAGGAGTTGACCCAAGTTTTCAAGGCTTGAACATGACTATGAAGGGAAATAAAGTGCACATACAGCCTTCTTTAATTCTATTTGATTTTTTTTAATATCATGCCAGATCCAGCTCAACCTGTTTCTGTTACTGTAGTAGGACAGGCAGGGCAAGAGGGGGTCTCACATTTTTTTCTTTAGCAAAACTTGAAGATGTCTGGTCAAATCCCACCACCTTAGATAGGCAGCATATTAAATCAGCTCTTGAAGGCCTGCCTACAGACTTGGAGGGCTGGGAGGGAGGGAGTGTTCCCTTCGCTTGAATTTGTCTTTCACTTTTGAGGGCTCCTTTTGTTTGCCTGGTTTTCTTTTCATTTCCTTGAGCGTCACTGTCACGATAGAAATGTAACCTTTTAGGAAGATTGTCTCTCTTCTCCTGTCCTTTAATAAGCAGGTGAGAGCTATCAAACATCATCCCATCAATACTTCTGAAAAATTAGGGTGTTTCTGGTGTGTATATAGAGTAAACAAATGGAAGGAAAACCCAGGATTTAATAGCAGTCATACAGTATTCATAGCAGTCTTTCAGCTTCTTCCGAGGCTTCAGAATTAATTTTGAGGCAGGGAACTAATTTTTTAATGACCTTTAAGTAAAGTGCTGCTGAGGAGTAAAAAAAGCTGCCTTGACCCTGTGTGGGGAATGTAGCACCAAGGATCTGGCCCATCTTTCCTTGGGAACTGCTGCCTTATCATCATCTCAGTGACATCTTTGGTATTTAGTGAGACGCTAACTCAGCATGGCATAAATGGAGTCCACCAACCTTTTGTGACATCGTGTCTTTTTCTCCCTCATTATTTGAAAATGACAGGATATAGGAGTTTTGAGGTTTGTTTTTGAGTCATTTGGCTTCCTGCTGTGAGATTTTGTTGAAATGCTTTCACTGTTCTTTACTTACCCATAAATGATTGTGCCTAGAATGTATCCTGGGAAAACACATGCTTCTCTTTTTTGCCTAATGCTTAATTACCTTTTTTTGGTGCTGCCTTCCCATAGCATCTACCTCTGTCAGATTTTGGTCTGTGAGTCTGTGACTGAGGTTCCACAGTTTGAGAATAATGCAAAAAAACCCCAAGAAATAAAGGGGTTTAAAGGTAAATCTTTCAATACAACTGCTTTTATGTTATTTGGTAAATGCTTAGGAGCCTGCTCAATAAAGCCTGGGGGGCACAATTGCCTGACTTGCAGTTAGTTTTTACTGAGGTGTGATTGCCCTTGAAGGTCAGAGAGAGTTTTCCCTGAACTAAAAGTCTAAGAAATGGTGCTTAGGTTTGTGCAGGCTTTTGAGCATCTTCCAGGTTTGGGGTTAGTTTTTGGGGGGTTTCCCCTCTTAGTTTGTTTTGCCTGGACCCTTGGCAGCTTTCCAGCATTGTTCTCTGACCTGCTGGGAAGGAGTGGAGAAACAGTTCTCTCTAATTCAACAGAGGCTGGGCGGGCGACAGCATTTTGTGAAGGTTAGTGCTCTTACCAGAGCACTTGGTATTGTCCACCATGACAGATTCAACAAGCTCCCCAGTATGCCTTGATAGCCAGATTCTTCCTGCTCTTCAATTATCACCTAATTTTTGCTATTGTAATTTCGTAAGGTTTTCTACAGTTTGGTTTCATGTATAGCAAAATCTTCTGCTTGGGTTGTGCCACTGGATCTAAATGTAGATCGTGTTCTTCAGTTACTTGTCATATTGGATCTCTAGTGTTTCTTTTGTTTTCATGGAAGCTTGAAAACTCTTCAACTGTATCACCTTTTGTTGAAGAAGTAGTTTTGTTGGGGTTTTAAATTACTTCTACTCTCACAGGGTTGTCACCTGCTTGCAGCAGGGCAGTGGAGCTAGTGTTTAAAAAGCTCATAGGTTTGTGTTCTTCTTGCCTCATCAGAAACTTGCATTGGGGCTTTTGATGGGTGACTCAGATAAAGCACAGCAAAGGTGCTGCACTGCTATCGACTTTGCAAACTATGCTTCCATTTAAAGTATGGAGAGGCCCTTTTGTCTTGGCTGTTTGGTAGTGCCCCTTTGCCAGCAGTTAGTCTTGCATGTGTCTGCTTAGCAGAACAGAGCCAGTTGAGGTGAAATCAAAAAGCTCAGGTTAACCTGTGGATAGGAGATGCTTCAGTGAGGGTGGCTGTTTTAGTTCTGCTGTGGCTGCTCCTCTTCTGGGCAGGCAGGAGGGATCCCTAGCCTGGTGACTGCTTTCACCCTCCTGCTTGCACCCACTAGGGGATCTGTTTGCACAGGGTGACAGTGTCCAAGCAGAAGCTTTGACTTGCATTTAACTGTTCTGGCAGAGCTGGAGGGTTCCTATGAGCTTGGATAATGTGTTAGTCTGCAAAATGTTCACCTTTACATTCCTTTCCAAATAGTATTGTTTTTCTATCAGCTCTTTTCCTGCATTTTGCCTGGTGAGAGGCTAATGCTTGAGGCTGAGTGTCTTTTTTGTCCATGTGCCTTCATACAGGCTCACAAAGCTCACAGAGTGCCATGTTAGTAGCAGGAGGCCTGTATTCTCTCAGGAGTTCATAATTTTTCCTTTGCTAGAAACAAACTCATCCATCCATTTGTGTGTGAAAATTTCAATGGTCTTGGAAATTTCGGTAGGAATGACAACATGACAGTGAAAGTCTCTGAGGCCGACCGGGGAAATGAAAAGGGAGAAGCAAAAGACACAACCACCCAGACTGAAAAGGGTTTTATTTTAAAAAGCTTGAAGTTGTGTAGAACTTCAGCCAAGCTGGCAAGCTGTTGGGTGGTCCAAGATAATTCGTTGCTTTATCAAGCGAAGGAGAATGGGGAAGAAGTCTTAGGTTGTTCTTTATATTGGTGAATTGGGGTTCCTTGTATTACCTTCTTCTTGTGGTAAGGTTATTTATCTTTAATTAATCTAATACTGGTCTTGCCCTCAAGATGATCCTGAGGCATTCGTGTTTGTGTGCCCACAACCATGGCAGCTAAATGCCAGTGAGGATCCTCCAATAAATGTCCAGTGCCAACTGGCAGGATGCAGGAATTAGTGGGCTCATCCATTAGGCTTTTCTCTGATTAAACCACCAGCCACTCTGCAGGAACAGCTTCCAAATCACACTCCCCTCTGCAACAGGCAGGGATTTCTTCCTTGATTTCTTTGCAGCTCGTGAGCCAAACCGACACCACACCTGCCTGCCATTCATCTGCCAGTGCTGCTGGTGCCACACCAGCTGTGCCACAGCAGTTGCTTTCTGTCTGGGGTGAGGACAGATTGCTGCTACAGAGACTCAGGGAGTAATTGGATCGGAAACATAATTTGCTCTTTAAGCACACTGAAGTCCAAGTAGATCTCCTTCCCCATGCCGAAAAAACTGGGGGGGAGAGGGGGATTGGATAAAATAAGATGATAGGAGGGAAATAAAGGGAGGAAAGAACTGAGCTGCATCTTCACCATCTGTCTGCTTGGAGTGGTGCAGCTGCTCTGCCATTGACAGGTTGCTGTCTCTGCACTGACTGCAGACAGCCAAATGACTTATATCGTGAACACAGATAGCTGAAGATGAATGCTATTAAATAGCCTGGTCAGAAAACCTACCCCGAGGCAAAGCCTCTAGCTGCATGAAAACCTTAAGAAGCCTCTCCCTCTCAATTCGCACTTCTCTTCAGAAACTTATACAATTTGGGAGCCAAACATTTTAGCACACATGCTTTTTCTGGATCAGATCCTGTGTCTTTGCAGCACAGTCGGCTTTGGAACATTGACAGGTTACCTAGAAACAAAGGGGAGTGGCCAGTTGGAGTTACAGTGGTCCTACTACTGTGCTTAAAATTAATTAAGGATGTGTTTAAATGCTTCATTAGCTCAGGGTCTGTCTGCTACCCAGGGCTGCACAGTTTCTGACAGTCCCAGTTCCAGGGATTTGTGGAAGATGCTCTCCTTTTAATTATGAAGAAAATGCTCTTTGCATCAAACACTGTGGAAAACAGGCAAGCGTGAACTGCAAAGTAACAGACACAAAACTAAACAAAAATTCCAAAGGTATAGTGTGCTCTTGTGAATGGCTGTAAATACCTTTGTTGAAATATCAATGGGGCACTCAAGAGGTATCTGAGGGATTCACCCAGGGCAAGGAATGTGGGGTTTACTTCTCCTTTCCCAGACCACAGGCTCTTTGAGGCTCTTTGGCTCTTTGTCATGTCTCATGACAACCTGGGTCCTGATCCAGTACTGTTGACATCCATTGAGGAATACTTTGTGAACCCAACCTAAAAAAAAAAAAAAACAAACAAAAAAACCAGCACAACACAATTTTGGATACTCTTTTCCTGGAGTTATTAATGATGATAAAGATTTTCCAGAGATGAGTCACTGGCAAGTGTTCCTTTCTTGAGCCTGAAGGACCATTCAGGCAGTTGTTGATCCCTTAGAATAGCTCTGCAACTGAGTCATTACAGAAAAGCTGAATATGGTTTAGGGGCTCAAGGTGTCTCTCAGAACTGGTCAGAGAGGTCATGATGGGCTGGCAGTCTTTACATCACATGTATTTGCAGTGCAGGCTGTAAGTTAGTGATGGCAGGAGCACGAAAAGATAGCTGAGTTGAATCTAAGTGCTTTTTATGATAGCCCTGTAATTGCTGCTACTCCTATTCAGCTCTTCTTTTTTTGTTAGTTTATTTCCCACAAAAGCATTCCCTACATACTGCCTCCAGCACACCAAGTCCTAACTTGGGTGCATGGCTTCTCCAACCTCTGGCTGGTTTCAGTTATGGAGAATCAATGGAGCCATGAAGTTGCCAACCTTTGTCTAAGTCCAAGGCCTATACTCACACACCACCCCAGGCTTTGTGAGCTAAGAGATGAGAGACCTGCTCTGTCTCCTCCAAAAGGAACTTGTTCTTTGATGTCCAGGCATAACATCCTCACTGGAGAGGAGGCAAAAGCTTCTTTTATATCCTTTTCTCCTGTTATTCTCAAGGGGTTCGGGCAGTAGTGTGTGCTCTGAGAATGGCAGCAGATGCAGGCTGTGTTCTCATATTTCTGGGTTTCCTGGGGAAGCTTTTGACTAAGCAGCTGCCATCTCATGCAGAGTCAGAATCTGAGTCTCAGAATGTGGTGGAAATGTCAGAGGAAATATAAGAAGTTGCTGCCCCCAGCTATTTGCTGCCTTTCTTCAAAATCTGCAAGGCTGCTGGAGCAGAAAGTTATCTTACTATTGCATCTGGCAGCTTCAGCAAAGCTTCACCTCCCTTGGCAGCAGAGCTAATACCACTGGATTTACACAGCAACAGTGAAACACAGCCCCTCAACCATCCTTGCTTTGGTAGGGCAGGAGGAGGGGCAGAAGGGATAGTAGTGGCATCATTTCTTAAATTCCTCTTTGCAGACTTGAAAGTCATTTCTAATGAGCTTAGGATGAACTCCCTACTTAATATTCTTATTCATTTATTTTCCTGTTTCCCTTATACTATTAAATGCAAGTGACAATTATTTCTGTTTACAGGATTCATGACGGTAGAGTCCTGTCCATGTAAGGATTGATCTCTTTATTTTTCCTTTGTTTTTTTAAGATTCCCTGTAGTCACAGCGGCCCTGGAAATTGAGGATGACAGTTTTTTCCATTCCTTTTGCCCAATCCCTGCCAGAGTTTTTGTTTACCACTGGGGAATTGTGAGCATCTCTTGTAAAACTCCACTACAAATTCTGCATGTGCCTCTTATCTGGTGCCATTGCTGGCATTGTCAGGCTCTGTGATCCCCACCATGGATATAAGTAAGCTCTGCTCTGAAAATAGAGCCATATGAGAGGTGAATTCCTGAAAGGTGGTGTGCCAGAAGCCTGGTGGTTTGAGTAGAGATGTTCATGATAACCTTGGTGATCCTTAGAGCATGTTCAGCAAAGTGTACGGAACTGTGAAAAGAGACAAAGTTGTCAAGGGGGTTTGTGGGTTGTGACTTAGTAATTCCTTTTCACCATGCAGACTATAATTTCATACTGCACTGGAAGTCACTCTTGGCTCTGCTCTGCTGTCAGATGCTTCTCTCCCCCTCTCCTCATGCTCCTTTCAAAGCTTGCTTGCTGCTGGCCATGCCAGGAGCAGTGGCTTGGATGAGAAGGGTGAGATTTGTTTCTCTAAGCTGGCTGTAAGTCCAAGTTGCCCAGGATCCATCACTGTCCTAATCTCCTTAGAGGGTTGCTATTCTTAATAGGAAGCTGCTATTCCTGAAGATGTTTTCCACATGGAGTCTGACACCTCAGTAGACAGGCTGAGCACTGGGCTCATTGGGTGAGGATGGCTCTGAACAGGACCTCACCACCGTGCAGGAATTGCTTATAAATAGGAGAACAAATTGACACGGTCCCTATTTCTTTTCCCACCTCCTACAGTTCTTGGGAATGAGGAAGGAAGCCAAGAAGAAATGTTGATGTTGGCATTTGGCATTTCAGTCAAAAGCAAAGGAAGATGAAGTAGAATTTTTTTTTGTGGTGGGCAGAGAAGTGTTGCTGCAGAGGTAGTGCCAGGCTGCTGCCTGGATTTGTTCAGGTTTCAAATTCAGGGGGAAAACAGTTGACAGTTTTTGTCTCTGAGATTCCTAAAGTGGCTAAGCCAGGAAGGGAGACCCAGTGAGTTCTCAAGTGAAATTCTTACAAAATGACCTCGTTTACACTCACTGCATCCTCTAGCAGTAAAATCCTTTAAATGCTACTTCAAAAATTCATGAGTTCAAGTGCTTTAGTGGAAGCAAAGGAGAGACTTTTCTGTTTTGTCCTGAAAGAGCTCATGGAGAGTTCAAAGAGATCTTTTAGTGTCTAGTTATTCTGCATCCACCCATCCAAGAGCTCTTCTCCTTGAGTTAACCTGAAGCTTTAATGTTTTACTGAAATCACTGTAGGATGTTGACTTTAATGTGAGACTTGTAAATGGGCAGCCTGTAAACCAAGGGACTAATACATCAAAGGTGAATTTAACTTCACATTATGCACACTATGAATAGGATTTTCTAGTTTTTTCCTGCTGAAATTGTTCAATATTTTTCTATGATTTTCATTAAGGCAGAGCTAAGGCAGTGCGGAAAGATTTAAAAATCTCAGTCTATAAGGACATTTATGAATTTTAGGAACATTGCCATCATGATGTTTTTTTAATCTGTTTTGTTGAATTGTAGTTCACCCCTTGAAAAATGTGTTACTCTTCTACCTCTGGGATTAAATTCACAGCCTGCTTGCAGTGTGAAAATGCTGGCAGTGCTGCAGTTGCATTTGGAAGCTTTGCTTGCGAGGTGTTTTCACTCAGCTGAATGTGAATTCAGCTCGGGGTGCTGTGAAATGCAGTTCCCTTGGTGCTCTCTGCGAAGTGGAACATCCCGGCTCTCACCCATGCAGGCAGCTGGCAGGGGTCTGTGCGTCATTGTTCCTGGGATCAATTAGTTCTCCATGTTCAAGAGTCAGTCCATAGGAAGTGGAGAATGAGAGATTCCAAATATGAATTCCTGGAGCTGTGAGTGTGAAGAGAGCTTTTAAGTATGAGCCTTGAGTATTGAAAAAGTCATAATCTGAGATAAGATGGGGGATGTATTGATGCTTTTAGACCATGTTAATCCTATAATCAGCCCCTTAAATTTTCAGTTTTGTTTTTAGTACATTCTAGCTTTCTCTTTGTCTTCAGAGTTAAATTTGACACTTTTTAATGCAGAGCTTTCTATAACTTTTTCATCTAGCTTCTTTTAAGAGTTGTACAATGGATTTTCAGGAGAATTATTTCCTTTAGGTTTCGATCTTCATTACTTTATGTCCTCAGAGATATAACAGCAGATTAAGTGTCACTAATGCAATAGAAAAGAAGGTCAGAATACATGCAACAGAATACATGCAACAGAAACAGGCTGCCAGGAGTAACACTTTGGTTTTGAACAAATTGCCAAATTCCCAAAGCATCACTAACCACACTACACCTTTTCCTCCTGTGCCTCACATGTAGCATTTATCTGGAAGTTGTACTGCCCTGTGGCTCAGAGCAGTTTGAGATGAGTCTGGATTTTGTGGCAGCTTTAGGGTCCAGAAACCTCTGGAGTCATGTTTCTTCCCGTGCTGGTCAGGAGGTCTCTCAAGCTACAGCTTGAAGGTAATTTTGGGTCATTAACAGAGATTCTTCTGAGAGGCTTGCATGTCTGCCATCCCTGGAGTGAAGTGGAGGGCTAAGTCAACAGCGTGTGCAGAGAAAACTGTAATTTAATTCTGAAATTCCACTTCTGGGAAATACTTGGTTTAAGGGATGGTATCAATACTTCATGACAAATGAATTCTTCATTTGCTTTTTCTTCCAAAGAATGCACTGATTGCTCAGCTGGAGAAAGAAATATTTAATTACAGTATCCTGGAACTTCTGTGCAACAGCATCATGGGTTGGGTTTTTTTAGGCATTCTCTTTTTCTCCTGAACCTATATGTAGTTTAGATATACTGAATGTTGGATAAAAGTAAGATAAATGTATTTCAAAAAATTCAAAAAATATGTAATTTGTACTTCATGTTTCCATTGATGGAATAGCTGAGCTTTAATCATCAAAGTTAGGTCAGTTTAAGTAAAAAAGGCAGTGGAATTTTATACTGAAATGACCCCCTTAAATCCTAAAGAATAGCACTATGATGTAGGTTTATTATCCTGGCTGATCAAATTATCACTGATTATAGGCAAAATGGAGGATTTTTTTTTTAATCTGCTTGCATAGAAATGTCAAAACAGGTTCTCCAAGGAAAACACTCTTTTCATACCCATAAGCACTTCAGTTTTTGAGAACCAGTTAGCTGTTATTGTGCTCTGTGTTGATAATATCTGTCTGAAGTCAGGAGGTGTTCTGCCAGTTGATGGGGGCAATTTAAAGGACACAGACACCAATGGAAAGAATGGTCTGACTTTACTATGGACTTTAATAAGGCAACACAAAAGTAAAATGATACATCCAAGAAAACAACACACTTGGCTTTGGCAACAAGCAGAAGAAGACAAGGTAATGCACCTAATCATTGCTGTACAGGAGAAAGGACAGTGATGGAGAAAGATCTTGAGAAAGACAGAGACATCACCAATTGCCCAAGTGCTTCACACCGTGCAGAGCCCACAGTCACTGGGGAGCCCCAATTCACAGCCAGGGCCTGCAGAGCCTTCCCGGCATTGGGGAAAATCCTACACAGGGCCTCACCCATAGGTGAGGTCTCCAAATTCACCCCAAAAGTGGGTCCAGCTTTTATAGGCTCAAATCAGCAAGTCAGGGTGGCTTGATCACATTTTATCACAGAAACTCCTGGATCTGATGGCACACGTCCTGACCAGCAGGGACCAGGGCTTGGCCAGGGCCCAGGCCTCGAGTGGGAGGGTTTCCCCTAAAATATCCTACAAACAAGCCTCTGTTCATGTCAGTTGGGAAAGTCTCTTTAAATGCTACATTTCTTGGAGATAACTGCACAAGGTTATGTGAAAGTTTCTAAAGCAATCAGTTCAGTGTTAAACAGAGAGCATCAGCATCTCAGTCACCTATTTTTAGCTAAGTAATATTGGTGGTGTCAGTCACATACTGCCCAGGCTCCATCCTGTAAGTCAGCTCTGGCTGAGGACTGCTACTCAGGCCTAAGCACATCAGTGGGATTTCTCACACAATTAGAGCAGTTTTTCATACACTCCTGCAATGCCCAGCTGTGCCCACAGGAATTGCTGTTGCTCTGGCGTGAGGACATTTGTACCGTTGTGTTTTTGCACCATGTCCCTCGTGTCAGTTTTACTGATGTGTTATCTCCCGCCTGCTGCTGGGTCGCTGCTTTCCCTGCCTTGCCCAGGTGCTCAGGACACCAGTTCAAGGCTCTGCAGCCTCCAAGCTGAGAGTGGTTTCTCCAGTTCTGCAGCTCTCTGCTGAGCTGCTTGTGTTTGTGCTTCTGAAAGCATTGCAGGCAAAATGTACTGACTTTGCCCAGCGCTCTGACTTAAGCGAACACCTCTAAGTTCGCCTAAAATAATTGGTAACAGAATGAAGCTGATGCCCGTGGAGCAGACAAAGGGAGGAGTACAAGGGGATTGTTTTGTTCTCTCAAGTGCAGCAAAGATTAACTTTAAAATACATATTTTTAAACATATGCAGTTACATCCTTGCAAAGTGAGTATGAAATGTCACAAAACAAAAGCAAGACTGATTTGTACCCAGGATGAGCTAAGCTGAAAATGACATACATGTTTTTAGTTAAATTCAACATTGTGTCAGAGTTGGTACTAACGATTGTGCAAAGAGCATGACATGAAGAACTGTACTCAGATTGTGGATGCATGTGAATATCACAGTGTATCTGTGCACATGGTATATGTATGTATGTACGTGTGTGTCTATATACACATATATATATATGTATGTGTGTATATGTACCCATATATACACACATACACATATATGATACACACACACACACACACACACACACACACATATATGATTTTCCTAATAGTGTTCTATACTTATTAAGCAGTTACTTGCAAAAATATTCTTTAAATTATGAAGGTGTTTATGTTGGGGTTAGAAGTCACATAATTCTTAATTCTGTGCTTCACCTGTTTATCCACTCTGGGGTTGTTAACTCTGCTAATAGTCACCTCAGAGGGGTACTTCAAGACCAGCCCAGGGCAGGCAGTGATATTGTACCCATCATTTGAAGCCCTAAAGAAAGAATTCCCAGTATTTCTAAATTATGCATTTAAGGCTTTCTTGGGCCTTCCAGGACATCTGCTCTCCAAAGCTGATCACAGTAGATCATGCAGCATATTTCAAACCTTTTTCTGTCGCCTCCTTAATGGTGGGACACAGAACTGCTTGCACTGTCTGTGCCCATGGAAGCTCTCCTGCCTTCTTTAGAGATAAGTGTAGCTTTTAATGTTGGTGCCAGTGAATTGCTCCCCATGAAGAAAATAGAAAAGGGAGAAGTGCAAGAAGAAATATTTGAGTCAGCAATGAGGTAGAACAGCACTGATTATTGTGCTTATTTTACTTCTCTGTGTGTCATTATGGGTTTATTAGTGCACTCTTGAAATATATTGTGGAATAGCAACATTTACAATACTGATCTTTTGTTCATCTTTTGTTGCAGGGTGACTTTTTTGCAAGGGCCTGACTTTTTTCAACCAGTTTGTATTGCCTGTCAAGAATTTTCATGTTGACTCTCGGAAACCTGCTGCAGAGTCTTCCCTGTTTACTATTCAGTTCTGTTTTCTTCCTCCTTTAGCAGGTAAGCACATGTTTCTGCAATACTAATTCCAACTGGAAAATGTTTCCAAATTCAGACACCTGGAGAGTTTGTTTTGTTGGACTCCGTAGGGTTAACATCTCTCCAAAATTTCTGCCACAGGAAAATACCTGAATAATAGTGCAGTACTTTGGAGTCTGTAGCATCAGTGCATGTCAGTCTGCATCCATCTAGCTTTAATGCAACTCAGAAAATACTGTGCATGAACTTTGAGTTGGGAATCTATTTACAGCTGAATCAGGACTGTGAGCGAGCAATATAGAAAATTGCTTGAATTGTTGCTCTCTGAGAAGAGCCTCTAAAAAACTTTGTGTCCTTGAGGAAAAAAGCCCTGAAGAGGAGAGCCAGAGCGGGTGGTAGAAAAGCTGGGGTGCCACCCACCACAGCACCCTCAGGCTGAATGAGAGCATTCAGCTACTGTTCAGCAAGATCACAGTCAGTGTTGCAGAAACAGATTTAGCTGCCCTGGTTGGCTGTGCTCTAAGGCAACAAGGGATTCTCAAATGACCCATATATGATTAATACATATATGTGGGTGTGGCAAGAAGGGACACTGAACAGCTGAGCTGTAGGAATGTCTTACACAGCTGCAGCTTTTCTGCAGGGGGGCCTGGCCAAACCCTTAATATTCATTGTTAGAATTTGATTTGTGTTTGAGATTCATTTTGAGGAAAAAAAACATTCCTAATGATTCCTTGAAATCTTTTTTTAAATGCTAGTCATCGAAGGAGAGTGTGTATGGTGGTGTGCAAGTGCATTTATGTGAAAGTAAAGTAAATGTGCTTACTCTGTCTTTGATGTTGTTCTGTTTTCCTTTTAATATTATCATCACATATAGGAACTCCTGTTTTTCCTCAAAGCAACTTAGAAATTTTCCCAGAAAACGATTGTCAGTTTCCTCCTGCAATAGGATTTTCTTTCTGAACGTATAGAGATTTATTTACTTTATCACTAAACTGCAGAATCTAACCTCTGCCATGGCTTCAGCTTTTCTATTTTTTTTTAAGGAATGAGTCTTTTCTAAAGGGTGGTTTTTAAAGAATAAGGGCTTTTCTAAAGGGTTGGCTCTTGAAAATTTTTGTTTCTATTTACTTGGTATTAATGCATGTTTTCTTCCCAATCTGTATGAAGTGAGAATGGTGGGAATTCCTCTTCTGTGATGCTTTATTTTTGCAGTGGTAGCTGCATATTCCTGCAGAGTTACTTGGTCTCATCCCAGGCTGCAGGAGTAAATGGTCCCCTATAAACTGCAGTTTGCCAGAACCTTGCATGGCTCTAATCATAGCCATAGTGTAGGGTTGTAAGGGACCTTGAGGATCATCTTGTTCCAATCCCCCTGCCATGGGCAGGAAGACCTTCCTCTAGAGCAGGTTGCTCCAAGCCGTGTTCAGCCTGGCCTTGGGCACTTCAGGGATGTGTGTAAGGCTGAAACCTACAGCAGAATTTATCTTGTTCTGTAAACTGGGCACAGGTGTTTCAAACTGCAAGAAAAATGAGCGCACTCGTTTTTACTTGTGCTGCACTTCTTGTCCCTTAGGATTTTGAAGGTGCTGTTGAGGTACTGCCCTTCTGGATTCCCTGACACATGAGTTAGGGATGTCAGTAGCAGACAGGGGATATTGTACAATGGGAACTTGATAGTCCCAGGTCACAAGGAGTACGGGCATCGCTTTTCTCTTTGTAAGTGGTTCATCTGGAGAAGGTGAGGGAAGAATTACTCAGGCAGGAAATCCCTGCTATCTCTGCCTGCATTATTTCAAGCATACCCAGAAAGTTCCTGCTCCTAACTTTACAACCCTGCCTAAAACAAATACCCACATCTGCTCTTAGCTAAATTACCAGTCTACCACCTAATCTGCTATCAAACACGAGTTCTGTCAGCTGCAGCTCCAAATACTGCTAGGAAGATTCAGCCACTGCCAGCAGAACTAAAAGCTGCTTTCATGCTTCACTGAAATATTTTAAACGTTCACTGTGTACAACCTGTCTTTGGTTTGTTCATTGTTAAACTTTTTATTCTTGGTATTCTAAGTAACTCAAGGGTAAACTGAGACACACGTGTAAGCCCTCTGTTCTTAGTGCAGCATTTGCAAACTATCCTGTTATAAACTGTTTATGGAGGGCCATGTAATCTGTAACCTTACTGTGATGGACAGTGAGGTCAGAGTTCCCACCGTGCAAGGAGGCATTATTAAACATTATGCCTTGAGCGACTTACCAGCACTCTGACAGAGTGTTTGCTGACCAGAAATACCAATGTCTTCCGAAAAATCACTGCCTTCCCACTGCAAACCCAGTATTTCAGAACCACTTGGGTTTTTTTTCTTTGCAAAAATTCATTACATGGCTGGCAATATAGTAAACTTTAAACAGTGCTTACCGTTGCATTGTATTCACATTTTATATTCCAACATATTTTTATAGTTATAAGTATTACTTGCTCTTCATTGTGATATGCTGTAATTTAAAGATCTTAGGAGTCTGGCTGTTCTGTGACAGGGTCCACAGAAAACAGGCATTGAAGGCTTCAGGCCCCCATTAGTTGACATCTGCAGGCCACAGCCTTTGTAAATGTTTGTACATAGGCAATACATGCACATAGGTTTGTACATTACTTTCTGGATGTGTCCTGTGTTATTTCATGGAAATGTCATGGGTTTCAAATCCGGCACATGCAGAAGCCTTGGCATGTCAGGGCCAGTCAGAAATGGCAAAGTGACACATTTGCTGTCCTCATGAGGAGATAGAAGTCAGTAGGAGAGTGTTGAGATAATAAAGGAGGTTAGAAGGGTTTACTGTGTCACAGCAGAGGAGCACTCATTTTTATAGTAATTAGTATTATGGGAAATCCCTGGCAAAATTTTAATTGTGTTTGCTCCCTTTTTCACCTCCTCCAAATACAAAGAGGAAAACCTGGCAGTATTTGCATTTTTTGTTCAGTTATTGTTCACTGCTGGAGGGCATAACTCTGAGATGAAGTCTCACTAAAATTTTATTTGATTCCCTAGCCAGAAGATGTTCTTAGCCAGTCTTTCTGCTGAGGCTGTCTCATGAAAGCCTTTGTCCTTTTTCTCTCAATCTCTCAGTGCCTCTGGTCAGTTGCAGATTCTCCTAGAAATACTAATTTAGTGTCTCCCAACTTGAAATACCAGCTGAGCTTGTACCAGTGCTAGCTCTTGTTCTTCATCCAGGGTGAGAGCATGTACTTGAGGAAATTAAACATTTGTTAATTGGATGCCAGATTATTTACACTTGTATTATGATCAATCAGGCAAAAAAAACCCTGGGGATGACATTCATGTTAACCTAATTTTGGGTATTTACAGCTTGGAATACCATAGCCATATCTGAACTCCTCACATTATAGTATCTTTATAGCCAATGGAGAGAACAGACACATACCCAGCATGACTTTCCTGACCAGGCTGAAATATCCTTTAAAGGATGCAATGCATTGCACCCTGAATGTGCCCAGTTTTCTCCAGCAGTTACAGAATGAGATCTGAATTTTCCTGTTCATTTTCTAGTATCTAGAGCTGAATGAGTGTAAAAAATGGAAGACCAAACTGGAATGACAGAACTTTATCTCAAGAGTGTCTTAAATGCAGCCTGTAGTTCTGACCACCCAGGCCACTACACTGCTCTTGCTGTGGTTGTGAGCATCTTGTCTCTCTTCATAGCTCTTGTAGATAATTTAATCAAAAGGAAGAAAGTAATTCAAATGCTGTTTCCAGTTTTCATCCCTTTACTTATTTGCCATCTCACGAATACAGGCAGTAGTAAAGTGTAGATACAAGCATAAATATTCTATACATAGATCTACCTGTTAGTACTATGTGAAATAATTCTACCATATAACAGCTTAAGTCTTACTTTTATTACATTGAATTTTGCAGTAAGTAAAGAAAAGTAAAAGTAGTATCTTTAATTCCTCTTCCATTTTCTCCAGGAGTGCAGGTCACATCACTGAGGTCTGAATAATCCTCCAAAAGTTAAAGGGGGAGGATTACCAAGATAGGGCTTAAAAAAAAATCGTGATATGGGCTTGAAAATTGATTGGGTTTTTTATTCTGCCTTTAGAACTTGTGTTCTGCATTTGAACTGAAATGGGACTTCTAGCTCTTTCAATGCCTGGCGTTGATAACCAGATAGCATTTCTTGATAAAGGTCTAAGAAAAGTATGAAATGCAAGTGAGTCCTGGTTATATTTTCATTAAACCTCTCAACTAGGTCTTAAAGTATCTAATAGTTTTAGATGTCTTTGGTTTTGACTACAAAAGTTTAGTCCCTCTCATAGGGATGGACAGTTATACACTCTTAATAATTCAGCCTTTAAAATGAAGGCTTCTATTTATTGGTTTATTGTTTTGGGGTTTTTTAACACTACTGGGTACCAGCAATAAGTTGGAAAGCCTTTTGCCTTTTTAAAAAGAATTCTTGAAAACATGTGAACCAAGAAGATTTTGTTGTTGAAAGCATTAGATAGGAAACAATACACTACAGTAAAAAACCACTGAAACTTTCCATTTTATTCCAGCAGAATAAGTTTAGATGTGTTTATGTTTCAACTGACATGCTAAATTCTTGTACAGAACAAATCAAGGAAATCCCAATTCAGTCAATGAATCAAAAACCTGGGTTCAAATTATCTTTATGCCAGTTGTAATCAAAAGTTCAGTTCTGGGTACTCTCCTTTCTCAGAGAGTTCAGATCCAGATCCAAAACTTTCACTTGGAGCTAATCTCTGTAACAGATTACTAATAAAACCAACATAATAGCATGCACATATACACATATGTCCTTTTTAATGTGCGGAGGATTAGATGAAGGCCAGGATAATTTTAGATTTATTTTATGAAAAAGTGATTTGAGTCCTTTCTCTGTCTTCCTCCCTGACTCCTCCAGTCTGCTCAAGTGTTTGTGCTGCATAGACAAACACTGCAGAAAGCAAGAAGATAAAAGTTTTGGTTTAATTTCTTCCCCCTGTGTTCATCAGTCAAATTAAACAGATGACCTAAAAATTGATGCAAACAAATGGCACCCAAAGTCCCCTTGCCCATTTTTTAATTGCATGCAGCTATGATTACAGTCACACAGAAGGTATTTTTGCATTTTCTTTTCTTTCCCTACACTGGTGATTCACTCCTTAGAAAGGATTCACCCCTTTAAGGAGAGAATTTACTGGTTTCATGACCTTTTATTTCTGTGAGTAGAAATGCATGAACTCACTTGGAAAAAATATGAACCAAGCCAAAACTTTACACAGGATAAAATTAATTCCAATTCTGACCATTCTGAGACTGAGGGGGGGAAAAAGAAAACATTTTTTCCCCCATTTTCTATCTTTTGACTGATGCCCCTACAATTTGAAAGCACCAAAATATCACAGCGGGGACTAAATCTTTAAAGATGCAGCAAAACTGGAAGACTCACAGTGGTGCAATAAGTTCAGGTATGTATGAGGAGTGTGGGTGGAGAAACCCTGTGTTTCTTTCTTCAAACCTCCATATGTGGAGGACAGAGCAAAAGTGCAGGTGAGGAGGGTCACAGAGTGTCCCGTGGGAAGCATCTCACACCGAGGAGGGGTGCTGGCCCCAGACTTTTGTCCCATCTAAAGAGGGGATGGCACTGGGCTGCTCCCTCAAGCTGCCTAGGGGAGGAGGGTGGCAGGGATTCCTGTTGTGTTTGCCCTGCCACAGCTACCTCTTCCATGCCAGCTAGAAAACCCAGAGAGGGGCATCTTTTATTAAAAAACCCACATGTGATGAGCAGCCATTGGTGTATAAACCTTTGTGGGAGTTAAGCTGTTTTGCCCTGTGAGGGGCTCAACAAAGAGTTAAAATGTAGTTAGAAGCAATATCATAGGAAGCACAAAACAGGTGCACGTTTTTGTGTTTTACATGGCTGTTTTCAGGGCTCCCTCCCTACTCACCTGAGGGACACAGCCCAGCCCAGCCGCCCTTCCAGGTGGCCTCATCACCTCAGGTGTCACTGTGTTCCAACCTCACACAGATGGGCCTGAAACGAAATTTTAGAAAAAGTTGGTTGACACAAATGGTTTTGCCAGATATTAAGAGTCAGGATGAGCAAAGGCTGCAGTTTTTTCACAGGACCAAGCTTTGTCCATCCTCCCCCCACTGTGAAGATGTCAAGTTGGTGAAGTTTGGTGTAAACCTCTTTATAGAGACCAAAGTATCTTAAAAGGACTTGAGACAGAGATTTGAATGTAGAGCTTAGCACAGTCCAGGCTTTGCCACTCATTAAAGGTTTTCAGTTTATTTCTTTTTTCCGATGATATTCCCAAGATTAAGCATGCTCCACAGGAAGCAGTTCACACAAGTGCTGGCTGCATGTCTGGGACTATCTGGCCTATAGCTGTCTGTGGGAAGGAATTGTGCATTCTAGAAACGTTGCTTTTTGTACTTGGATCCCAGCAGAACATCTGGGAGCCTCACTCAAGTCCTTCAGCTTTTCTGTTTCAGAGTGTGGGAGCTCAGTCTGAGTGGTCTTTAATAAAACTGCTGGTCCTAGAGCAGCCAGCCTGGAAGACCCTGGATGGCTCAGAGCTCACAGTGCCATGAAGCCTAAAATGCTTATGGTTCCAGCAGTTTTCTGAGGGGAGACAAAAAAAAAAAAAGAAGCATGCCTTTAGAGCGCTTGAACTGTTTTGCAATGTAAAGTTACTATAGCCCAAGTGTGGAGAACAGATCATTTGAAATGATGAAATGGAGCCTGGTGAACATAATAGCAGGACTCATCAGGAGAGAGAGACAAGGGACATACACAGGTGGAAAAACACAGATCTTCTGGATGACAGCTCTGTTCTTCGCTGCATCCCCCAGCAGCTTGAGGAGGCTGGTGTTTATGCTGACTTTAGAGAAGGAAGAGTACCTCAATTAAGTATCTAGTTGTTCCTACCTTGTGGGGAAAAAAATGCTTCCTGTAAGGAAATGTAATGGAATGTGCTTTACCTCCTCGATAATGAGGCATTCCTCCTAGGTGATAACTCAGATGTTGGTATCATGTTGTGTCTGACTGAAGACTGAGGCTGGCTAAAGAGCTGCAATGACAGTGAAGATGTCTTCCAAACCTTGCTGTGGAGTCTAAAAAATTCCATCACTCTGCCCTTTGAGAAAAGTTATTTCCCAGAGCATCCTGAGAAAACACTCAGAATGTGATACATACTTGGGAGGTCATAGTACTGGACCTGCTGACCTGGTTAAATGAAGATTTAAAGGTGCAAGTGTAAAAGGTTTTGCAAGTGCAAAATAATTTGTGCAATTAAGGTTTTTTATACTCTGGCTGTTTCCACTGCCCAGTATCTGTCTGCAGGGACTGTCTCAGCATGAGAAAGTGTGAAGGATGTGTGTGTGTGAAGGATGGCAAAAAGTCCCCATTTTTAAGTTCTTATGAAAGTTGCATCACACTGAGCGCTGTAGAGTCCAAGTGCACAGACAGATGTTGCAATTTTGGATTGTCTTTGAAATCTCTCTGGCAATTTTCCCATTCAGAAAGATATCCTTGCGAGGCAAAGGGAGAATGATGAATTTTCTGAAAGAATCCATTTGTATTGACCACTAGGCTTCTGTTGATTCTTGCAGGACTACAGGATTTGTTCCAAAGAGCTGTAGTACCATGCAAATAACAGCAGTGTAATATCACCAGAGTCGAAGATTCCCCAAGTTTGCAGAGCTGGCTCTTGCATTGCTCGGGTCTGAAGTAACGTCTCTGACTTAGGCTCAGGGGGGGACAGTAATCTCAAAGCACAGTTCATGTTTCCAGCCATACTCAGGGGGAACATCACACAAGCAATATCATGGCTTTGAGAGAAAAACAGGATATTACTTGTAGCTAACAGCTGCCCACCAGTGCAGTTCATGAGAACTTCAGTGAGTTGCTGAAGTGGGTTCTTCATCTTGGTGACATTCCAAGGCAATCAGAGCCTTCTTGGAAGACCCTGAATCAGAAATATTTGGGTATAAGAAAAATAGCACTGTGCAGCACACACTTCTCAAGGTTCACAGATTTGGAAGGCAGGGTACCATATATAACTGTAGAAGACAGCACTGAGATGCTGTAGCTGCTGCATCAAGGTCATGGTGTTCTGTGAGCCAATTAAAATTATGCGAGATGGCAATTTAGGGAGGAGTTGAGACAGAGATCAGGAAGGAAAAAAATCATGTGTATTATGAGCTCAATTACTTTGTAAGAATAATTTTCCACTATCTCATGATCTTGTAATAAGAGCACAAAGTATTTTAAATGTTTGATTTACTTATTGATCAGAACCTTTGAGACCTTACTTTCTAAATCAAGATTTAAGATTTGACTTCCATTTAAGTGCAAAGTTGTGAGCTTGTCTTGGAGTATACACTGGTTACAATGGGTTGTTAATTCACTGAGTGGGCAACAGTAATACCTGAAACAGGTACATTTGGCACCCAAAACCCCACCTCTATCCCAGGGGCTTGTGAGTGGAAGGTGGCAATGACAGAGGTCATATAACCCAGAGCATTGGCCCTCACTTCCTCCAGCAGAACCATTGCATTTTTTTGGACCACTGCGCTGTCTTTAATTCCCAGAACCTTTACAGAGATAACTTAGGAGCAATACTACAAGCCGGGAAAGTTGATTTTTCATGGAAAGCTTGGTATTTTGGATGGGGGTGTAAAAGGCCTATTCTTGTCCTAATTCTCTCTTAGTGCCTATATCCTGAAGAACAAGACAAAAAAGATTTAGCTGTCTACTGTATTTTAAGAACTGCTTGTATTGCTGTGCTCTGTAAAACCAAAAACTGCTGACAAAGGGGGTGGATTTCATGGATGTTTTCAGCAGGTGTTGTTGAATTCATGACCTGTGTTAGATTATGCTGGGGACTGGGGTCTATATCTGAGTTCAGGCCCTGTTTTGCTGGCTGAAGAACAGAGTGAGTCCCCAAAGTGAAAAGGGTAAAGAAGAGCTCACAGTCTAAACAGGCAAACAGAAGCCTTGCTTCCCTGAGAGCCAGCTGAAGAGTGGTTTGCATATATTGTGTTAGTACCAACTAACTATTTTCCTTTCCCTTTATATTTAAAAACTGCCTGAGGAAGAATTAGCTAAGAAAGACAAAAAACAAAGAGGGAGTACAAAAGCAAAGGGTGAAGGAGAAGCAGGAAGGGAGCAACATGGGGAGGCTGAGGAGCTCAGTGTACAGGTAATAAATGTCATTCATCAGCAGACTGTGCAAAGAAACTAGAATTAGATGGTTGCTGCAGTCTGGATGGTTCTTTGCTCAGATGCAGGCCCCTCTGCTTAGAAAATCTCCTAGGCACACTCAGGCTGCTCTGCCTCACACTGAAAAACTTCTGGAAGGGAAGGTCCAGGAAATGGCCCTGATAGTCTGCAGGTTGCCATGGCGTGGATAGCCACCTCTGGTGGTAGCTAGTACATCCCTGAGGCAGGCACTGGAACTGCAGCAGCCGTGGGCTGCCTGAAGGTCAGGTCTGAAGCTTTGCAGGATGGACTGTTAACTGCAGAAGCAGTGACAGGGGCAGAGCATCCCTCTCCAGCCCTATCAGAGGGCTGTTCTTTGGTGTCACCTTGTGAGTGCTTAGGAAGGAGATTCTGTCACAAGTATTTCTTTGTCACAACCTAAAAGACATATGGCATGTGTGAATCCCACATGGAGGTGAAGGTGCAGAAAGCCCAACTCTGTCCAAAGGGAGGCAGCTGTGGTCACGCAGGCATGGTCGGTCACTGGATGCAGAAGTACAGCTGTTGTTCCAAAGGTTGGGAAGATGTCTAAGTAAGGCCAAGTCCTCTCTTACAAATCAGTGCTTGGCTGTGGTGAGGGCAGAAATAAGATAAAGGACTAGCAAAACCAAGGGTGTCCTAGTACTAACCTCAATAAGCAACAAGCATCCTTCGGAATGCTTTTATGTGCAGAGGTTGCAGAGTCAGTGGGATGGGGAAGGAAGCGTGTAAATAGACCCTGTTTGGTTTCATGCTTTCTTTTCTCTCTTTATTCTTTGCTTTCTGATGATAATGGAGCTTTATGTAGATACTGTAGTAAAGGAATTGATGAGTCATGAGGTTTACAACTTCATTTCCTCCCGGCTCTTTTTATTTTTTCCTGATGGTTGCATCTCCTTCCTTTCTGCCTCGCCCCTTGTCTGCTGGCATGGCAGGATGTGCTGTGCCTTTAAGAAGGCTGTGCTGTTCTGTCAGAAGACTAATTCCTGAGCTTTGGCATGTGTCAAGGCATGCCCTGAGTTATGTGGTGTAGTTTATGAAAACCTAAAATGCATTTTTCTAGGGAGATTTTTAACTCCTTTCTGGCACAGAGGCACTTTACCATTCTCTTCTTTGGTTGCAAAGTGTACACCACTTAGCATCACTATAGGAAGTTCTGCTCTCTTCTCCAAAAGAAATAGAGAGATAAAGTGAAGTAGTGGGCTGCTTTTTTCTTTTCCAATTAAAATTTTTATTTATTGAGTTGTTTTGTTTCATGGCAAAGCTCTGAAGGGTGAATAAAGCTGAGATGGCAAATTCGCTTACTGTTTATATCCTCCCACTGGTACCACTGCAGTGCTCACCTGTTATTGCAGTAGTAGAGTGGTGTAGTCTAAAACATGTTGACCCATAGCAGTCACAGCATTATTATGATTGTATATATTGTGAATTTCTTAATGTTTCCCATTGTGAACATTACTTTTTGCTGCTTTTTTCCTCTCGTCATGGTCAAAAAGAAACTTCTAAGTAGACAGTACAATTAAACTGTAAAAATTAACATAATATTAGGTAAATAAAAGGTTTTGGTTTTTTTGGGTTTTTTTTTTAGCAAATCTCATTCTTTTGAAACCAAGTGTATGTTTGAGGAGGACTGCCCGGATTTTTTTTTCTAATGTTTTCTAGAGACAGCGATACAGTCTTTAAACCACAGGTTCAAGCAAGAATATTGCAGACATAACTGACATATCAGGAGGTAACTGTGGAGTAACCCTTGTGATTTTAAAAGCAGTGTTTGATACAAGGTCCTGCATCTGTATGTTAACATGGTGTTCTAGTAAAAGCATAAATCCTCTTCAACTTCCCACCTGTATTTATCTACCTATATATTGTTTTAGGCCTTGAGATAGAAGTCAGTGCAGGTAAGCAGAAATTCCCCAATGGCTCTGGCAGCTCTGGGCCTTGCTGTGCAGTCACTCGCAGGATGTGGGCCCCACGGCTCAAAGAATTCTTTCTAGTAGAGACAGGCCTGTCTTCACAAGGAGACATGTTGGAGGGGAAGAGAAGGAACTAGGGCTGGCAGTGGCTTCCTCACTGAGGTGGTTGTGTGGCTCTGATTAAACTACTTAACCTTTGAGCTGCAGGTTTAGTGTGAGCTAATAGGGGTATTAGTACCATGTACGGCATGCTGGGTTTAAGTGAATCAACCTCCCAGTGCTTTACAGTCACAGCTCTGTGATTGTGCTGAGCACAGTTGTTCTATTTAAGAAGCTTGTAGTGCTCCTTATTGAGCCTTCAGGAGGTCTCTTCCCAATCCCCAGTCCTCGCCTCACTCCCAGTGAGTCCGACAGCGCTCTCATCCCTCTCCATGGGCAGTGGCGAGCGCTCCGTGCTGCTGAGCCGCGCTGGGAGCGGTGCTGTACAGACCCTCTGCAGCAGGGCTGCAGGAGCACGGCTCAGCACAGGCCCTTCCAGGAGTTCTGCCTCCTGCATTGCCCTCTGGCTGCCCGGCCCCAGAAATCCCCGGCTGCCTATTCCCTGCGGCATCCGCTCCTTCCTCTGCTGGAATGGGAAACAGAGGTCCAGGATCTCCGCGTGTCTCTGCCGCCTGCTTATGGGGCGAGTCACACCACCTCTCTTCTTCACTCCTAATGCTGAAGTGCAGATTTTATCTTCTCCCTTTGTACCCAGGAGCTGCTTAGGTCAAGTTAATGAATGACATGAAGTGAAGCATGTTCGTGGCCTCACATCATGGTATAAATATGAAGTATTACTCTGCAATTATGGGTCGAGGTAGCCCTTGTTGAAAATTATTTATTTTATCGTAAATCAATATTTGGTCGGGTGTAGTCATAGAAAGGAGCGTAGAGAAAGCCTGTCTCCTGTTACAAATTTTTCGGAAGATTAGAATGCTGGCTCACCTGTGTTTTTTGTTGTGTGCATTGACTCTGAGTCTAGTACTGGTTACTGATATTGATGGGGTGGCACATAAATAGAGTGACTTCTACAGGTGTAGTGTTTCACCATACAGACGGAATCAAAGAGTTAAAAAATCGAAGGATTTCATTTAGTATAATAACATTTTGCAAAATCTATTAAATTCACAGCAAGTGAGAAGCAGAAGAGCAACTGTGCTAGGTGGAAAATGAAGTTAGAGAGAATTATATTGCCACTTGTTTCTCTAACTAGTTGTTTCATTTAACAGGGCAGACAAACATTTTATCTGAGCCCTTAGTAGAAGCTTAGGCCCAGTTGTGTTCCCCTGCTCTCCCCAGCCATCTTGCCCACGGAAATGGAGTGCCCATCATCCTGTTTGGATAAAACAGTGTTCTACTGGAGCTGTGTTTGCTCCCTCATTTGTATGTTGTAGAAGACATCTCGTCCCTTAAAATATGGAGATAGATATATATATATTTGTATTTGTATTTTCCTTTTGCTGCCATATGCATAATACATTGTTGTTTGTTTGAAGGATTTAAATATCTGGAAGAGAATGGGGATAGCAATGTCTCTGTCCATAGATTAGGTGTGAGGCTGCAGGTCCCTTCCAAAGTGAAATGTTATACGCCAACTACTGTGATGCTGGTTTGTATACTTGGGAATTTTGGTGTGGGAAGGGCAATTAATATAATGCTAATTCAAGCAGCTGGATAAAACCACTATGGCTAAAACTGGCACAAGGTAAAAATAGATTTATTTCTCTAAGAGTTCTGCAATTGGTTCCCATGGAGCTAACAGCAAATACAAATTTTGGAAGTAAATATTTATATGAAATAATCTTATCTGACCTCGGTTGAATAGTGAGAGGAATTGTTTTTTTACTAAAACATGTATATGGTGCACATAGGGCAGAGCTCTCTGTGAGAAATTGAATTTTCCTGTAATGTAAGCTTTGTCACGTTATTTGGACACCAACAAATCTGGTTATAAGCTGAATCAGGCTATCATAGATGAAAAGAGTAAGTAGAAAACGGGAGAAAAAAAGATGAGAAAATTCTTCTATTGCAGCCTCTTTGCAGTGGGTGTGGGGTTACTCTGCAAGGAGCCTTTGTGGCTTTTACCAGCCTGTTTGCAGATCAGTGCTGTAGCAAAAGAGGAGCAGTTCTTATGTTCTCGCTAGTCTGCTGCAAGCTATCCCAGAAGATTAGCCAGGCACTCCTGGATTTAAAATGGAACCGCAAGTGAGTGGCAGCGAACTAAGCATGAGGTGGAGTCTTGTAGCAGCTCATACCCTTCAGCTCCACTGTGCAGTCAGAGAGAGAAAGATTTTTCCTTTGAAGATAAGACACCTAGGGCTTTTGTAGAAACTTAGTATGCCCCAAGTTGTGCAGCTGTTATCGCAATTTAAAAATAAAACAAAACCAATAAAGGCAGAGAAAGGCAAAGCATCTGGCTCTTCTGAGTGCCACCAAAAATTACTCCAAATGCTAAACCCCAGACCATCACTTTCCATTCCGCAGTTCTATTGCTTGCAAATCCTTTGTGTGAGGTTCTGAGCCAGAGCCGCCTCCGAGGGTGTGGATGTGTGAGTGAGAGTGGAGTGTTCAGTGTTGTAACATGGCCGGGCACAGGCACGTACAAACCTTCCCAGTAAGGTCTCAGTGCGTCAGTGCTGGTTACTTGGGTTTGCTTTTGGTTTTTTTTCCTCTCCGTTGCCCTCTAGTTTCATTTCCATTTATGAGTGCAGGAAGATGGGGGAGAGGTTGGGAAATGCTGCAGGACCCCCCCAGGCTGCTGGAGGAGCCAAGCAGTTCCCATGACAGGTGGAGCACCGCAGTGCTGAGCAAGATTCCTGGAACATGGTGCCCGGGGCCACGGGGAAGGGAAGCCTTCGTACCTGGGGCTGCTGTGGTTACAAGGGGCCCCTTCAATGTGCTGTAGCAGCAGCCAGAAGTTTGACTTATTTTTTGAAAGGACTGGAGAAATTATTAACCACAGTTGATGACATCAGAGTTGATCTGATTAAAGGTTTGTTTTCTTGCTGGCAGAGGTGTGCTCCGTAGAGACTGGTTCTCTCTTCTTTTTTTTTTTAAGTTTCTTTTTTGAACAGCAAACGGAGGGAACCGCTCGCACTGCTGCCGCTGCTCCAGCTGCGCGTGTATGTGTGTAAACAGGATGGTGTATCTGTAGCTGCCACGCGCAAACACACATTTGACCATGAGGACTCTTCGCAGGTTGAAGTTCATGAGTTCGCCCAGCCTCAGTGATCTGGGCAAGAGAGAGCAGGCAGCCTTGGATGAGCGGGGGACCCAGCAGCGCCGGGCCTGCTCCAACGCTACCTGGAACAGGTAAGGTCACAAGTCTGCCGGCTCCTGGCAGGCTCCCCGTGCTCCTGCAGCGGGAGTGACGTGCGGGCAGCTGCTCCCTGGCTGCAGCTGGGCTGCCCGGCTCCCACCTCAGCAGGCTCACAGGCTGCCTTGGGACGTGCACTGCAGCTCCCACTCACATAAACACAGGAGTGCCTTCTTTCCCCTTGCTCTTAATCTTTCTCTGGAGGCTGATAACAAGTAGACATCCCTGCCTTCCCTTCAGCCTTTGTGACAGATAGTGACTTGCTTCACAGGGTCCAGCTACAAATACATCTTTGTGTCTACCTAGGTATTCTCATTCAAAGTTTATTTGGCTTAGGTTATTTTTTAAAAAAAATTACATGTGCACAACTATAAAAATATGTACTTTTTATCTGCATATGACTGTTGCTGGTAGTTGATACAGTTATGAAGAAGTTACAAAGTTTGCTCATGTTAATACAAATAGGTGTGTGCATGTGGGTATGTACACATGCAAGCACCTGTACTTTGGACAGGGAAAATAAGCCCTGATTATTTTCTTTATTGTTTGTATATTTTAATCCTATGGCTGTTTTAGAAAACCTATGAAAACATTATATTGTGAATGTATCGATTAGCTCAGCTATTCAGAAAGCGTCTTAATGTCCATTTTGGACACAATCTTTAAAGACTAATCTAAGTCTCTAAATTGTTAGGAATTAAATTCTTAGGTCATTTTTGAAAATGAGATGTCACCTCCTGGATCACAGCTTGGAAAGTGTCATCTGTAGTATTCTATAATTGTATGGTGGTACAACTGTAGGAAGAAAAATAGCAGTGAACTACAGACCCATTTGCTAAAATTCTGAGAGGGAAAAAAAAATGTCGTATCTTCTGTCCTTCTGAGCACTAGATTTTTGGTTTCATGTCTGTATTAAGAATTAGTTGTTGAATGCCAGTAGTGCACTAAACTCTGAAACTGTGCTGATCACAAAAAAGACTGAGTTTCTTCTCAGATACCATGCTGTTTGTATGACCCCGAGTTGTACCTGATGAGCGGATGGATGGTGATGGTAGTTCAAGGATAGATTGGGCAATCTTGAGTTGTACCAGTTGGGACTTTATTTGGCCAGTAGCCCTAAGGGAAGCAGCAGGGAGTAAGAGACTCCTGGGAGGGGGGATCAAGGTGACAGAATAGAGTCCCCAGAGCCTTTTTGTGGTGGTGTGCTGACAGCTTTTGTTGGCAGGAGTTAGCTTTTCCAGGTCTTGCATGTGGGGAGGGAGCTGTGGAGGCAGATGTGAATGGAGAGCAGGTCAGGCACCCAGCTTGCTGCAGGGCAGAGTGTTCCAGGTTTGGGGCTGCTGATATTCAAACTAGAGGATTTTCCTAGTTGAGATGAAGTAAGGGTTTGTTACTTTTAATTTGGACAGGACAAGTGCAGCTCTGGCCAGAAGTGCTTGCCAGTCAATGAGCTGGACATCTGTACATTTCATCCAAACAATTCCACAACTGTCCCATTGCCTGTTCCTTCAATAGGTGTCCGGGAGTTGTCCTGTCACTACCCTGCATGAACTCACACCTAACCGTGCTTTCCACCCCTGGGTTGCCTTTTCCCAGGCCATCCTTTTTGGTGGCCTGCTCCCCGGAACCACCTGAGAGCACTAGTGGGGTTGTCGTGCAGGTGCAGGTCAAGTGGGCATCGTGTGCCTGCAGTAACAGCTGCCTAGAGCTGTGGCAGGTATTGCAGATACGAGCTGGTTGCACTGCATGGGCAAAGGGAAGGCCCTGTAGTTCTTATTTAACAGTGCAAGACTTCTGAGTGAGTGGGAGAGTGAGAGTGATTCTTCTTTCAGGCTCAGAAAGACTTGTGTCATCTCTTGCTTTTAAGAAACTCAGATGTTCTACAGGCTGTAAAACTGGGTCTTTATCCTGAGGAAGGTCAGGTCTTAAATGATACTGAATTAGATGGATTAAGAAATTATCCACTGTAGCTTCTGCCTATCGCCAGTGCATGCCCATCTTGACACATATAGCAGGGCCTGGTCTTGAGGGAATCTTTGTTCCTCTCTCCTGGGGAGACTGTAATGTTCCTGGACATCTAAAGTTTGACTCACCAGAAATCTGGTCTGGTTTTTTAAAATCCTGGGCTGTGGAATTTCTTTTATTTTTCTGCTGCAAAATTGAAACAACCCAACATAGGGCACTTTGCATACTTTGGTTTACGGGAATATTTTTCCTTCCAAATGAAATGATTGCTTGTGTTGTTTCATTCTGTGTAAGCATAATAGCTTGCTGATCAGGGAAGTCAAGATGCAGAGCTCTCCCCTCTCACCAAGCCTGGCTGTTCTATATTTAAATGTCTGCTGTTTTCTTGCCTAATGTTAGCAGCCGTGCCTGGGTGTGGCACGTGTGTATCTGCTTTTCAAAGAGGCTTTGAATCAAGTTCATGAGAGCTGAAGTGGGGAAGAGTTGAAGTGCAACACGCAGCAGGTTCTGCCTGGCACAAACTGGCCAATCCCATGCTGAAAGGCAGATCTTTGTGGCAGAGCAAGGATGCTGCCCCTGGCCACGCCAGGCACTGAAAAGCTGAGGTGCTGCTAGTGGGGTCTTCTGCAGGACAGCAGCTCTGTCACTGTGGGTGTTTTCAGAGGGGGTGGGTGCATGGCTGCCCTTCTGCACTTGTTCTGTGTGTGGCCACTGTGGTCCAGTGATGTCCCCTCCGCTGCTTCTGCCCCTTTCACACCAGTCTCAGCTCAGGCTGTTCATACCTGAGAATTCTTTCTGCATTTTGGCGCCAGGGGAGGACAACCTGAAGGAGCCTAATTCAGCCTACTGGGGAAACTTAGCACTGTGGTAGCAAGGAAGGTCACTTCCTCTCTGAGGACTTCCCTTCGCATCTGAACTAAAATGCAGTGAAACTTCTCAGCACTGTAGCATCAAAGGGAAATTGGTGCCAAACTGCTGTCTGCTGTTAGGCAAATGAAACTTTATATCATGGCTTTTTTAGAGCTTGCTTTCCCATGAACCGCAGATCTGTGCAGCAAAAACTGTCAGTGCAGTTAACTAGCAACCAACAGCAACGCAGCGGAACATTACACCTCATTACAGCTCACAGAATTTGCATTGGATTAACATAGTTTAGATTTTTTCACTAGGCTGTCTTCACTTCTTGTTCACCTCCCCAACCCCCATTTCTGCTTCAGGCAAAAAATGGGGGCTGAATGCTGACTAAACCAATCGGACTGAGAAACCCGGGGGTTTTAATCTTGAGCTCACACACCAGGGGGCCCACTCAGGCCAAATAAAATCCATAGCAAGGTTTTCATTCTGACTGAGCTAGCACAGACTGCCTGATCAGGAGCTGATACTGTCTGAGTTGTGCTTTGGGAAAGCCTCTAGTCAAAGACTCTTAGCTCCTCAGATGTAAGAAAATACGGAAAATTCACAGAGACGAGGAGTAGAAGATAGCAAAGAAAAGGTGAAGAAAACAGGTAACTTGCTTGTGACATTAGTGAGATCAGCAATAAATCTGAGGAGACATACCATATCTGAAAGGATTTTATGGCCTGGGTTAATTTTTTACAGTGTTGTAATAAGCACAACAGCTTGCTGTAAAATAACTTCTGGAGCCATGAAAACCATATTTCATCTCCTAATTTAAGATGAATGTTTTTTCAGGTCACAGGAAGGCTTTTTCAGTGGAGAAAATATTCCAGACCAGCCTATTTTTCTCTTTCTTCCGTTATTCAGTTTTTATTTAGAAATATTTTTAAGTAGTTCTGCTTGTCTGAGGATCACCCTTTTTTTTTCCCTGACCCGTTATCTGAAGACCTCTGTGGAGTGTTTGGCACTCTATATGCATGGGGACCAGACAGAATTTCAGGAGAACAGGGCTGGTGAAGGAAACTTTCTACTGGCCCAGCCACCACTGCTCTCCATGGAGCATTTTCCAGCCATGACTACAGTAACAGAAGATGGTGGTTGTAGTAGGGAATTGCTGCTCCCCGTGGCCCTCCAGAATAACTTCTATTTCCTTGAATGGAGCAAACTAGTCTTCTTTGTCCTATAGTCCATAGAGATACTAACTCTAAGTAACACCTCTGGGAAGTCCTCACCTCTCTGTCTCAATTTCTTGATGTGTAAGAGTAGTGATAATAGTTGGTGAAGTGAGTGAACCAATGCCTCCAAACTCTTTGAAGAGGGAGTTTTCCAGACCAGCTTATTTTCACTTGTATGACAAAGTGCTTAATTGCAGCCTATCCCTCTTTGCAGGTTGCCTTACCTTGGGTAGAAACTCTAAGAACAGAAGTGAACTGGCATCTGCAGGCTTATTTTGGAAGGGTCAAGGCCTCATAGAAAGCTGGTGGAGTTGCAGCAAGACTAAAGCTGAGCTGAAAATGGGCTCTTCCCAATTGGATTAAGCTAATTCAGAAAAATGATGTTTTACTCTGGAGCAAGGGTGTCTTGAGCAAGGTTTTGATGCAAGTATATCAGGTTAATTACTGTTAATTAGCTGTTCATATGCAGAGGAAATTTGCACTAACTAATTTGGTCCCTTTTGAAAGTGAAAATGTTGTCTTCAACTGCCTGGTAGTCAGAGGGTGTGATTATTCACACAGCCTTCTTTTTCCCCTCTGGACTTCACCTGGAGCTCTGGGAAGGGCAGAATTTGCAAACACTACATAAAAATCACGGTGATATTTTCACCTATGCTGTTTGCACACAAAGGCAGTGACTGCTTTAGAGAACTAAGATTTATCTGTGTGATGCTTATGGAATGTCAACATTGTCCAGTCCTGCTGCTTTGCAGGAAATGCTGAGCTGGGAGGGCCATGGCCACGGTTGAAACACACAGAAGATCAGGACTTAAAGAACTTGCAAGCCCAGCTTTCAAGTTGTTCCTCATCTCTGTGGCCAAACTGTTTCTGACCTAGCAGAAAACTGTTTTAATCCCAATATTTTTTCCTTCTTGGCTCCCAGGTGTCAGTAAAAGAACTGTTATGGGTGGTACTGGAGGGAGCCAGCCTCCCACCCCAGTGGTGTCTGGATGGACAAATAGCAACTCAGGAGAAATGTATGTTTTGGTGGTATTGAGATGTGTAGGCAGTAGCCTATAATAGATTGATACTGTGCAAAAATCAGAATAATCCCCCCCAGCCTGCTCCTGTTGGGCTGGTTGGCAGTGCCATCAGCAAGCATCAAGCTCTGTGCTCCAGGGATTTACACCTCCCAGATCCCTTCATGGTGAAGCTGATGGTGGGGAAAGTCTGTTCTGTGTGTGCTGGAGCTGCTATTCCCCACATTTTGGTCAGCTGGAGCCACCTCCTCCTCTGGAGGTTCAGTCAAATGTGGAATGAGTTGTCTATCGAAAGAGATGAAGTTTCTCAGGCTGCTGAGTTAATTTTGGGGCTGTGAGTGCTGCCTTGGTTGTAGGTAATTTTCTTTGGCAGTCTGTAGCTGCTGTGGGATAGGTAAGTACAGTACATTGCTGGAGCCATCTGACATTTTGTTGTCATTCTAAAGGCAGCCCCCCGAAAAACTGGTCTCTTCAGTTTTACATCCTGATTTCCCCTTCTCCAGCAAGCCTGTTCTGTGGAGTTTTTTGGGCTCTATTGGACTCTTTTTGCTTCCTGCAGTACCGTGTTCCTGTGCACACTCTTACATACAAAGCAACTATAGAGAAGGTGTTCACAGTTATATTAGTGCATGAGTGCACCCATTATTAACTTTCATGTTGTAGAAGAGTTACAGGAGTTTACAAGGCATTTTCATTTCAGGTTAACTATCACACTATAAGTTTAATTATGTACATTAGTGACTTAAGCCTCAATGAAAGCTGGTTGCAGGCACAGGTAAAGTGATCCACCTACCTTAAGCATCTTGCAGGACTTCTGTGTGTAAGCAGCAGCTCAGATTTTCTTTGCACCAAAAGGTTGAACCATTCTGACCAAGTCTTTTTAAACAATCACTTGTTATAGAAACCCATTGATTTAAGCAAGGTCTGAGGTTGTTTTTTTCATTAGCTTAAGGTAACTAAGAAGATTTAAGCAAACTTTTCATTATCCTGACACCAGCTGAGGCCACCAACAGCATCCTGGTTATTCTGACTCCTCTGTGTCTGCTCTTAAGCAAGTGTGGAGGGCCAGTTCCAGTGCCATTCCCACGTCACCTGCAGGTAGGGGCTATAACCTGCACCCTCCATGCAAGCACTGCTGTGATGGGGAAGAAAGGCAGGTGGTTAACTTAATGAGGGCAAGGCTTGTTTTCCAGACAAGGATATTGTCCCTCTCTGCAAGGGAGATCCCAGGCAGATTAAAAGTTCACTACTAGGGTATTCTATGTAGATGCTGTTTTACTATACCCACAATAAGTTAAATGATCACAACCTGTCCCCATTAATTCTGGTTTAAAAAGCTTGCTCTCTCTTATTTCTCTGAGGAATAATAATGGACCTGTTAAGGTGGAGAGAGAAGACCTCTCCCTCATTTAGAAAGGGGTGCCAGAGAGAAAGAGACAGAGAGAGAGAGCACGTTGCCTTTTAGGAGAGACATTTAGTCATTCTTCTCTGCAGAAGTCTGGCAGGGAACATTGCAAAATTCATTTCTGAATCAGAAGAGCATGTAAAGACTGCTTGTTTTATTCACTACATTAATCTTATTTTCCATATTACTCATAACATTAAAATACCCAAGTCACTTCATTGTATACCACAGACATTTATCTGCCAATTTTCAAATAATCATAAGTTGAGTGTGTCTTTATGAGCCAGCCAAAATAATCTGGGTTAGACTACGAATGTATGTCTGTGCTTTTGGGTGTAGGGGGGAAAGAGGGACTGCTGTGGCAGCAGTCGTGTGTAAGGCTTCAGAAACATCTTTAAAGGAACAAAAGAGATAAGAGGATAATGGTTCTTATTTCTGTCTGCATCTGTATTTCTCCACAGTGGGTCAGACCCTTCACCTGCCACTTTTAGTTTCCTTTTTCCTTAGATGAAGGTGGCTGAGCCTTTTCTGATAGTGCATCTCTTTGCTGTTGTGTGCCTGCATTTTGAATCTCTCAGTGAACAGTGTTGAGTTTACCTTCCAACCAGTCCTCTGCTCCCAGCCAGCCCTGAAAGGAGCTGTCTTATCATGGGCCTGGGGAAGTTTAACGTGGACACTGGCATTCCTGAGGCACTGTCTGCTGCTGCCTGGCATAGCTCCTGCCATGGCATCCCCTTGCAGTGGGACCAGCCCTGTGCAGGTGGATCTGGCCCTGGATCAGGCCAGAGCTGACAAAGTCTTCCAGCACCTGAAGGGAGCTTACAAGAAAGATGGAGAGAGACTTTTTACAAGGACATGTGACAGGACAAGCGGGAATGTCTTCAAACTGACAGAGAATAGGTTTAGATTTGATACTAGGAAGAAATTCCTCCCTGGGAGGGTGGCAAGGCCCTGGCACAGGGTGCCCAGAGAAGCAGTGGCTGCCCCTGGATCCCTAGAAGCATTCAAAGCCAGGTTGAATGGGACTCGGAGCAATCTGCTCTAATGGAAGGTGTCCCTGCCCATGGCAGGGGGTGGGACAGGATGATCTTTGTGTCCTTTCCGACCCAGGACATCCTGTGATTCTATGAAAAACTCTTCCACCAGCAGGAAGCAAACTTCCTCCCACTGGAGACCTTATGAACAGATACTGACCACCTTTAGCTCTTCACAAGACACAGCAACCCCACACCCTCAGGATGGAGGTGTACCTACAGGATGAGCAGATCTGGTTCTTGTCCTGCTTTTCTGAGTTCTAAAGCTGATTGCTGCTGCCTTGCACAGACTCCAGTGCAATGGAAGCTGTTAATTGTCTGCAGTGAGACATATGTATACTACATATATATATATATATAGTGAATGTATACTTTACATACTTAAAGTACTTAAAAATATTGGCCTAAGTTTTTGAGATTACTGATTTCAGATGTGCAGCTGTTGAAGTCACTGAGTTGGAACAAACCAAAAAGAACTGATTTTCAAAGATGTTAGCTATTTTCTAGGCAGTAATTTCCTTTTAGGCATCTGGGATGCGTGGAGTACCAGAAGTCACCTATGACTTCTAAAAGGTCCTGAGGTTTCTAGACAGAAACGCTGGGATAAGTGTGGAGTTGATACCCTTCTTGAATCTTACTGGGCGCTAATGACTCTTCACGTCCTCTTGCAGCATCCACAATGGAGTGATAGCGGTGTTCCAGCGTAAGGGTCTCCCAGACCACGAGCTGTACAACCTCAATGAAGGAGTCAGGTAAGAGGTTCGGCCCTGCAGGGCGTTCTCAGCTCTCAGATGCTCCGTGCTGTTAGCCAGCCCTCGCACTTCACAGCTCTGCAGAGGACTGAGGTTTCTCTCCCAGTGGCAGTTCCAACCAGCACAGCCCATTTTGCCTCAGGAATGGTTGCTGCTGCTGCTGTGTGTCAGCATCTCACTGTGGGCAAGGCTGATCCCTCCTTCTGCAGGAGGAGCTCAGCCCCGAGCAGGAGGGTCTCTTTCAGAGTCTCTCTTGATGTGCTGGTTTAAAACTAAGGAAGGGAAAACCGGGACCCTTCTAGTGATTCAGCCCTATTGCATGGCAGTGGTACTGCCATTTCCAGAGGTGCCACTCTCAGGTGCTTCCCTTGCATGCCTGGGGAAGGTAAAGCCTGCAAGCACTCAGTGGGACATGGCAAGGAAAGATGTCCTGCCTGGTGGTCCCTTAGATCTACTGCTCCTTCCACGCAGCATGAACGTATGTGAAGTGTCAAAGCTGTCCTGGTTAACACCAGGGCTGGAGTAACACTGTTTATGTTTCTAACTCCTTTCCTGTATGCTGATGATCCTGTCTGCAACAGACTAACTGTAGGCCAGTGAGATGTAAAATGGGAACTTTCTTCCCTTTAAAAAAAAGTGAAAATCCTACCATTTGAGTTATTTAAGTTACAGTTGAAAAGAAAATTTACCAAGATATAAGCTGATATCTGGATTTACAGCACTTCACAATTTACTACTTTTTCAGCACTTACCAAACCCTCTCACTGGCAAGGGCAAGGTAGCAGATATTAAAAATAGAAATTTATCCAATGCTTTATAAAATAAATAGTGAAAAAGAGCCTGCACCTACAAAAGACAGCTCATTACATTCCCTAGCTGTCTTCAGATATGATCCTTAGTTATTCCCTTTCCCTTACTTCTTACTGCTACTCTGTCTGGACACTGGAGTCAGATTCTCCAGTATGTTCCCCAGAATACCTAGATATTCTGGGTTTATCTGTCCCTGTCTGATTCCCAGTCTGGGATAGTTGGTCCAGTCTGGTTCCTTTAATTGTGAAAATATCTTCAGAAAAGTCCAGCCAGATGATATTGGGCCTGTGTTTGCTCTTCTTGAAATTAAAGTAAACTTACTCTTCAGTTATTTCATACTTTGCTGGTGAGAAAATGACGATGTCTGTCAGTTAGCATGATCTATCAATCATGTTGAGTTACTTACTGGTATAATGGTTAATCATTATTATTATAAATGCCTTTAGGATTCTTCAGCTTTATCTGAGTGACAAAAAATGGTACTTCTGGACTGAGATTTCTTGGCCCAATGCATGTCCCTTAATCTGCTCATCTTCTAGTCAGGAACAGGAGAGGAAAAATATTCTGCTGATGTGTCAGACAAATATAATCCAGTATGAACCAACAAATCGAAATGTGCCCAAACTTTGCTTTAATTTACTTGGCTATGAACCCTGCACCATGATGATGTTTGGTGACATAGTTGAGTTGAGTTTATTGCAGCATCTCATGTGGCTGAACAGGCAAGCTGACTAGAAAGACACTGGTTGTTTTTTTCATTTTGTGAAGGGCTTTGCTGCCACTTAATAGGCCCATTTCTTTTTGTTTGGGTAGGGTCAATGCTGCTTTGTTGGTCTCTCAGCTGATAGCTCACTTCAGGGAGAATGCCTGGTGCCTCATACCTGAGCTGATGGTGAATTGACTCATTTGACACATGCCAAAATTACTTGTCTTACTGCTTTTGTTATTTATTTCAAAATAACTTTCTTTGGGTTAGTGTTAGTATTGAGAGCAAAAATACCTGATACATAAACATGACTCAGAAGTGGGACAAGTGTGTACTTGCCTTACAATTGTTTTAGATGCATTTTCCCATGAGTACAAAATGAGAAGCAAATCCATTATTTCCACTGGGCAGAATTGAAGTGTGGAAGCATTCAGGTAAATGATTAATATCATAGTTACTTTTTCGAATAGTTACAGGACATTAAAAGAAACTATTTTACCTCTTTATTTTACCTCTTTAATTGGAGCAGATTATTTAATAATAAAGCCCTGAATATCCAAGTTGACTCTCAGATCATGTGTAAATATTTGAAAAATATTTGCACACTATTGTTTTGACTCGGGAATGTCTTACATATTCAACTACCATGTGTCACATACATGCAAGCAAATACATAAAACTTCTTCTGAACACATCTCGAGGTTTTGAACCCTGATTATTTAAGGAAACATCAGTGGGTACAAATCTGTACAGTACCATTTACTTTTCTTTTAAGTTTGGCTCATAAGAGCTGCCACTTGTTTACACCAATGCCTTTTGACACCATTATTGCATTCCTGTGGCATTAGAAAGTGGCCTTAATTACAGAATTACATACACAACCCTCAGAATCGCTATTGCAGTGAAACCAGAGTGAGAGTTGAGTCTCTCTCACACTGCTGGAACTCCTGAATTCCTCTGCTAAAGCTGATGAAGCACAGTAGAGTCCCAGCAACTGGGAGTATCATGAATATGTGGCCTATGCATTCCTTCTTCCTGGCCCTTACTGGGTGATTCATTCGGAGATTGAGTCAAAAGTCTAGGAAAAAAAATCTCCATGCATGTAAGTGCTGTTTAATTTTCTCTTGGTCCATGTCTGCAATATTAATAATCAAATAGTGTTTTCTCCTTTTTCATTTCATGTACCATATGTCATATCCAAGTGTTCATTTTGACCACTTCTAAAACAAAGAAGAAAAAGAAGCAAAGGGAAACACAGTGGAAGCTGGATGTCCTGTATTAAAGCTAATGCATATTTATGGCTGCCTCGATTCTGAGTTTCAGGATACTGATGTGATGCAAACAAAGCACATTTTTAGTGGCATTTCCTCTTTTGTAGCCAGAGTTCAAACCCAATAAAATCACTTGTTTGCTTCATTTAACTTTATTTAGCATCTGTTGTGCAGTGTTACACTTTCCATTCTGAGTAATGTTCCAAGAGTTAACTTTAAAATGAACCAATGAAGCAGCATCAAGGAAAAGAAAAAGCTGGGAGCTATTTTAGTGCATTTTAAGGGAATTTATATTATCATCTTAATTTATTAAGTCATGAAGTAGGCAATAAAGGCCTGATATCAATGACAGAGAAGCTTTATGAGTGCAAAATGCCTGCTTTAAAAATCAGATGTATTTGAAATAAGATCTGCTCTCTGGTCAGGGATCTCTTTTAGGTTTAGTCAGATTTTTACCTGGATTCCACTATGATGTCCACATGTCTAGATAAGATTGGTCAGCAACTGAAATTATCCAGGATCTGCCAACCTAACTGTTTTTTGTTAAAGGAAATTAAGCAAGGATGAAAAAGAAATTGCAGGCAATGTCCTGGATCCAGTTTTGTTGTAGATCTCTTTTAAGTGAATATATGCAAAGAATATCAAACACCAATGTTCTTATCTGGCCTGAGGGCCTCACTGTTACACTAGAAATTAACTAAGTAGCTTGAAGTATCTGTACTCTTAGGGATTTGAAAAGCAAGATGCATGAGTTGTGCTGTCAGTTCTTCTGCCCTGTAAACAGAGGTGTTAATGTAGGCATAGAGCTGCCTAGTGTGGTGCAGTCCAGTGCATATAAGTACCTACAAGCTGGTTGTTTGATTTCAGTTGAAAAAATGGAAATGTGGTGGGATCTTGTTTTATCAGAGAGCTGGCTATTGGATAAGTTGAACATACATTTTGATTTCCTGACCTAAATACCAGAATTTATCAGTAGAACCTAAAATACTAAAAGAGAAGGTAGTTGCCCATCACCTCTTCAAGACTGTGAGGAATCCATCTGGAGCTGCTAGCTTGAGGAGAGGGTAGAAAATGAAGCAAAATCTGAGAGCATACAGTACCAGTAATTTCTTGAAACAGTGGCACAAAGAGATACATGAGAATAAATTCTCACTGTCATAGGAAAATTCAAATCTGCAACTTTCTTGTTAGTTCAACCTAAAAATGGTCAGTCTGTCCATATTCAAAGTACGATGAACCTTTGGTGTCATCATTTGTGATCTAGAAAAAGTCACCTCACTGGGCAGTAGATCTTCACTTGGAGTGAACACGCTACAATTTGGCTGTCACAGCCTTGTTCTCCTTGACTTCTCTTAAGGCACTGGAACTTGAGCAGCCTTTGGGTGAGGTGGGTTTAACCCCTGCCAAAGGCTTGTCAGTATTACTGTTGAGGGCAGAGCCTCAGGGTGCTGCCAGAGCTGTCCCCTCCCCCGCATTGTGGCCACATGCCAAGGGGGCAGGTGATCTAGCAGCTCTTCATGACAATGGGACACCTATGGATAGTGCCTCAGCTGGCTTTCAGAACTTTCCTCCATGAATAGTTTGTCCAAATAAATCAAGTTTCTAGCTGAAAAGGGCTTTGATGCTTAGGAGCATCTGAAAATGCCCTTCCTTCTGTTTTTTTTTGTTTGTTTTTGTTTGTTTGTTTAATTTCTGCCGAGACCTTCCAGAGCTGTGAGGTCAGTGTGGATGTGTGCTTAAGGATAAATAAACCAAGATACCTTATTTCAGCCTCCTCAAAACAGACGTGCTCCTCTCTTATCTGAACTTCCAGGAGATCTCAAGAGGCTGTGCTGAAGCATGTGTTGGATAAACATCAGAATCAAGTCCTGTAGACTTTCACGGAATATAGGGATATGCTGGATTTGGTTTTATGTCTCTTTATTTCCCAGTTAAATAATTTGATTAATCAGTTGTCAGTTAAAGAAATAACACAAAGGGATAGATGACATGCTATTGAATATATAATTCACATAATTACCCTAATTAAAGTGGGCGTTTAGATTTTAAGTCATATTTGACATCACTTCTTCATGGGACCTGACATGGTCACGCAGACAGGTTTTCAAAAGAGATTTAGATGTGATCAGAAAACTCAGCTGGAGCTATGTTTCTGTAAGGTCTAAGCTGTTGTTTATGCATCTGAAGAGAAGAATTACATCCAGCATCTGAGATTTAAATAACACAGCTTTTTAGCCACGTGGCAAATTTTGCCTGGGTACAAACAGGCTTATGGACCGAGTTGAATTCAGTTTCTGGATTTGAGAGTTTGTGGGATTTTGTTTTGCACGGGAGTTGCAATTGCTCTCTGAGGTTACTTTGTAGGTTTTAGTGTAGAGGAATCCTGAAAGGCAGAGCTAGACTGTTAAATTCCTCCCTGCCTTTTCATTGAAGCCATATGAAAGTTCAGCTGTCTTGAGTCTCCTGAGTGGATGTAGAGTGGAAAGCATCCTCTTTTCATCAGATCTTATTTTCCTTTCAAATGTGCAATTGAGGCATCTAAAATGACAGCAAATATTTTTCAACATGCAAAAATGCTGGTTTGAGTCTTGGTATTGCTGACCCTGTTTGATCTCTTTGTAGTTAGTCATTAATGACAATCTCTGTGCTCATACTGAAGTAATTTGCTATTAGTGACTTCCCCTCATTCATGCAGTGCACAGCTAATGTGATTTGCTGATTACACAGATTCTTTTCTTGCTCTTTTTGATACAGGCAATTGCTGAAAACAGAACTGGGATCATTTTTCACTGAGTATCTGCAGGTAGGCCTGTGTTTTCTTTATTTAAATCAAATTCTGTTTTATGCTACTTAGAAAAGTAATTTTGCCCACTCTAAATGAAGACCTGGAGACCCTTGAAACCATTCAGAGATGTCCACTGACTTCTCTGTGTTTTTGAAATTATTGGATTAATGAGATTTGGATTTTATATACATACATATAGTTAGGGAAAGCCCTATCTGTCACTGTGTTTCTGTAGGTCACTGCTGTCTTTCTTCAGTTTCAGACTTTTTTTTTAGCATAAAATTGAAGTCCTTGAGTAAACCAGTGAAGTTCATTGCAGTAAAGTTACTAGGAAAGACTTCTAGAAGTAGGCACCAGTCTGTAGAAGCAATATTCTTTCTGCTTCTCTAAGTACATGTTTTGTAGGTCAGTCATTTGAAGTTTGAGAAGCACTTTGTACTGCACAAAGTTCATCCTTTGTCCTAAAAGCAGCAGGTGATTATAGCATCATTTCACAAGTGTCCCAAGTGATTGAAATAAGATGGACAGAGCAAGAGTCCTTTGATGATTAATTTCTAAAATAAAAGACCCCCTTCACTGTCTAAAGATAAGGACGAACAAAATGTGAAATATGATGGCTGTAGGGCAGTACAGAATTGAGTAAATGTAGTCTATATTTTATTTACAGAATCAGCTGCTCACAAAAGGCATGGTGATCCTAAGGGACAAGATCCGGTTTTATGAAGGTAACTTGGATTTTAGCGTGGCTGTGTATGTCGTGGTGTTTTAGCAAATGCACTCTTGAGGTGCTGGCATGCTTTCCACCATCTTCCTGGGACTATGGATTAGCATGTTGTTGGGTCCTGCCTTGGTGCTCTCATTAACCTTCATAAAAGGGAGGTGATTGCCTAGAGCAGCACTGAGGGAGTCAGGGAAGGATTGCCTCCAGCAAGGACACTTCCTTCTCCTTCAGTTATATCCTGCTCAAGAAGAGTGAAAATAGACTGAGATATGTAATGACCAAAAAACTAAGCACAAAGATAGATGCCAGTTAGTTTAAGTATCTAAGACCAAAATAATGCTGTACCTTTTTTAAGAGTTATTCTGGAGTCATGCTGACATAAATGATGTCGGGCACTGTCTCTCTTGTTTTAGAGGCAAGGTGCCACTTAAGTGTCTACACCTTCTGGAGGTGCCACCTCTGGAAGTTACATCAAGGATAAACCTCCACCTGGTGTGTTGCTTTATAGTCACCAATATTTTGTCTTATGCTACTATGTGGAGTTTAGATGTGTTGTTAAATATGCTGTCTTGTCCTAGATTTGGCATGCAAGTTGTGCCAGGGGAGGTTTAGATTGGATGTTAGAAAAAAATTTCTTCACCAAAAGAGTTGTTCAGGCATCGGAACAGGTTCCCTGGCGCAGTGGTGAAGTCACTAATCCATTTATTGCCCATGTAAACATTCTGAAGGTCTTTGGGTAGTGAAGGCAGTTTTAAAGAAATGCATCTTTCCTTTTCCAAAGCTGTAGTCATCATGTCACTTCGTCTAAATATACTGTTTAAGCAGGAGCTTGGAGACAGCTGTTTCCATTAGTCTCAGCTACCTATAAATCCTAGATGTGACCTTTCATTACTGACAGTACAGTTGATCAGATTAAGGTGGTGTTATGGAATCAAGCTTTTCTGATGAAAAGACAGTAGCCCTGAAGATCACAAAAAGAGAACCAGTATCACATAAAAAAACCCAAAGCCCACAAAAAAAGACTGAAAGTCCTTAAGCTGAACACCAAATTCCACAATTACATAAAATAACAGCTTGGAGAGCAGAAGGGAAGCTGTAGGGATTGCAAGGTCTTCATAGCTGCTTTGTAAATCACAAAGGAAGTTGTTTTATAAGTAAATCAGCAAATGAGATACAGACCTACCTCAGTCCAATCCTTTTTTCCCCCCCCCTAGTATTACCAGCTTGAAAATAAAAAACACTCTATCTGATGTTTGAGATCAAAGCTTAGATGAAAACCTAAAATGTGAGACCACTAAAGGGCTTTCAAATATAGGACCGTGTTTATGAAATACCAACTTTCAGCAAGCTATAGATTTTAAACTTATTTTGGTTTTTGATTTAGTGTATCATTTTGTGGTTACCCCTTAAGATATGGTCAGAAATTCTGGTAAGGTGAGAATTAACCTGGTCATGTTTTTTCCAAGTCTAGGATCAGAAATATAGTCTCTCTAAAACTGGCAAGTTACAGGAGGGTAGCAGTAATTCAGGCATCTGATTCAGAGGCAGAGGTGTTTCTGACACACAGCTTTCCTGGGGAGTTGCTGGTGGACTTGAGTTTCCAAGGCTGGAATTTTCATTTATTGGCAGCAAATGCAGCCCTGCCCCGGAGTCCATCCTGTAGTCAGTGGCCCCATGGCTCTCAAAACACCCAAGACAGAGGTGGAATCATGGTGATGTTGGGGCTCCCATTCTGAGCAGGGCTTGCTTCCTGGGTCTGCAAAAGCAGCAGTCCTGCCCTCAAATCTCAGGTTGTCCCCATCTTGTGGTTTAAGTTTCCATCTCCATTTGGTGTTGAAGTTTTCATAAGAAGAAAAACCCACACTTTGGAGGGGTTTTGTCCTGCAGAAGGTTTTGAAAATCACAGAGTCACAGAATGGTTTGGGTTGGAAGGGACCTTTAAAGATGATCCTGATCCACCCAACTGACATGGGCAGGCACACCTTCTACTAGACCAGATTGCTCCAAGACCCATCCATCCTGGCCTTGGACACTTCCAAGAGTGCAGCAGCCACAGCTTCTCTGAGGCAGGGCCTCACCACCCTCAGAGGGAAGAATTTCTTCCTAATATGTAATTATTTATTCTTACCTTTCTTTCGTGAGTTTCAAATAACTTTTAGAAGCCCTCTGAAAAGTACCAAATGCATTTTTATGCCATACAAAATTGACTGTATTGTGCTTCATAGAAATGGGTGTTTAGAGTAAACAGATTTCCTGGAATCCAGGAAATGCTTACGCTAAATGTAGAGATCTTTGCCTGACAGTAAGAATAGCATCTATCCTTGATAGCACATGTAAATCACATTCCTTCATGTGGAGGATGCTCATCATCAATAAATCATAGGAATTCTTCCACTGCCCTCAATAAAAGGCCTTCCCACCTAAGTCATTCAACTCTGCAGCCCTTATGAGAGGCTGTGCAGAAATCCATTGCATCTCAAAACAAGCTGCCCACACGATGGAATAAGTGTGTGATGGTAAAGGCATGTTTACCTCAACAGAGTAATTTACTTCATACTATTCTAGCAGCAAGATTTGAAAAGGACCAGATTTATAATGGCTTTTAACCTCACCTTGTGGGAACTAGAACTAAATTTAACTCGAACTAAATTTAACGCTTTAAAACTCTGCCTTCAGGGTGTAGTGGTTAGGCTTCTCGTTCATGATCTGATTTAAATCTTGGAAGCGCTTTGGTATTTCAGACACTAGTATTGGATGTTAAAATGCAAGGTTATTTTCGTGATTTAACCCTAGCCAGCAGCTCTGCCCCGTGGAGCCACTCACTCACCCATTCCCATGGGGAAGAGTTGGAAGGGTAAAAGTGAAAAAAATGGTGTGTTGAAATAATGACAAGTTAATAGGTAAAGCAAAAATCAAGCAAAGCAAAGTAGTATTCATTCCCCACTTCTCATGGGCAGGCAGGTGTTCAGCCATGCCAGGAAAGTTGGGCTCCGTGAGGCACCGTGGTGACTTGAGAAGACAAACGCAATCACTCCAAATGTCCTGCCTTCCTCTGTCTCCCCCCAGCTCTGTATGCTGGCCATGACACTGTGGTCTGGGATGTCCCTGCGGCCACTTGGGGAAAGCTATCCCAGCCATGTCCCCTCCCAGTTCCTTGTGTCCCCTCGGGCCCTCACAAGTGGGGTGGGAGAGGAGCAGAAAAGGCCATGTGTTGGTTGGACTATTCCTCTTCATTCTTCACAGGGTTTTCCTGTGTAACCTCAGACTCTCTGAGTTTATTAAGAATATTAGATGAGTCACCTGAAAAGACACAAATATGGAAGGATCTGATATACCACTATGGAAAACTGATTCCATACTACTAATAGTAGCTGCTACATGATTCATCTTAGCATATAGTAGCAGATTCACATTGTTCCCTGCATATTTTACTTTTTGCAGCTAGCTGATTACAACCAAAACTCTTCACTAGTTTGTTTTGTATTTTTGCAGGGCAGAAACTACTGGATACCTTAGCTGAAACCTGGGATTTTTTCTTCAGTGATGTCCTGCCCATGCTGCAGGCTATTTTCTATCCTGTGCAGGTGAAAAAATTACTCTATTATCATAGAATCTTGAAAAACTGGAAAAAGCAACTTTACATGTTCATCAGCAGATTGACACAATCCTTCATTCTCTCTCCTTGGGCCAACCTCCCAGTGCAGCTGTTCTGTTTAGTCATGTCATGCAAATAAGTTACTTATGCAAATGGTTTGAAGCTCAGGTGGAAAAGATGAAGGGGAACTTGGAAAACAAAAGTGGAGTGCAGGGAGGCTGGTTAGTCCAATCATACTAAAAGTCAAAAAATGTTATGAATGATAAACTGAAGTGTTGCACAGTGAAATAAGTGGAGTTGTGTTGATTTAAATATATGCATTTCTTTCTCTGCAATGTGAATTTTGTCTTTGAAGTATCTCCACTTTAGAAGAAGAGTTGTATTTCTGAGATCAAATTCTGTGCTATGGAAAGTGGACAGCAAAAGTCAATGGAGTTTGATGAGCACAGATTTTGACTGCAGTAATTTTAAATACACAATAGGTACTTGATCTTCTAGTGTAGTGATAGCCAGAGAGTATTGTTTATCACTGAAGTCTCAAGGAAATATGTACCAGACAGGTGCAAGTGATCTTTGCAATTGCTCATAGATGCTTACAGATTTTAGTGGGAACTTGGTGCCTGAATATATTTGGGGAAACTTCAGAAACCTTCTCCCATTTTTTCAAGTAGACTTTATGCCTAAAATGGTTGCCCAAATGTTAACGATATTGCCATTTGCATCTTCAGACAGTTACACGTATGAAGTCTGAATTTAGAGGAAAAGCTGCTATTTCACACTGAATTCTATTCTGAAAGGAAAGAGCTCAGAAACATACAGGGCTGCTTCATCCAATGACTTGTGTCAGCGGCAGAAACTGTAAAACAATAGAAATAAGATGTTATTAAAAACATACTAGAACACTGTGTTATTTTTCTAAGTGCCTTGTACTTTAAATCCAAGGTATTTGGACACTTAGAGGTATAGGTAGGCTCTAAGCCTTTTTTATTAAATACTTGACTAAATTAGAACTCTTTAAGTTGCTTTTGAAAATTGCACCAAACAGCCCTATTCTCTGTTGTGTTTCTGAGGCTTTTGAAAATATTTTAGTAACACAAGTCTTATCCCATATCAGATGGAAATAATTACTTGAATTTCCAAAAGAACCTTGAGGGTTTAAGAGTCCTAAGTCACATGTAAATTCAGATAGATCTAGTTGCTCATGTTCTGAGGTTTCTTTGAAAAGCCCAATTGGTCCTTATGTGCTCTTGTCAATTCTATTCATTAGCAACCAAGCAGATTTACTGATTTACTTCAGTTTAAATAATTTAGAAAGTGAAAAGGAATGGGTTGGGTCAGGCTTCTTTATTCCAGACTTAAGTCACCACCAGTTTAATACCACACCTCCCATACGTACAGCCACGTATACCCAAGGAAGAACCCCTAATGCCAGAAAGAGACACAATTTCACAGCTCTGCATAAGGCAGGCACCATTAATCTCTGCAGACAGAGCTAGAGTTGCAGTCTTCAGCTGGGAGTTTTCCCCAGTGAGAAGGTACTGTTGAACTGAAGACAGATGGCTTTGAAAATGCAAAATGAAACTTCAGCTCTGTTCCTGCCTTATAGTGAAGCCTCTCAAACTGTACAGAGAGGAGGATCCACAGGTGGGCCAAGTCAGGATTCCTACCAAATTTGAAGACAGTAAACAGGGAGTACTCAGAATCTTACAAAATATAGGAAATTCAACCAATTTGCAGCCCTGCCTTTTTTTTTTTTTAACTTATGATACAGTTAATTTGTGATGTACTGTTAAAATAAAAAGATATCGTCCAGCTCTCATCCCACCACATGCAGTCAGACGCAGTCACCATCTGTAGAGTTCATTACTGCCAAATCAAATTTACTGTGCAGACTTGGGGGCTGCTCTCTGTCCTTTGTTATGTTTCCTTTGTGTTTCATTTAGGTTTACCTTTCTTGTAATCCCTTAGCAGTGGAGGAAGGAATTTGAACAGAGGATTTTGAAAATAATTTTCACACTGCTCATAATCTGTCTTGCTTTCTTTGTGTTTCCAAGGGAAAGGAGCCCTCGGTTCGGCAACTGGCCCTTCTGCATTTTAGGAATATAATTACCCTCAATATAAAACTGGAAGATGCATTATCCCGTTCCAGAGCCAGAGTTCCACCATCTATTATTCAGATGCTGTTAATACTTCAGGTAAATTGGTTACTTTTCTCAGCCTATCTTTCTGTACGGCATTGCTGAAATCTTCTTAAACAGTCTCTGATTTTGCTCATTCATCGAAAACATCTTACCCAGATTGCCAGAGCTTCTGTGCTCCTGTAGTCATAATATCTAAATCCTAATATTCTAGTATCTAAATATCCTAATTTCCAGCGTCTAAACAATCTTATTAACCTAATATCTAAATTATCCAATAGTATAATAATCATATACTCTATATTAATATGTCATATATAGTATAGAATATCTAATAATATAATAATAAATAATGTGACATAGATTGGTATAATAAAATAATATAATGATTGTAATGTAATAATTAAACTATCTAATTATCTAATATCTAAAAGTAGGTACTGTAGAGATGATGTAAGATCCAGAGATTGTGAAAGTACAGACTTGTTTTGCAACTAGGCCTTGAAACACGAAGTTTTGCAAGCTGACAGGTGTGTGGTGATGACATGATTTTCATTAGATGCTGTGTATTGCTGCATTAACAGTTCAGAATATGAAGCTTCACATCTGAAGTTAATATACAATTAATAAAAAAATGGTTGAATCATGGTCATATTTAGTCACTGGAACCAAATTCTATCAAAATTGTTAATAGAAAACATTAGGACCAGATACTGGTGTTTGCCTTTAGTGTTAGATTTTTTTCTCAGTGTGTGTGTAGTAGTAGGAGGAGAAACAAAATTATGAATTCCAGGCAAAAGGCAATTTTAAGATATTTGCTTAATTAAATAAAAGCATGAGGTATGATGTGGAGAAAAAGAATGAGGCAGAAGGGAAAGAGAGAACCACGAGTGGATTTTTAAAGGGTGAGGAAATTGAGATTTTCATGGGTTCTCAGTTTTTTTATAAATGTTTATTTGCTCTTCATCACAGTATGAATTAGTTCTGTATCTGAAATTGTTTTGAAGAGCAGGATAATCTAATGAAGCCAGTTTTGAAAACAGAGGAAAGGAGTAAGATTCTGTCTGCTGGGTCAAGAAATGGGATTTCACCTCTCAGTGAAATCAGTGATATCTCAGCTATCTCAGTGTCCATTTGTGCGGTGTTTAATGGTGTGTTTAACCTGATTGTCTCACAAAAAGGTCCTTATCATACAGGAGTGTCTACTTGGTCTTCTCTCCCTTCTCATAGCCCCCACGTTCCAGAAGCTTCTTGAAACTGCCCATAATGACAGCAGTATGGGAGTCTCATGGAAACTGGTGTCTGGAGAGAGGAGAGGAGCCTCAGGGAAAAGCTGGAGCATAGACTTAAATGTGTCATGAGGCATCAAGGAGTTCACAGAGATTGAGCCATGCTGCTTTAGCAGATACCAGACTCCCCACGAGACAGTATCATTGCAGAAACCTTCTTCACAGGAATGTTCTTAGGCCTCAGCCCTGCCAGGTGTGAGGTAAACTGCCCATTCTAAACCAGGCTTCAGCAGCATTGTTGCTAACAGGTCTGCAAGCTGTTTGTGATTACTTTAGGGAGTCTTTGTTGGCTGTGGGCAGGATCTGGCTTTCAATGGATTCAGTGGTGAGCTGGCAACTGAGTACCACCCTGATTTTTTCTTTGCAAATCTGCTTTCTTCAGCAACCTGAAGTGTTAACACTATGGATGCCTGTTTAGGGCAAAGGGTCAAATCTATTCTTGTTGCAAAGCTGTTCATGGAAATCAATAACCACGTGAGAGGGAATTTGCCCCGAGTGTTTATTTCTGCATACTTTGCCTATGGTTGTGTGGTGGGGATGGTGAAAGTCTTTTCTTGGCAATAGCTCTGCTAATCTTGTGGTTTAAAACCTGATGGGAATTGTGGGAAAAGGTCAGAAGAAAATCTGGGAATTAGCTATTTACATACTTAGCAGTGTTAGTCAGTAGCTGAGATTCAAATTCAGAGCAAAGACTTTTTTCTGAACTCAAATGTCATGTTAAACAAAAGCAAATTTTATACATCAGTGACATAAAGGACTTTTCTCAGTTTAGTTGAACTCCATTTGTTAATATGGCTGGAAGAGAGCAATTCAGCTGTCCAATGAGCACATGGTGGTCTTGTGGGCCTTCATTTCCTGGACTGAGAGATGGTGTCTTGATGGGGATGTTGTCTAATCCTGATTTGTGACCAATGTGAATACCTCTTCCATATGAAACTTGGTGACTGGAAGAGACTCCCATGGATGGAAGATGATGCCAGTAATGTTGGCTCTGGACCAGGTGTTGAACTTATTGCTGAGATTTCCTATTTTTGTCCTTGACAGCCTCATGCAGCTGTGTGATGTAGCTAAGGAATAGCTCGTGTTCTTTAAGACAGTGGTTGTAATGCCACAGGTTGAAATGCACCACTTTGTTAGATTGGATTAAAGTGGCACAGCTTTGGGAACTAATGCAGGGTGCATCTGGTATCATGTTTTAGCTTCTCAGGGTGTAGGAGAAAAGCTCTGTGACTTTGTCAAGAGAAGACACTTTCCTTATTGGACAGAAAGGGAAATTTTTTAAAGAAGAAACAGAACTGCTCCATTTAAAGGAGCAGAGATTAGTTCTCAGGTTAATTATTAGACTTGGGTTCTTCAGTTCAATAGGACTACTTCTCACCAGTGCTATAACCTGGTGTAATTACAAACCAGCAATCTTTCGGGAAAGAGAGAACTCTGGGAGGAATGACATTCCTGTTCTGGCAGTCAGTGCTAGTTTTATCACGGCTTGCAAGAAGGGCCTTATATTGCTCAAACTGTGAGTTGCCAGCATAGCCTGACTCAGTTGCAAAGCACAAACTGGAATGTTAATCCTTTGCGGCTGCTCACAGGCAGCACAACCTGAAGTGCCTCCAGGATGCTCCTGTTTAAGTTGCAGGGAGTTCAAGAGCAGAGTTATGGGTGAAGGGAGTAAAAGAACTAAAACTGCTTTGCAGCACAGAGTGATGCACAGGAGATCAGTTTGCATTAAATGAGGGTACTGGAGAGAGAGGGGTAAACAGAGGAAGAGTTTAGAAAATAATTTTTCTGAACCAAAGAGCAAAACTACTACTATCTGACTTCCTTACCAAAGTATGTTGTCAAAGATTACCCTGGCTGCTGAAACTGGAACATCTTACCCCCAGGTATCTCCCCTGAGGTCTGAGAAAGCTGAAAGAGAAGAATTAAAGAGTGTTCATCTTTCAGTTAATGTCAGAATTATTTGAATTCACAGAATCTCTCAAGGTGACCTGACATTTGAAAAACCAAGAGCACAACACAGTGTCTCTTGTGCTGAGGGAGGAGGCCTTACAAAACATAACACACTATCTCTCATGCTGGGGGATGAGGCCTCACTAAATATAAGCTCTGAAGAAAGAAAAGAAAACCTGTGTTTCCTCTTTGGCTCTTCGTGCCTCATTTAAACTCCCTTGCCTGTTGTCTCTCTCTGTCAAGGAAGACAAAATAAGGTGCCCAGTGTGACCTTTTTCTTATAAGTTCCTTCCATTTTAAAGGAGTGGAAAAGTACATTGCAAGATCTGAAAGTGAAATGCACAGAGGGCTGTTTCTCCATCTCAGCAGCCACACATCAAACTAAAGACAGCATAGTGGTTAAAAACAAAATACCCTTTGCTATCAGAAAGCTGCAGCTATGGAATTGCCATAACACTGTGATGCCAGTTGCAGTCAATTCTTTATGGCCCCAGGTTTTCACAAGTGGTGGTTGCTTTTGGGAGGTTTTCGTGCTAAGTCTCTTAGACCTGAAGCATAGGTTGAACAAAGTGGTGTGGGTGTGAGGTTTCCACATACTTTTAATTTCTCCTTACCTTTGTCTGACTTCCTGGTTTAGAAGACACAAAAAGAGGAAACCAATAAATAAATGTATTGTAGACCTTATTTAAATATAAATCACCATCAAAAACCTATGCTTTCTCTGGGTTGTGCATAAATTGGTATGTTTTCTTCCTTCCTGGTGAAAGGGTGGTTTGTTTGTGTTCTTTGCATCAGCCCCATAAAGAGTGAGGTAAGAAATCTTGCAGCTAGGACAAAGGGACAAAGGGACAAAGGGAAGAGCTGACAAAGGGAAGAGCCATATGTTGCTTTGTGTTCACACATAGAAAACTGAGAATCTGGCCCTCAAGATTCACACTTCAGAGTATTTTGTAGATATGTTTGCTTCTGTGCAATATTCTCTCTTTTTCTAGTTTATTTATTGTCTCTGTCAGCAAGTGCAGTTTGCAGTAGTTAAATTGACACAGGTGTGCTATCCTGGAATGAATTTGTATTCCTGGGATTTTTAACAAGGCATAGCATCTGATGAGGAGTACTTGTCATTTTTGATTTTGAGTTTCTTCATATTGTTGTGCCTCTAGGGGCAGGGGTTGGGGAGCAGGGGTGGTTACTCCTAACCATTCCTGACTGGCAGGGGCTCATTCAGTAGTAACTCCAACATAACCCGTGTTTCTGCACCACAGACCTGAACAGTTGTGCTCTCACGTGGACCTTCTTTGTAACTAAGGACAATGGAAGTCAACTGCCACCTAAAAAGAGATTTTCTTTTCAAATCAAGTACTCCTCTAAACTAGCTCTCAATATATTTGACAACACTATGTGTTGCCAGTTTTGTACACTTAAGCAGTGGAAAAACAGGAAAGCAACATAAAATGGTATCATTTTCCTATGATACCTGTGAACCTGTCTCATGGACACCATGTCATAGTAATTTAAATGTGCATCTTGTCCCTCATCTTTAGCAGAAGGGTGGTTTTTCATAACACAGCTACTGCTGCTGCCTGACGGTGAATCAGGACTCTTTGACTCTAATATCAGAAGGCTTTATATGATTTATTAAAATGAATTTATTGTTCAGAAGGATTTTGGGCTATAGGTGCCCAGGTACAGAGCTCAGATGCTTTCTTCTTCATGCTCAGTACAAGAATGCTAAAATGCTTTTAGCATTTTGAGTTCCATGATAACAATTGCCCACATCATTGGTTGAGAGAGAGAAGGCTCTCATCCCCCATGTGGGAGACAGGGCAGCCAAACATCACCTGTGTCCTTGAAACACACAGCTCAGAAATATGTTTATTGAATTCTGTGCTGAGAAGTGAACTTTCCCATGGAAAGAAAAAATTCAGCAAATTTGCACCCAAGGAACTCAGAAAATATTAAGACTACACACAACCATAACTTTGTCCATGCCAATTAAACACAATTATTTTTGAAGGCAGTTTGCATTCTGCAGATTCCCTTTGGGTGTTACACTCATGGTGTATTTTAGGAGTACCTCATATTAGGTAAAGTGTCAGTTCTGTGAAGGATACTGGTTACTTAACCAAAGGTATGTCTTCACGTAGAGTTGGTTAAACTAAAATAAATGTCTCCTGGAATTTGCCTCTAGTGATGAAACCAGTCTGTTAAAACCACTACAAGTACGTGGCTGGGCAAATCCTTAATCCTTACCAAAACAGAGTGAGATCAGTAAAATCATTCTTAACTTGAACTAGCGTGTTGTTGCAGACCCTATAACTTTGTTGAGTAAGAGAAGGAGAAGATTTTAACTAATTGTCTTTTGTGGACCCATTTGGACTAGTAGACTAAATCTGGCATAAAAGACAGCATAGAAATTTTGACTGTTGAAAAACTCTGAGCCGGAAGTGTTCCCACGGTGCAAGAATCCTTTGAGTCAGGGTGCTTTAATGCTGTAATTCATGAGTTGTCTACAGGAGGAATAGAAGAAAGTTAAACTAAGCTACCTTTTGGGGAAAAGTAATTAAACCTCATTAGAAGTTTGTATGGACACTCATTCTGAGAATTAAAGGAGTAGGAAGGGAGGCAATTAATGATGCTTCAAGTCTCCATCAGGGGCCTAAGCATAATTTATATTAACAGATTCTGTTTGTAATTCAGTTAGTATAACTTCATTTCCCTGAATGACCCCAGCCAGACAAAGGCACAAGGGAATAGTGGCTTTTGAATTGCCCAGGGCACTACAGGTGGGGTCCTCAGGAGGTGGCACACACTTTTTGACTGTTATCATGGGCCACAGAGCTTTGAGCCATCCCAGATGCCACCAGCACCCTGGGTGGTGTTTACCAGCACCTGGCACAAAAGGTTTTCCCTCCATGACCGAGCTGTGTCCGTGCAGGTGGCAGGGGCAGCCAAGCCTGTGGTCAGGGTTGCTGCTGTAGCACCTCCCATTCTGTCCTGCTGGGATTCACCGGGCACTGTTCACAAGAAGAATGTCAAAAGGGATTTCTAACAGAAAAGCTGCATGGGATCATTTCCTAGTGTTGCAAACATGGTCTTTCCTGTGGTTTTTGGAGCCAGGTCACCATCAGTTCCCAGCCCTGAACTGGGGCAGAGTACGCAGTCGATTGGCTTGTCCCTGAACAGGTGCCACCATGCCTCTACCTTCTTACTGCCCAAAGCTTCCTGTCCAGGCACAAAATGAGTAGAGAAGCTTCCTGCCAGGAGATTGAGAGGCAGCCCATGTGTGCTAATTATGATTTTGGGTTTTCTGAGTTTCCTAGGAGCATGCCTGCTAGGTTCTTCTTTGTAAGGGAAAGCTCTTGCTTTCCCACCAGAGATTCTGTAAACAATCTAAGCTGTGTCCTGTGCTCAAGGACACAGCTTGTGTTTTCTGTTCTGTTCCCATCGCATGGGAGAGAAAGCTGCTTGATTATCAGCTCCCTCACTTTAGTATCAGACACGAACAGAAGCATTCCTGTACTAAGCAGAAAGAAGAAAGCATGTATTAAGAACTGCACCAAAGCTTTTGTACAGAAGCATTGTACCAGGCTGCACTATACGAGGCATTAAACCTCGGGCCTGGAACATGGAGCCAAATATAATAAAATTATTCTTAAGCCTTCTGATACATGGAGTCAAAGTCTTTATGCACTAGGGACACCTAGTGCAGGAACAACAACAAAGGGTGCCATGACTTGGATGAACCAGCAATACCTCCGACCCCTGAGCAAGCAAGAACCACAATACCCATGTGCTCATTCTTCTGCTCCATGAGCCTTTCCTGGCAGAGAAAGGGCTGCACAGTGCTCCCTGCGTTTTGAACACCGGTACTTGCTGATAGCACAGCTTCCTTGCCCATCATCTTGCTGGCTGCATTGTCCTTTTACCTTCCCATATGTCGCCTTCTGACTCTTTTCCTCCCTAACTGAATTTTATTTTCCCTTGGGAGTGATTCCTGGGGTTTTGGTGCTTGCCTGTTTCTCTCTGCATGCTATAGAATTTTATTATTATGGGAAGACATGTTTCCACTTAAGCTAATAGGGTGATCAAAAAAAATTATATCAAATGTCTTTGCTTTGGCCTTCTCTGCAGAAGGTGCTTTGAGAAGGGAAAGAATTGTAAAAGGTGTGGAATTGCTTTCACTGGCATACCACCAAGCCCCCATGCCCAAGCTTTTCCTCTCCTGGTCTCTAGTTGCCAGTGCCAGAATCAGCAGCCCATGCGTACAGCATGGCAACGCTACACTGGTGCCATAGGGACTTCTGCAAAGGGCAACTGCTTTGTGGTGTATTTCTTCCAAAAATAAAAAGGTTAATTTGTTGTAATTTGCTAAAGATAGGGGAATGGTGCAATGAGTAACTTCCACCCTCTTCCTGGTGGTCATTCTCAGCCAAACCATAGCCATGTCACTTTGCTCATGCCAAAGCCATAACTGGGGGCAATGGGCAGAACTGTCCACATAGCTGGCACAATCTGTCACTGTAGCCTCGTGCTACAGAAGTTTTGCTGCCACTGCCATGTAGCTCACTGGTAACAGAAGATTCGCAACAGGCATGGTTGAAATCAAATAATGTAATCTGAGTCCTGCCCTATTACATGATTATCTGTTTACCTTTTAATCGCTTGTTATAATTAGGTAGTGGAAAGGTAATGAATTTCACAGTACATGTCACATATCACCCTGTTACATAGTTGCTTCTTCTGCATCTGCAACAAAACTAAGGGTAAGACTCTGAAATCACTGATAGAAGGCAATTAACAAGTCTTCTTGCACTGAGCACTGTATAAACACAATGAAAACATGGTCTCTGCAGTACATACGGAGTAGCCTAATACATGAAAGAGTAGATGTATCTGGATGGACAAATGGGGAATGGAAGGAAACAAGGAGACAAATATCATAAAAGTGATTTGACTGTTAAAATAATAATTTATCATTGACCTCAGTGGTCAGAAGTCCTCTAGAGGCCTCCTTGTCCTCTTGTTGTAGGTTGATTGTTGGGCTCCAAGAAAAAAATACATCCCTCATTCTTCCTATATCACTCATGAGCCTTGTTTAGTTGAAGAGAACAAAGCCTTGGAACAAGCAGTGGGATATTGCTATTGTTTCTCCTCTGAACATTTGAGAACAGATGTCTAGGCAGTATGATGCAGTTCTGCTGAAGCCCTTGTGTAGTAGAGGTGGAATTGGGCAATAGTTGCCTGAAAAGCTCTAGAATATAGGTGTACATATACCCATGTAGATACTGTTTAAAACAGAAGCAAGGAGAAGACTTGCTCCGCTGGAGTTGGCTATGTGATACTATATTTAAATTAAAGCACTAGCCAGCACTGAGGGGAAAAAAGAAAATTTTGTTTCAGTAGTAGCCATATTGCCAAGAGGTAGGTCAGGGCATCTGTTGGTTTCCATTGCATGTAGCTCTCTATGGTTGTTGCAAGAATTCTGAGGGCTGCTGAATTTTGCCATTGTGTGGAGTTGCCATGTCCTTGGCAGGTGATGGATGAGGGAAAGTCAGCCCTGCAGAGCCACTCCTGGTGGCCAATCCTAATCCACAGACTCTTTGTGTTTGGGGAGTGCACTGGCTGTAAACTCAGATTTTGTATGCTAGTATTTCTTTGCTTTCTCCACACATTGGGTTGCTGAGAAAGGGTATTGGCTCCAGATCCAATCAGCTACTTTCAAAGTATTTTGAATTAGCAAAGGCTTTTTAATTGAAATTAAACTGTAATGTAGGAACGCGTTGCTTTCAGCAAAGCTTTTGCGACAAGCCAGGAGGGTTGCCTCAGGCCCAGGTTTCCAGGCTCCTGGACTCCTAAACTTGTGTGTTCTGGGACTGATGGAAGCTCAGCCTCCTCAAGAGTAACTGCAAAGTGTCAGGATACATGATCTGCTGCTTTCTGGCTCACAGGGATGAGTACTGGTGATGAAAACGGTGTTGCTACCAGAAAGAGCAAAAATTTAAAAAAATCCAGAAGGTGCAACTGACATGTATGCTCAGTCTATTCAAGTGTATTTCAGAAAAGAAGAAAATTCTTGGAGTATATTCAGTCAGCTTGGAAGGATGAAGCACCTTGGAGGATACTCATTAATGATTTAAAAGGGGAGTGTGACTGAAAGGCAATGTCAGAAATCCTCACTAGAGGGTAACAGCAGTCAAGTTAATGTTTGTGGCTGTTCAAAAGCTTTACTTGGATGTCTTCAAAACAGTCTGGATGCACTGAGGGAGGGCTATGCCTTCCTTTTTTCTCTTTGAGTAGCTGCCTGAAAATAAATGTAAGATGGATTTTCTTAAAATAAATGAGAAAACATCCAAGGCTGGGTAAAAGTCTTGAATGCTCAGACTTAAAAGTCATCAATTCCCCAGCAATGAGCCTAAAGTGTATAGATCAGCAACAACTTCATGAGGGAGCCTAAAAAAATGAGAATATTTATTCTCTTGGGCATCAAAGATCACATCTTATTCTTTGGCAGCTCATAGGTGATCTCTGCATGGGGCTGCACATGCATTTCCGTGCATGTGTGTATTTGCCTGTGAATGTAATGTGACAGTCCTAAAGCATTTGTGAATGCAGATAAACTAAGTCCAGCTCAAATGTATTCCATAAACAGCTCTTCAAATACGCTCATCTTTGTGTTGATTCATTTGTTCAGTTCTTGGAAAGTCACAGGAGCTTGTTGGGCTGCTCTGGCCTGTGCCCAGGGGAGTCATTTAGGTGGGAATCGGACACCTCTAGCCCTAAACGTATAAAAGGAAGAAATACATACCATTATTTTCTTTGGGTCTTATTTAATGAACTGGCTGCTCAGCTTCTGCAGAATCCTAAGTGCTATATTTAAAGCCTCAAAGTAACTTCCTTACTTTCAATAATTTAATATCTTTTACTGGTCCTTATCTTCTGCTTTTTCTTTTGCAGTCCCATATAAAATGCTTAATGACAGTTTAAAGAAACATAAGACATTGGATATCTGTAGGTCAGAGAAAGACTAGCCTGCTTTTAGTGTTTGGTTCTATCTGGAAAGAAAAATCCTATTGCTGCCTATTCTTGTGCAGCCAAGCCATTTGAAAAACTCACCAGCTGAACACAAACCGTGGCTGGGTGTTTTGTCTTCCTTATCTTTTGTCTGTGCCTCAGTGCCACCAGTGAAAGGAAGGAAGAGACAAAAGCAGCTTCTCGCACTGACATTGACATAATTTGGCACTTGCTGGAAATTAAAGTGAATATGACAAGATCTTTCTTTCTGAGGCACTAACAGGGATCTGAAGTGCTGACTTCTGTCAATACGGCAGTGGCAAGCTCCTCTGCCTCTCCCTCCTGTGGTTGCTGTTGCTATGAGAAAAGCAAGAGGTACAGGCTTTACCAATATGCCAGTGCTTTAGGATAAAATGAGGAGAAGAAAAAATAATGTAAGGCAACGCTATCAAGGGCTCATAACAATACAGCTATGAGTGATGCAGCGGCATCTGTCCAGCTTGTGCAGAAAGGATACCAATGCCTAGGAATGGACATGTAATGCACAGGGCACAGCTTCCCATGGTTCCAAACTGGTATAAAATTATTAACCTAATGGGGTTTTTCTGAGCATATATGAATGTGTGATGTACAAGTCCTGCTTTTCCCACTTTGTTCCGCCATGAGGTAACACCTGTTTGCAAACACACATAATATAGTCTGAGAGGGTTACCGAAAGTGAGCCCTTTGCGAATTCTCAGCCCCCTCTACTGGGCCCAAAGAGCCCTCTCAGAGGGCAAACTACATTCTTCCAGCTTGTTCCAGTCTGCAAAGGTGTGACTTCTGTTTCTTCCCAGCCCAGGCACATTTTCTTGTTTTTGTCTTGCCTTTGGACTGTAGCAGAGGAACCCCCACAGGGAAGGGGGTACACAGACTTCCAGAGGATCAGGTCAGCTTAGTCAGCACAGGCTTCATCAAAGCAAAATTTAGTCCCTTCTTGAAGCAGTTTTGATTCTGTTTTGAATCTATTTCCTAAAGGGTAAAAAATGTCAGTTGTTTGCTTGGGATGAAAGTAGCATGAGTCATCAGGGAAATCCAGGAGGAAGTACCCAAAGTTTTCTAGCCTGGCATACGTGGACAAGTGGGCTAGAAGCAGGAGCAGGTACATTAATCTCTCAGTCCTTGTCCCTTGCTCCCAGTTACTTGGATGCAAGGCATTTCATTACCCAGATGTCTCTCCAAAATGCATCAGTTGATCTTGTAAAATCCCTCACAGTGAGTTTATTCAGCACTTTTATGGGACTTGAAGCTCTCAGATGTAGAGTCTTCCAGAAATGCTGAGCCCTGTTGGAATTAGTAGAACATGTGCCAGCAGTGTGCCCTGGCTGCAAGGAAGGCCAGTGGTATCCTGGGCTGCATTAGACAAAGTATTGTCAGCAGGTCAGGGAGGGGATCTTGGCCCTCTGCTCTGCTCTTGTGAGGCCACACCTGGAGTGCTGTGTGCAGCTCTGGGCTCCTCAGGACAGGAGAGACATGGACCTCCTTGAGAGAGTCCAGCAAAGCACTGTCAAGGTGGTAAAGGGACAGGAGGAAAGACGGTGAGGAAAAACGGAGCGAGTTGGGGCTGTTCAGCATGGAGATGTCTCGGGGGCATCTTATCAATTGTTACATATACTTGAAGAGAAAACGTGAAGAAGATGAAACAAAACTCTTCTCAGTGGTGCTCAGTGTCAGTGAGCGCAAATTGAAGCAAAGTCAGATCCTCTGAACATCAGGAAACATTGTCTTTGAAGGTGATTGAGCAGAAGGATTCAGAACTGCATTCACCCAGTTCCTAAATAGGGAAGTTGCAACCACACAAGAAAAGCACTTTGCAAAAGTAGCAAAGAGATCCATCCTCTCCTCTGTTCAGAGGACTCAGTAGCTAAGCTGATTCTTTATTTCTGGAAATTAGTTATTCTATCAGTTATTGACAGTCTTCATCTTGATTCTTAAATAATTTCTAGATTGTTTATGCCTAAGGGCTACTGCAAAGTCCCATGCAGCAAGTTTTTAACCCCTGTTTGCTAGAAGCACCAGCATATCCTCCAAAAAGGCCTGCACTGAGCACGCCCTATTTCCTTTCTTTGCCTATCTCCTACTATCACCGTTAGCAAGAAAATCTTGAATTTAGTTAACTTTTAGGTCTGAAACTGCATGGCTGATTCTATGTATTGCGTTACCATTGGTGCCAAGTTAGCAAATGCTGAGAAGAATCCAGTATCACATCTAATACTTCCATGAGTTTACTCCTCAGTTTGCATCGTGTGCATGTGTAAATGGAGGCCAGATGTTGCTACACAAATGTAGTATAATACTGCTATATAAATTTGTATAATACTGTGGGATTTGCTCTGCAGGACTGTCATCCTGGGAACAAGGTGGGCGTTGGAGGTGAGAGAGCCCGGTATGTCCTACTTGTGTGTGAGTTCCTGCAGTGGGTATAAGAGCTAGACCTTTGAGTTCTTCCTTAGAGTGCTGTGCATGGCTGCTGAAGATGGATGGCATATGAACAGGAGACTTCCAGGACGATGCTGTGTGGTGCAGTAAGAGCAGCAGCTCCTCAACAGCTGTGCACTAGAGGAGGGCTTCAGCTCTTGGGCAACACTTGCTGCTCCAAGAACCACTGTGGTCTCCTCCAGAGCATATGCTGGATGGGTTTAGACAATGAAACAGTGCTGTAGAGCAAACAAAAGCTGCACATACCTGGCGACATCTCCTGAGGCCTCTTCTCAACCAAGTGAACCATAATGTAATTTCGCTGCTGTAGGTTCAGCTGTCAGTAGTCTGTGATTTTGTCTGGAAGATCGGTGTAAATTGGATGGTTGGCTGTAAAGTATGTGCATCTGTCTCTTCTAAGGAAGATGGAGGACTGCAGATCTCCATCCAGAATGTGACCTTCAGTGTAGCTGGGAGCATATGCTGTGCCATTGGTGGTGCATGTGGCAAGGACTGGTGACCCATTTGTCTCCAGCTCCTCCCCAAAGTGATTTCTTGCCTGCTCTGAGGCGGGGTTGGTCTGGGTTACTCAGGTTCCAGAAGGTTGCGATGCAGTGAAAGTGGGATAACAAGTAGTCCTGACCTGTAAGGGCACTGGTTTCCAAATGCCTCACAAGCAAGGCTGCTGCTCTCTCTTCAGCTATGCCAAGCAGCACATCCTGCTGTTTATGTGGTCACCAGGGTGTGCAGTGCAGTCTTCACACCCTTAAATTTCCACCAGCAGTGTTGGCTGAGTATTGTGTTTTCACAACAGATATTATTCTATGTCTGCCTTGTAACTTTTAATTTCAGTTTTCTCTGGGAGTGGTTGGGCAACAATTGTTATCCAGTATGAGTCAGATTATCACCATTGTCTGTGTTTCTTTCTGTCATATTCAGTTTTCCTTTTCTCTAAGGAATTGGCTGCTTTTAAGCAGAAAATAGTTACATTTCTTAGCTGTTTGCCTGTGTGGTTAAGACAGGGCATTACATGAGGCCAGGACCTCACTTGGCTTTCAGAACTGACCCTGTAAATGCTTCTGGCAGTGTTTCCTTTCACATAGCGCCAGGTCAGAACTGTTTTGGCATTTTGTTGGTAGACAAGGCTGAGTTCAGCCATCGAGGGTGCCCCTGATGTCCCCATATGGAGGATGCTCCAGCAGACTGAGGTCCAGAGTGTGTTATGTGGCCATGAGTTGAGCCATACACAGTCACTTCTTGTCTGTGGGCAGAGGACTTTGCTCTTCTGTTCCATTAAGCCACCAGGAGTGATTGTTGCTGAAGTTACTTTGTTAAATAATCCAGAAGTTTGCCTTTTCCTCCTTTCTTTCCTGAGTTCAGAAGTTGGTAACCTAAGCAGCCAGACATGCTGTGCATCCCTTAGTGCTGTGTCTGTTACTGGCAGGGCCTGGGGCTTGGGTCCAGAAGGTCTGGTTTGTTTGTTCCCCTGGGTCTGGAGGAATACAGATTTTATTTATGTTTTATTTTATTCTTTTTATTTTTTTATTTAAAAGCTATCCAGCAGTTTGTCAGTTGAAGCAGAAGACAGTCCTTTGCACCAATACTTACTCATGTACACATGCTGATCAGCTGAAGTGTTAAAGCTCAAGGTGAGTGCTCCAGCCTTTAATCAATGACCAGTCATTGATTTAGCACATCCACAAGTTTCAGGTGGGCATGAAGTAGTTCCTCTATTGCCTCCAGTTTTTCGGGTACATTTAGACACTAGAGATACTTTTCAATGTATAATTTATTAGATAAATGGTCTTTTAATAGTCTATGCTGAAGAGGGATGTGAAAAGCAGCTGAGCAGTACTGCCATTTCTAGGTGTTACAGGTGGTGGGTACCATTAGTCAGAACTGGAAAATACAGAACCTGTGACCTTTTATAAGTACTCAGTGAAGCACTGAGTTACTGCTGGTCAGTTAAAAGCAGTTTGGGTGTTTAGTAGTTGTTTATGATGATTTTCATACACAGATGAGTGAGGAGTTACTTGAGGTAATGTGTGTGCAGCCAGAGCTGAAGCAGCCTCTGGTGAAGGTGAATGCAGAGAGGCTTGTGTAGCACAGAAGCTCAGCAGATGATAGGGGGCTTGCCCACAGACTGAAAGGGGAGCTTGGGATGGATGTGGGGTATTACGAAACAGCAGATGTCAAGAGGATGAAGCAAAGGGTTAAAAGGAAGGAATCAGGCATGAGAGAGTGATGACCAGATGGAGATCCAGCTAAAGCCCTGAAGTGTAATTATGTAAGGCAAACATCAATGAAAAGCAGCTGGGTAGCAAGAACAGCCAGAAGCCAGGCTTGTTTCTGGTCTTTTGCCATATATGAGATATCCCTGTAAGGTGTGCCTGATGGCCAGAGGATGTGATAGCTTTAGCTGTAGCTATTTTGTCTCCAGCTGTTGTGAGTTCTGTGCTTAGTTCTCTGGTCCGTGCATTGCAGGATTTTTAGGGTAAACCATTTTTCCATCAGTGTAACCCACCGACTGCCAAGATTTCAAGGCAGTTGAATGGGATGGTGAATATACCATTCTTCTGCTGGTGGCTACCAGAAATACTTTAGAAGAAAATTTCATCTTTGTTCTACATAGTGCTGTGCTAGCAAGTACTCGTGAACAGGCTGTAATTCCCAGTGCAGTGGGGCAGAAGCTGCTCCATGATCAAGGAGCAGGCTCCCGTGGAGTGGTTGGATGCCAGGCACCCACCAGAGCCCCTCTTATCACTTGCCTCCACAGCTGGACAGGGGAGAGAAAATACAGAAAGGCTTGAGATGAGGACCAGGAGAGATCACTCATCAAATACTGTCACAGGCAAAAGAGAGTCTAATTAGAGATGTTAATTGAATCTATGCCTAACAAAATCCAGAGCAGGATAATGAGAAATAACATAAATAACTTAAAAACATCTTCTTCCCACACCCCTCCTTCCCAGCTCTACCTCCTACCCCAGCTGTGCAGGGAAACAGCAGGGATTGGGTTCATGAAAGGTCACAGTTCTCTTTTAAAGCAAAATTTTCAGGTCTGCAGAGCAAACAATGCATCAAAGGTATGGATAGAATCTCTGTTTTACTGATAATGCTCTAAGTTTTCTTTTTTCTCCAGATTGTGATAGAGCTTCTTGTAAGCTAGGCAGCCAGCCTTATGACTTTTGCTTTATTGCTTCATAATGACATACTGAAATAGTAAGGCATTGAGCAGTAAGTACAAGAAGAAGCATAAGCTGCCAAAATAACAGGAAAATACATTATTATTATTATTATTATTATTATTATTATTATTATTATTATTATTATTATTGACTTTTAAGTCATAATTTTTTTCAGAAACTGTTGTGACACAAATAATCATCCAAGTTGGCTTAACTCTAAAGTTCATTTCGTTTGTCTTTCTAAGCACCAGTCACTTACAAATTTTGGGAAGGGTCTAAAAAAGACTTCATATAGATACTGATGGAGGTGGGTGTACAGATGTCTATACATACATAGCTATCTATTTATCTATATTTACATACAGATATGGGAAACATTTATAATAACTATACTTATCTCCATTCCTAAGCTTCTACCAGAAGTGCCTTTCTACTGAGTTTGGTGTTACAAAAACAGGTCATTGCACATGTGGCACAGGCGATGGATTAGAAACCTCTTAAAGAGGTTAAAAGGAGTTTAAATACCTTGGGCCTGGCATCTAAATCAAAACAAGCTTCTCCCAGGCTCCTAAAGCTTCCTCTGAGCCTGCAGACACTCCTTTAGGCTACGTGGGCTGGGGTGATTCATAAATAAGTGACAGTGTCATTAAATCGTATGGAAAGTTTAGATTGGGAAAATTGTCCTTGCTGAACTTTGGGATGTACTTGTATTTGGTAAAATAGAAGCCCAGGGGATACTTGTTGTTGAGTATCACAGCAGAAAGGAATGCAGGAAGAGCAGTATTTTGCAGGGTCAGGACAGGATCTGCACCCCATTATGCTCCTGCTCTGACAAAAGCTCCACAGCAAGTAAAAGGTTTAAAGGGGTTGCTCCATCAGGCCCCTGCAGGAAACCTTTGAACAATGGTCAGTGCAGGAAGGATGTCACAGGTGATAGAGCCGGTTTGTGCCAAGGCACAGTGCAGAAGTCAGCTCCAGTGAACACCACTTACTTAATGAGTTTGCAGTATGTTTTTAAAAGAATCCTTTGAAATGCAGAACTGAAGATCAAAACTAATAGCAGGCTGTGTCAATACTGAATGGTTTTACACTGTAATGGTAGAATTCAGTGGCCTCTTTACCTCAAAGGTGGCAACTAAAAGATGCTGAAATGAAAAAGAGGTGGAGATTAACACTGCTTTGAGACAGCAGAAATGAAGGTTGAGGGCAAGACTGAAGAAGCTGACGCAGGTGGTGAGGGAGTCAGGTTTTTGAGAGAAGAGTGTTTCTCAGAAGCAGAGAGCCAGTGGGCTCTCCAGGTGCAGCAGCTGCAGGACAGCAGTGGTGGGGACAAGGTGAGTCTGTGCCCTGCACAGCTCCCTGGCCCCATGGTGGAGAGTTGTCCCAGTGGCTGTAGCTTGAGGGTCGAGTCTCCATCCTCTCAGCTTACCACAGGAGCCTCTTCCAGCCCAGCAGCGCTGCTGGAAGTCTCCTTGTATCCCTGCAAGAGCAGCAGTCCGTGCAGAATATAGCTCTGGCTTTTGAGGAGTTCATCAGAACATAAAATTCACAACCAAAAGAACTCTTCAGACCTGAAGGCTGATAGGAAATCAGACAGTGTTAAGGTGGCACTAGGCAGGACACTTCCATTACTCATACAGTTCTGCTGGTGGTAAGAGTAGTTTTGTGAGCAGTGTGGCATTAGCGAGTTACTGGGGTTTGTGAGGAGCCAATTTAGTTTTGATTTGTCTCAACACTGATTGTCAGAGACACGTGCAGGAGACAGCTAGAAGAAGATGGGAGAAAAAGCCTTGTCTCTGGGGGCACTTTGCCTGGCAACCATTTCAGAGCCCGCATGGGACAGCAGGAGAGCTGCACTCACTCCCCAGAGGGGCTTCTCCCATCAGATGGTGGAAGGTCTCCACCCATGGACTGCCCTGGAAGGCTGGACTGGGCCAGTGGTCTCCTGCCAGCCGGCAGACTTGGAGAGGGGCCACGGGGTATAAAAGTAACTGCATCGCAAACTCTGGGGGCCTTTCCAGACGTGTTTTCTTGGGGTTGGTGACTGTGGGGCTTTTTGAGTTGGGGCCTTTTGAGTCCTGTGTTTTTCCTTTGGCTCCAGCCGGCTGAGGTCTGCTCCTTTGTCTTGGCTCTAGCCTGCTTCCTGTCCTTTTTTCCCTGGCTCCAGCCTGCCTTTTGGCTCTCCTGCCCCTGCTGGCACTTGCTCGCCCTCGCGTCTGTCCTGCCTCCCTGTGTCCCTGACCGCTGCCGTGCCGCTTTGTCCCTGCGTCCCTGCCTGAGCCACCTGCGTCCAGCCCTGCCTGACTCCGATCCGGCCACTGCCGCCGTC